>JAYESA010000002.1:123558060-123980560 GCA_036927795.1 Iris macrosiphon
GCTAGTTACTATGGTTTACCAGAGTGGTTAAAAGCCCATACACCTAATGATTGTCCTCGATGATACTAAGTGCCATGTGTGTGTCAATATATCTAATACATAGTAATGACTGGAAGAAAACTACACATGCAAGAAATATACCAAAATGCAATAAATATACAGAAATATACTAAGCATACAAAATACTGTAAGCAATTTGATAATGTATCTTGCCTGGTAAGAAAGCTGCAAGGTGTACTGTCCAGAAGTCAAGCACACAGGATCAGAAGCTACGACCTCAGAACAAATGTCTCCGGATGCTGAAATAGATATCACCAACATCCCCAGAATAAGCAAAATAGCTAAAAAGCACTTCCCTTTCGTCCAATTTGGACACAGGGGCAAAACGGTAATTTTGGGTCAAAGTGGAGTCCACGTGTGGCCCGTTTCGTACCGAAAAATGTGTCAGAACCAATGGTCTCCAAATTCGTCCAACTTAGTGTCAACAAGTCCAGAATGATGATACGAACCCAACGGAACTTCCAGAATTGGATTCCGATGAGCCGATCACAAAATCGCCCGTCAAGTGGAGCCGTGGGGCCCACGATACGTGATTTTGTTAACGTTCTCAGAATCGAACCAAACTTGGGTCACAGGACCAGCATATTGCTACGAGTCCGATGGTGCAAGTTTCGTCTCGATCTGACGTGTATACACAAAGTTCGACGTGTTCCAGAATAGGCGGATACGGGGCGTTGTCGGCGGATACGCGTTGATTCCGGTGTGCACGCACATCCAAATCAATTTCTGCGAAATCTCGCACGTACGTATCAACGACGTGCATGTTTCGGAGAAGACCGCGCGCGACCAAGTCGTCCCGTTTGGCGGGGCGCACTCAGTTCTGGGGGAAAATGGGGTGTCATTTTTTCTGTTTTTGGATCGCGGTTCACGATCGCCACAGGACGTGACGCACCGAGCGGGTTGCACGGGCATCGAGAGGGTTACACAGTCTACGCATCACAACTGACGGAACGAAAAATAGAACAACAAGGAGAGAGAACGGGTTACCTGAACAGGGCTTCGTGGAACAAGAATTTCTCGTGTCCGGGTAAACACGACACTGCGACACGGCGCTGTGTCCACTGTGCTGTGTCCGGTGTTCAGACGCTGCTGTGTCCGAGGCTTCACCGTGGTGGCTCAGGGCTACTCTGGAGGGGATGACACCGACGGAGGCGGCTAGGGTCGACGAGGTCGGGGCTGGCCGGGGTCGGGTGGCTGTGGCAGTGGGTTACAGTCGGAGGGAGGTCGTATTGATGGTGATGGCTCGGGTGACTGCGGGTGTGGTGGCCGAAGTTGGGATCGTGCTCCGGTGGCTTGGGGGTTGGGGGAGAACGGAAGGGGGAGGTCGACAGGACGGGAGGAGAGGCAGGGTGGATGGGAGGTAATCGGAGGCGGTGGTGTAGCGGGCTGAGAGGGGAGAGGGTGGAGATCGAAGGCGGTGGCGCTAGGGCAGGGGGTCGAAGGTGTAAACACCCTAAATTTTTAGAATAAATGTTAATACAAATTTTCCCAAATTTTTGGAATTTTTAGGAATTTAAAACGAAGGTGAAGGTGATCTCAATAATTTTAAATACAATTTATTGGTGTTAAAATATTCTGGAAATAAGATTTTATGGTGTAGCAAGGAAAACCGTGCATGTGGTATTTTTTGGTGAATTATTTGGACTCCGGAGTAGCATTTTAAGCCTTAAAGACTACTAGATCTTTTAAAACCCAAACTCAGCTTATTGGATTGGGTCTCCCGGGCCAACCCAACCCAAACCCGCATGAAGCCCTAGGTCGTCGGGAGTACTGTAGCAGTATAAATTCTTCTTCTTGGCGTTCGTGCCAGACCGAAGCCCTAGCCGTAGTCGTCATCTTCACAGCGACTTCCCCATCCGCCGTGTCCAGCGTCGACACAGCCGCGCCTAACCCCGATCTCCCTCTACACGAACAGCTTCCCTCGCCCGCATCAACCCTCGACGCACGCCTTACTTTGGTCGCCGCCGCTGCCGGACTCATCCACCGCGTCTCCCCTCCCGAGCGAGTTCGACGACTCGCTGCCCTCAACCCAGCCGAACCGACGATTCCGCTGCCCCGTCCTCCCCTCGTCGACCCGAAGCCAACGCTGCTCTCGAGTTGCCCCGCAGATCTGAGTCAGAACTCTAGACTCGATACAGTATCTCAGCGGACACGAGAGATCTCGATCGGACACAAGCAGCAGAACCAGGACACGACCAGGACGCGAATTGACGCTCGGACACTTGGAATTCAGCGCTCACGGAGCCCTATTCAGGTACCGTTTTCTCCCACATCGTAACTCCATTTTAGTTTTCGTCAGTTGCTATGCGTAGACTGTATAAACCTCTCGGTGCCCGCGCAACTCGCTCGGTGCATCGCGTCCTGTGGTGATCGCACACCGCGATCCAAAAACAGGAAAAACAATACCCCGTTTCACCCCGGAACTGAGTGCGCCCCGCCAAACGGGACGACTTGGTCGCGTGTGGTCTTCACAGATACGTGCGCATCGTTGATACGGTCGTGTGAGATTTCGCAGAAGCTGATTCGGAGGTGCGTGCACCCCGGAATCAACGCGTATCCGCGAACAACACTCCGTATCCGACTTTTCTGGAACACGCTGTAACTTGGTGTACACACGTCGGATCGAGACGAAACTTACACCATCGGACTCGTAGCGATACGCTGGTCCTGTGACCCAAGTTTGGTTCGATTCTGAGAACGTTGATAAAATCGCGTATCGTGGGCCCCACAGGCTCCACTTGACGGACGATTTTGTGATCGGCTCATCGGAATCCAATTCTGGAAGTTCCGTTGGGTTCGTATCATCGTTCCTGACTTGTAGACACTGAGTTTGAGGAATTTGGAGATCCTTGACCCTGACCCGCTTTTTGGTGCAAAGTGGCCCACATGTGGACCCCGCTTTGGCCCGAAAATGACCTTTTTGTCCTGAGTCCAAATTGGACGTAAGGACAGGCATTTCTAGCAGTTTAACATCTTCTGAGGCTATTGGTGATATTTATTACAGCTTTTGGAGTAGTACCTACCGGATCCACAGATACAGGGACAGTTGTTGGTATTCGGACATCAGGCAAGTGTACCTTGCCAAACTTTGCAGTCTTTATATATATTTTCTTGCTTTCTTATATTTCTGTGCATGCTCAACCTAGGACCGTATGACGTACTTAACGTCCGATTATCAGTCGGGTGCCAACCTTGTACGCAGTGTTGGGTACTGTCATTTAGAGATGGACTTTCGTGACACTTGTTATTCTCGTACTTGTCTTATCAAGTACCATATGACCCAGGACACTTGACACTGTTCATGAGGCAGGATATTCCCAAGATATTCGTGGTGATTCTGTATAGGATACAGGACTTGACAGAAATACTATATTCATAGATACATATGACTTGTTGCATTAGTGATGATCCCGCTTGACATGGACATGAGACGTTATGGTCATGATATGCGTGGTTACATGGGGTGGAGAGAGACACACAGGCTACAGGCTATTTTATATATATATACTACTACTATTGTGAGGCCGTAGACTCTCGTAGCAGAGCTAGGCACATTACTTGTTATTACCACTACCGGCTCCCCGACATAGAGCTTGTAGTGGCACAGCCTGAGTACTCGTGCTGCTCTCACTTGCATTTTTATATAGATGGTTACTTACTTGCCCTGTTACTCCATTTATTTTCTGCACTGCATTTATTTTGGCATGAGCTTTCTTGTACCTTGCTATGTCCCCTGAGGACCTGGATCCGGATTATGTCCCCAGGATTTGAGGACGAGATCTATCCCGAGATATACGGGACCGCAGCAGGAGCTGATCCAGGAGCTGTACCGCCATCCGAGGATGAGGTGTTAGCCGAGGACTTCTCCTGAGCATCCATGTTTTCTGGCTCAGTATTTCTTTATTTATTTCAGTCATTTATTTCTGGTCTGTTGAACCATTGTATCAGATATTTATCGGGTTGTTCCCCGAAGCATTTTGTTGAGACTAGCTGATGATTTATAATTCTTTATTTACTCTGTGGATCATATTTTATACCTTGTGTGGATGAGATTAGTTATGCCATGATTGTCGTAGACTTGTTATTTTACAGCTTAAGTATGCCCTGGTGGATCCATTAAGTTGGGTTTGTCTATCAGTGCGTGCTGCTGGCCATTGCCACGTATCCGGTCCCTCGGTATTTTGGGACTGGGGCGTGATATGGTTTTTGTGGTGGCCCATGCAGGTCAACGACTAAATAGTTCGGTTTCAACTTAGGGACCGAACCAGCCTGCCCTAAGGATAGGATAGATTGTAGGATCTCATCCATTATTTAAACCAATATTGAACTCTATATCGAACTTGAAATTGTTACTTGAACTGCATCCTGTGTTGATTCCTCGGTGTCTTCTTACAGTTTATCTTTTGGATTGCAGATAAATGGATCCCAGGAACGGAGACGAGATTCCTTTAGATACGCCACACGACGCTGTGGTTACTTATACAGACGGAGTGACCCCAGGGGATGGAGGATAAGCATCGCAGAGCGAGCAGACCGGTCAACCTAATCCAAGGTTCCGGAGAGATGACATCCCACCTCCACCACAGTTCACTCCCCAGATGCCAGTCTTCCCGCCCGGACAAGTCATGGACGGGCAACAAATGTTCCAGATGATGTATGCCATGATGCAGGCCCAGCAGCAGATTCAGCAAGAGGCCCATCGCCAGAAGGCAGAATATCTGAGGACCAGCCTGGTGTCCGCATTGGAGGAGGCAAATCCCCCAACGAGGCGAACAGCGATGGGATCTATCACCGATTTCCATCATCTCAAGCCTCGTACATTTTCTGGCAAAGAAGGGCCAACCGAGTTTCATGAATGACTCACTAACATTCAGCATCAGTTGGAAGCCGCTGAACTTCCGAGAGAGAAGTGGATGACTGCAGTCAGAATACAGTTAACTGATAATGCGCATCACTGGTGGCTAGCAGAAGAGAGGAGGCTCGGACAGGACCGAGTCACTTGGGAAGAGTTCTCCAGACTCTTCCAAGAGATGTACTTTCTGGCAGTTGCACGATCAGAGCTCAGAGACAAGTTCAACCGCCTCATCCAAGGCAGTATAACAGTGGAAGAATACAACGCAGAATTTATACGCCTAAGTCGCTTCGCTCCAACCTTGATTTCGACAGAGGAAGAGAAAGCTGAAAAGTTCTTTGATGGACTAAAGTTCGAGCTTCAGAGATTGATTGGCTCGGTCGCACCTACATCTTATACTGAGGTCCTTGCAGCAGCACGACGCATGGAGCGCGTCACTAGAAGGGAATCGAATCTAAAGAGGCCAAACACATCCGCACCAACCAAGACAGCATCTGGAGATTCTGCAAAATGATTCCAGAGGAGTATACCGGAGAGAGCAGCACATAAGGCCATATCTCTTCCTACCTGTCACCACTGCGGCAAGGTAGGACACATTGAGAGAGATTACAGGCATAAGTTGGGACTATGCCTGCTTTGCGGATCAGACCAGCACTTTTCTAGAGACTGCACTAAACCAAGAGAGGGAGCACCGAGACTGGCCTTGCCTGCACCACGACCAGCTCATCCAGCAGTAGGAGCACAGCAGATAGGAGCTGGAGGAGTTGGACCACCAGCTACAGGGGGCTATCAGCAGAGACCACCACTAGCACCACAGGCAGCCCTATTTCAGCAGCAGCAGCAGCAGAGAGGTCCAGCTCAGGAAAGAGGCCAGGCATTCACATTAGCCGTTGAGCAAGAGGCTACAGCAGGCGAGGTCATCACATGTACTATTTTAGTAGCTTCATTACCAGCTGTAGCATTATTTGATTCTGGAGCATCGCATTCATTTATAGCAGCTAGCTTTGTAGCCACCCATAGAGTAGCTACCGCACCCCTTCCGAAGATGAAGAGGATTCTTACGGGAGGTGGAATTATTCTGGTTAGTGACGTCTGTAGATCATGTTCTGTAGTAGTTTGTGGCAGAGAAATGCGAGCTCAATTTCTGATCTTTTCTATGCCAGACTATGATATTGTACTTGGTATGGACTGGTTAAGTCAGTACCATGCGACTCTTGATTGTCGGCTTGGAAGGGTTATATTTAGACCGCCTGGACATCCAGAATTCGAGTTTCTTCGAGGAGCAGTAGAGCAAGGAGTTCAGCCTACTCTTAGGGTACTATCTGTAGAAGGGGAGACAGGTTACCCAAGAGTCATATCTGAATTTGTGGATGTATTTCCAGATGATCTTCCAGGTTTACCGCCTGATCGGAAAATAGAATTCACAATAGACTTAACTCCAGGAGCAGAGCCTATCACTTCATCAGTATATCGGCTGGCACCTAAAGAGTTAGTGGAGTTGAAAGAACATGTTGATGATCTTCTGGAGAAGGGTTTCATTCGGCCCAGTGTTTCACCTTGGAGAGCACCCATATTATTTGTGCCGAAGAAGGATGGAACAGTATGGTTATGCATTGACTATAGGGCACTGAATGCTGTGACCATCAAAAACAGGTATCCCTTACCACGCATTGATGATCTCTTCGACCAATTGAGTGGTGCAAGGGTATTTTCGAAGATTGACCTTCGATCCGGCTATCATCAGATCAAAGTAAGGAAGGAAGACATACCGAAGACAGCTTTCAGGACCAAGTATGAACATTATGAGTTCTTGGTGATGCCGTTTGGTTTAACCAACGCGCCAGCAGTGTTTATGAGTTTAATGAACAGAGTCTTTCATAAGTTCTTGGATAAATTCGTGGTGGTGTTCATTGACGACATTCTTATATACTCCAAGAGCCCTGAAGAGCACGAGGAGCATCTCAGAATCGTGTTAGAGACCTTGAGACAGGAGAAGTTATATGCCAAACTCAGTAAGTATGAGTTCTGTATGGACAAAGTACCTTTCTTGGGACATATCATCTCAGGAGAAGGACTTTCAGTGGATCCAGAGAAAGTTGCGGCAATAGAGACTTGGCCTACACCCACATCAGTTGCAGAGGTGAGAAGTTTTCTCGGACTTGCGGGATATTACCGAAGGTTTGTAGAAAATTTCTCGAGGATTACAGAACCGATGATGAAGCTGACACATAAGGATCAGGAGTTTATATGGACAGAAGACTGCCAGAAGGCCTTCGAAGAATTGAAGAGAAGATTAACAACGGCACCTGTCTTGACTCTTCCTTCAGGGTCAGGAGGTTTTGTTGTTTACAGTGATGCGTCGGGTAGTGGATTGGGATGTGTTTTGATGAAACATGACAAAGTTATTGCCTATGCGTCGAGACAGTTAAAGGTCCACGAGAAGAACTACCCAACACACGATTTGGAGTTAGCAGCAGTCATATTTGCATTGAAGATTTGGAGGCACTACCTTTACGGAGATAAAGTAGACATCTTTACAGATCATAAAAGTCTGAAGTATGTATATACTCAGAAGGAGCTTAACATGAGGTAGAGGCGTTGGCTTGAATTGATGGTAGATTTTGACATCGATCTGCAGTATCATCCGGGAAAGGCGAACGTCGTCGCAGATGCACTAAGCAGGAAGCCTACGGCTTATTTCTTGACGATGCAGCCCGAGTTATTGAGAGATCTACAGGAGCTTCAGATAGAGGTCATTTTACCAGGACAGAATGGCTTGATGGCTAATCTTGAAATTAAGTCATCACTCGTGGAGAAGATTAAGGAGGCATTGCCCACCGATGCTAGATTTAGAAGGTTGAAAGAGAGGACAGAAGCAGGCATGCAGACAGGACTTCGCATACACGAAGACGGAACATTGAGATTTGGAAACCGCCTGTATGTTCCAAATGGAGAATTGAGACAGGAGTTAATGACTGAAGCACATAGCTCTATATACTCTGTTCACCCAGGAGGAACCAAGATATACCGAGACTTGAGACAGTATTACTGGTGGCATGGAATGAAAAGAGAGATTGCAAAATTTATGGCCAAATGCTTAGTCTGTCAGCAAGTAAAGACCGAGCATCAGAGGACTGCAGATATGTTACAGCCGCTTCCTATACCAGAATGGAAGTGGGAGCACATCACGATAGATTTTGTCACAGGATTTTCGAGAAGCCCCAACGGAAGAGACGCAGTATGGGTTATAGTGGATCGACTCACTAAATTGGCACACTTCTTGCCATTTAGAGTTGGACAGTCCACAGAGGTACTAGCCGACATGTATATGCGATAAATTGTCAAATTACATGGAGTGCCGGTCAGTATTGTATCGGATCGAGATTCGAGATTTACCTCTCATTTTTGGAGAAGCATGTAAGAGAGTTTGGGCACCAGACTCAAATTAAGCACCGCTTACCACCCACAGACCGATGGTCAATCGGAGCGCACCATTCAGATCTTGGAGGATATGTTGCGATCATGTATGCTAGACTTTGGAGGATCTTGGGAAGATCATTTGCACTTAGTGGAGTTCTCCTACAACAACAGTTATCAGGCCAGCATTCAGATGGCACCATTTAAATCTTTATACGGAAGGAAATACAGATCGCCTATGTGTTGGAATGACGTTGGTGAACGTCAAATACTGGGTCCAGAATTGGTAACGCAGATAGTGGAAAAGGTGAAACAGATTCAGAATCATCTACGAGCAGCTCAGGACAGACAGAAGCATTGGGCAGATACGCACAGACGTCCCCTAGAGTTTAAAGAAGGAGAGCATGTGTTCTTGAGGATTTCGCCCACTCGAGGTACTATCAGATTTGGGAGCAGAGGCAAGTTGAGCCCAAGGTATATTGGGCCATTCGATATTCTAGAGCGCGTAGGTGAGGTGGCTTATCATCTTGCATTACCTCCATCCTTAGAGGGAGTGCATGACGTATTCCACATCTCACACCTGCGAAGGTACGTGACCGACCCAAGTCACGTAGTCGATCATTCAGAGATCGCAGTAGGCCCGAGCTTGAGATATGAAGAACAACCGGTTGGCATCCTCTACATCAGTGAGAAGACATTGCGGGGACAGACAATCAGACTGGTTCGTGTAGCATGGAAACATCATTCCCCTGGAGAATCGACTTGGGAACGAGAAGATAGTATTCACCAGCGTTACCCCTACCTGTTTGAGGAGACAGTTGTAAACTAAGCAATCTTGTATTTCCATAACTCTTCCATTATAACTTATTCTTTGATTGCGAGGATGCAATCCTTTTAAGGATGGAAGATTGTAAACACCATAAATTTTCAGAATAAATGTTAATACAAATTTTCCCAAATTTTTGGAATTTTCAGAAATTTAAAACGAAGGTGAAGGTGATCTCAATAATTTAAATACAGTTTATTGGTGTTAAAATATTCTGGAAATAAGATTTTATGGTGTAGCAAGGAAAACCGTGCATGTGGTATTTTTCGGTGAATTATTTGGACTCCGGAGTAGTGTTTTAAGCCTTAAAGACTACTAGATCTTTTAAAACCCAAACTCAGCTTATTGGATCGGGTCTCCCGGGCCAACCCAACCCAAACCCGCATGAAGCCCTAGGTCGCCGGGAGTACTGTAGTAGTATAAATTCTTCTCCTTGGCGTTCGTGCCAGACCGAAGCCCTAGCCGTAGCCGTCATCTTCATAGCGTCTTCCCCATCCGTCGTGTCCAGCGTCGACACAGCCGCGCCTAACCCCGATCTCCCTCTACACGAACAGCTTCCCCCGCCTGCGTCAACCCTCGACACACGCCTCGAACAGTCACGCCGCCGAGTCAGTTCAACTTCCTTTGCAGCGCCTTACTTTGGTCGACGCCGCCGCTGCCAGACTCATCCGTCGCGTCTCCCCTCCCGAGCGAGTTCGACGACTCGCTGCCCTCAACCCAGCCGAACCGACGATTCCGCTGCCCCGTCCTTCCCTCGTCGATCCGAAGCCAACGCTGCTCTCGAGTTGCCCCGCGGATCCGAGTCAGAACTCTAGACTCGACACAGTGTCTCAGCGGATACGAGAGTTCTCGATCGGACACAAGCAGCAGAACCAGGACACGACCAGGACGCGAATTGACGCTCGAACACTTGGAATTCAGCGCTCACGGAGCCCTGTTCAGGTTCCGTTTTCTCCTACCTCGTAACTCCGTTTTAGTTTTTGTCAGTTGCTATGCGTAGACTGTATAACCCTCTCGGTGCCCGTGCAACTCGCTTGGTGCATCGCGTCCTGTGGTGATCGCACACCGTGATCCAAAAACAGGAAAAACAATACCCCGTTTCACCCTGGAACTGAGTGCGCTCTGCCAAACGGGACGACTTGGTCATGTGCGGTCTTCACAGATACGTGCGCGTCGTTGATACGGTCGTGTGGGATTTTGCAGAAGCTGATTCGGAGGTGCGTGCACCCCGAAATCAACGCGTATCCGCGAACAACACCCCGTATCCGACTTTTCTGGAACACGCTGTAACTTGGTGTACACACGTTGGATCGAGACGAAACTTGTGCCATCGGACTCGTAATGATACGCTGGTCCTGTGACCCAAGTTTGGTTCGATTCTGAGAACGTTGACAAAATCGCGTATCGTGGGCCCCATAGGCTCCACTTGACGGGCGATTTTGTGATCGGCTCATCGGAATCCAATTCTGAAAGTTCCGTTGGGTTCGTATCATCGTTCCTGACTTGTAGACACTGAGTTTGAGGAATTTGGAGACCCTTGACCCTGACCCACTTTTCGGTGCAAAGTGGCCTATATGTGGACCCCGCTTTGGCCCGAAAATGACCTTTGTGCCCTGAGTCCAAATTGGACGTAAGGACAGGCATTTCTAGCAGTTTGATATCTTCTGAGGCTATTGGTGATATTTATTACAGCTTTTGGAGTAGTACCTACCGGATCCACAGATACAGGGACAGTTATTGGTATTCGTACATCAGGCAAGTGTACCTTGCCAAACTTTGCAGTCTTTATATATGTTTTCTTGCTTTCTTATATTTCTGTGCATGCTCAACCTAGGACCGTGTGACGTACTTAGCGTCCGATTATCAGTCGGGTGCCAACCCTATACGAAGTGTTGGGTACTGTCATTTAGAGATGGACTTTCGTGACACTTGTTATTCTCGTACTTGTCTTATCAAGTACCATATGACCCAGGACACTTGACACTGTTCATGAGGCAGGATATTCCCGAGATATTCGTGGTGATTCTGTATAGGATACAGGACTTGACAGAAATACTATATTCATAGATACATATGACTTGTTGCATTAGTGATGATCCCGCTTGACATGGACATGAGACGTTATGGTCATGATATGCGTGGTTACATGAGGTGGGGAGAGACACACAGGCTACAGGCTGTTTCATATATATATACTACTACGATTGTGAGGCCGTAGACTCTCGTAGCAGAGCTAGGCACATTACTTGTTATTACCACTACCGGCTCCCCGACACAGAGCTTGTAGTGGCACAGCCTGAGTACTCGTGCCGCTCTCACTTGCATTTTCACATAGATGGTTACTTACTTGCCCTGTTACTCCATTTATTTTCTGTACTGCATTTATTTTGGCATGAGCTTTCTTGTACCTTGCTATGTCCCCTGAGGACCTGGATCCGGATTATGTCCCCAGGATTTGAGGACGAGATCTATCCCGAGATATACGGGACTGCAGCAGGAGCTGATCCAGGAGCTGTACCGCCATCCGAGGATGAGGTATTAGCCGAGGACTTCTCCTGAGCATCCATGTTTTCTGGCTCAGTATTTATTTATTTATTTCAGTCATTTATTTCTAGTCTGTTGAACCATTGTATCAGATATTTATCGGGTTGTTCCCCGAAGCATTTTGTTGAGACTAGCTGATGATTTACATTTCTTTATTTACTCTGTGGATCATATTTTATACCTTGTATGGATGAGATTAGTTGTGCCATGATTGTCGTAGACTTGTTATTTTACAGCTTAAGTATGCCCTGGTGGATCCATTAAGTTGGGTTTGTCCATCAGTGCGTGCTGCTGGCCATTGCCACGTATCCGGTCCCTCGGTATTTTGGGACTGGGGCGTGACAGAAGGAAGTTAGGGTTCCGGCAATACGGGCGGAGGGGGATTAAATAGGGGCGTTGGAACAATAAATAGGTTAGGATCCCGACTAGGGTTTCAATTAGGATTAACGGGTCCGGGTCGGGTTCGATTCGGATCCGACCCGACCCGTTAAGGGCTGGGTTTGGTCCGGTTCGGTTTGATAGCGGTTTGGGTCGGTTTGGTTTATTTAAAATAAACCGGGTTCAGTCAGGGTTTAATTCGGTTTAAATATATATTAGTTTTTAGGGCTTTAAAAATGCTTCTGGGGTCCAATAAATTCTCGAAAAATTATCCTATGTCTAGTTTTTTAATTCACACCCAAAAATATTATTTTCATAATATTTTAATATTAATTAACATCATTTAGAAATCCTTTAATCATAAAATATCTTAGTTTTAATTCCAGAAAATTACAGAAATTGTGAGAAAAATATTTTTTAAAAATTCTGAAAAATCAAGGGGTTTACAATCTACCCAACTTAAAATAATTTCGTCCTCGAAATTAAACTAGGGTAGGGTTTCTATATCTAACCTCACTTGATTACAGTCTAAAGATTTCTCCTTAAGTTAACATTGCAGTTTCTACCCAACTTAGAATTTACCCATCTATCATCTAAGACTATACATCTAAGAAGGCTATGCTCTAAATTATTTAATCATGTTATTTAATCCTCAAAGTTTTTAACACCAAACATGACATCTATGATATGCCCTTAATTACAAAAGAGTAATCCTCAAGTATGTGATCGGCCTATGGGGTATATCTAGTACTCTCTGTGTATCAAACTTATACTAAGCAAGTGCTCTCGTCTTTCCGAAATAAGGGAAGACGGAGATCAATAATAAAGAGTTCAAGGGAGAGGTAATAGAATAGAAGTATCGGAATCAAGGCGTTTAAAGAATTCAAATGGGAATTGTCAAGGCAGTTGTGGATTGAAATCTTATTTTGATAATTCCTATTCACATGCTCATATTAGTACAGTTATGTAACCGATACGATCTGCTCAGATATATCTAGAGGGCAAGTACAGGTGTCTACTAGTCAACTATTGTCACGATCCGCACCCAGATGAATCGGGCACAGGTTCGTGAGTACGTCCAGCCTACGCCGTAGTGTCGGCGGTAGTACGCTGTCTAGATCATATTCACAGATAATTTAAATCTAGCTCATCCACAAGAATAAATAGGCAAGGATAATAACAGGAAATAGGAATGCTAAGATTTCATAAGATAAATTGTGACAACAACTCCACAGTTTATTACAGAACCAGAAGATAAATCGGGGACAAACCCGATTACTATGCTGAAAGGAAATACTAGCTAACTGGTTGACTACTCCTCAAAGGTAGTCTCCTGAGTAGAAACCGGCTCCTCAATGGTATCATCTGCTACGTCATATGGGCCATAAAAGGTGGGGGCATAGTCCTCATCATCGCCTAATATCAACGGATCCAGTCAGGAAAGGAGCAAAGTACCAATGCACAACAAAGCTTAAACTAAATATTTATGACAAGTAGTGAAAACTGACTAAGTATCATGTTAAGAATATGCATAATAAGTAGTAAAATTAACTAAGAGTTAATTACTGTAAATAAGGGATATGAGTAAACAGGAAATATAATGAGACAGAAAAATAGAACTACAACAAGACAAGAAACTATGTGTGTGAAATTGTGTATTTAGAATACATAGTTGGCATGTAGGGGTTTATAAGGCTAATAAGGCCGTCATAGACGACTAGCAGTCAGGAATAATCGAGTATAAGGCTGATGATACAGTCGCGTACCAACAGCTAGCAGTCAGGACAGGGGGAAGGGTAAACTATATGCCTCCTAGTATTCTCCCTCCCGACACGAAAAGCAAGACATAAAATCCAAATTCTAACACTAAGTGTAAGCATCCAATGGTACTAGTAGAGCAAGGAACTAATTATCACAATATAAAGAATAAACTTGAAGTGCAGGTACTTGCCTGCTGTTTGGATCCCAACTACAGTTCTGTTCTCGGGAAATTTCCAGAAATATCTCCGGATGCTGAAATAAATATTACCATCATGCTCAAAAGATATCAAATAGCTAGAAATGCCTGTCCTTGAGTCCAATTTGGAGACAAGGACAAAAACGGCAATTTCGGATCAAAATGGGGTCCACATGTGGGCCCGCTTTGCACCGAAAAACGTGTCAGGGTTAAAAGTCTCCAAATTCACCAAACTTAGTGTCAACAGGTCAGGAACGATGATACAAACCCAACGAAACTTCCAGAATTGGATTCCGATGAGCCGATCACAAAATCGCCCGTCGAGCGGGGCCTGTGGGGCCTACGACACGCGATTTCGTCAACGTTCTCAGAATCGAACCAAACTTGGGTCACAGGACCAGCGTATCGCTACGAGTCCAATGGTGTAAGTTTCGTTTCAATCCGACGTGTGTACACAAAGTTAGAGCGTGATTCAGAAAAGGCGGATACGGGACGGTGTCCGCGGATACGCGTCGATCCCGGTGTGCACGCACACCCGAATCGGCTTCTGCGAAATCCCACACGTCCGTATCGACGGCTCGCATGTATCTGTGAAGACTGCGCGTGACCAAGTCGTCCCGTTTGGCGGGGCGTACCCAGTTTTGGGGTGAATCGGGTCGTTATTTTTCCTGTTTTTGGATCGCGGTGTGCGATCACCACAGGACGCGATGTCCCGAGCGGTTTGCCTGGGCACCGAGAGGGTCATGTAGGCTATGCGTTGCAATAGACGAAATTGAAATCAGAGCTACGAGCAAGAAGTTACAAGTACCTGAACAGAGCTTGAAAATAGCGATCTCCGTGTCCGCCTCGTGTCCTGGACACTGTGTCCAAACCGTGTCCTGGACACTGTGTCCAAACCGTGTTCGAGCTAGGACATCCGTGTCAGGCCGCTGGGAGAGGGGGTTCTGGTCGGCTGAGGTCGGCGGAAGCGCGGGGAGGTCCAGGGCGGCTGGCGACTGGAGCGGGCGGGGAAAGCTGCTGCTACTACGGCTGGGGCTTGTGGCCGAGCGGGGAAGGAGGAAGGAGAGGGGCCTGGGCTGCCGTCGGCGGAGCTGGTGGGAGGCGGCTGGGCCGGGGTTTGTCGAGGGTGGTCGGGGCGTCGACGGTGGGCTGGGCACGGCGAGGGGGAGGGATGCGCTGCGGTGGCGGCGGAGGAAGGGGCTGGCCGGGCTAGGGTTTGGGGTATTTGTAGGGGGAGGAGGAGGTCGGGGAGGCCGGGCAAGGTGGCGAGGGTGGCGGACGTGGCCGAGGGTGCGGGGACACGTGGCCGCGGGCAGCGCCGGGAGACGTGGGCGGCGCGGGGGATGGGCAGCCGAGCGGAGCGCGGGTCGTGGGGAGGGGGTGGTCAGGCGGGTCGCGGGTGCGGGTGGACCCGACCCGACCCGTTAGGATAGTGGGCTGGGCCGGTTCGATGGGCTGGGCCGGGCTGAGGGTTTGGGCCAGGGTTTGTTTTAAATAACAAATAAATAATAAATAATTTATTAATTAATAATAAATAAATAAATAGTTTTTAGGTGATTAAAAATAGGTCCGGGGTCCGATAAATTCCAGAAAAATTACCCTAAGTCCAGTTTTTAATTCTACACCATAAAATATTATTTTTATAATATTTTAATATTATTTATTATCAATTAAAAATCACTTAATAATTAAAATCCTGATTTTAATTACAGAAAATTCCCAGAAAATTGCAGAAAATTATGAAAAATCCCAGTTGAATATTGTTTGAAAATTCAGGGGGTTTACAATCTACCCAACTTATAAAAATTTTGTCCTCAAAATTTAAAATATGGTAGGGTTCTCTCTATCCAATCTCACTTGATTACAGTCTAAGAATTCCTCTCAAGTGAACATTGCGGTCTCTACCCAACTTAGAATTTACCCATCTATCATCTAAGGCTATATATCTAATAAAGCTGTATCCCAACTTATTTAATCATGGTATTGAATCTTTAAGTCTTTAACACCAAACACATCACCTATGGTATTCCCTTAATCATGTATAAAATAATCATCATCAATGTGACCGGTCTGTGGGGTATATCTAGTACTATCTATATATCAAACTTATACCAAGCACGAGGTTTCGTCTTTACGAAATAAGGGAAGACGAAGATCAATAATAAAGAGTTCAAGGATGAGGTGATATAATAGGAGTATCGGGATCAAGGCGTTTAAAGAATTCAAATGGGAATTGTCAGGCAGTTGTGGACTAAAATTCTATTCTGGTAATCATTTGTTCGCATGCTCGTATTAGTACAGTTATGTAACTGATACGATATGCTCGGACATATTTAGAGGGCAAGTATACTAGCCAACTATATATCTCAATCCACGTAAAGTAGTCGTGCGAAGTGCGAACCAAAATGCACTAAGGTTGATCAGACCGTAATACACTGATTATGAATAGACACTTGTATTAGTGAGGTTGATCAGGCCCCAATAACACATATGTTATGAACAAGCCCGATAAAGAGTAAGCTTGCAAAACTAGGCTATAGAATAGCAGCATAAGTCAAGTACAGCAAAATTAAGTGCGCTAGATGATGATGGAAGGAGGTACAAATTATTCAAGTTCACGAAACAACACACAATAAGCACAATAACAAAAGACTCTACAATCTCTACAGTCATCAACTATAAAAGCATACCAGGTTATTTAGCAAGTTCAAAATTACTAGGTTGGGGCTGGGGTCACGAATCAATAGGCACGAGCTAAACTAGAACGGAAGCTACAAGTCACTTACGCGCATTAGCTACTCTAAGAGTCTGCGCGTTCTCCACGGTCATCATGAGGGCTCTCGAGGCATGTTGTTGAGTTGATTGTCCTCCATCCACTAGTGTTACTTCATCTTCGTTGGTTACCACAGCATCTCGTGATGATCTTGCAGGAATCTCGTCGTTCGCTCGTGAATCCATAACTCTGCAACCAAAATAAACAATGAGAGGCGCACAGGAATCAAGGCAGGATGCAAGTCAAGGAATTAATTCGAATCCGAGATAGATGTCAAGAATGATTCAAACAAGTGGATGAGATCCTAAAACTTATCCTATCTTATTGCAGGCCTGTTCGGTCCCTAAGTTGAAACTGAACAATTTAGTCGTTGACCTGCATGGGCCACCACAAAAATGTGTCACGACCCGCACCCAGATGAATCGGGCACAGGTTCGTGAGTACGTCCAGCCTACGCCGCAGTGTCGGCGTTAGTACGCTGTCTAGATCATATTCACAGGTAATTTAAATCTAGCTTATCCACAAGAATAAATAGGCAAGAATAATAACAGGAAATAAGAATGCTAAGATTTTATAAGATAAATTGTGACAACAACTCCACAGTTTATTACAGAACCAGAAGATAAATCGGGGACAAACCCGATTACTATGCTGAAAGGAAATACTAGCTAACTGGTTGACTACTCCTCAAAGGTAGTCTCCTGAGTAGGAACCGGCTCCTCAATGGTATCATCTGCTACGTCATATGGGCCATAAAAGGTGGGGGCATAGTCCTCATCATCGCCTAATATCAACGGATCCAGTCAGGAAAGGAGCAAAGTACCAATGCACAACAAAGCTTAAACTAAATATTTATGACAAGTAGTGAAAACTGACTAAGTATCATGTTAAGAATATGCATAATAAGTAGTAAAATTAACTAAGAGTTAATTGCTATAAATCAGGGATATGAGTAAACAGGAAATATAATGAGACAGGAAAATAGAACTATAACAAGACAAGAAACTATGTGTGTGAAATTGTGTATTTAGAATACATAGTTGGCATATAGGGGTTTATAAGGCTAATAAGGCCGTCATAGATGACTAACAGTCAGGAATAATCGAGTATAAGGCTGATGGTACAGTCGCGTACCAACAGCTAGCAGTCAGGACAGGGGGAAGGGTAAACTACATGCCTCATAGTATTCTCCCTCCCGACACGAAAAGCAAGACATAAAATCCAAATTCTAACACTAAGTGTAAGCATCCAATGGTACTAGTAGAGCAAGAAACTAATTATCACAATATAAAGAATAAACTTGAAGTGCAGGTACTTGCCTGATGTTTGGATCCCAACTACAGTTCTGTTCTCGAGAAATTTCCAGAAATGTCTCCGGATGCTGAAATAAACATTACCATCATGCTCAAAAGATATTAAATAGCTAGAAACGCCTGTCCTTGAGTCCAATTTGGAGACAAGGACAAAAACGGCAATTTCGGGTCAAAACGAGGTCCACATGTGGGCCCACTTTGCACCGAAAAATGTGTCAGGGTCAAAAGTCTCCAAATTCACCAAACTTAGTGTCAACAGGTCAGGAACGATGATACGAACCCAACGGAACTTCCAGAATTGGATTCCGATGAGCCGATCACAAAATCGCCCGTCGAGCGGGGCCTGTGGGGCCCACGACACGCGATTTCGTCAACGTTCTCAGAATCGAACCAAACTTGGGTCACAGGACCAGCGTATCGCTACGAGTCCGATGGCATAAGTTTTGTTTCAATCCGACATGTGTACACAAAGTTAGGGCATGATTCAGAAAAGGCGGATACGGGACGGTGTCCGCGGATACGCGTCGATCCCGGTGTGCACGCACACCCGAATCGGCTTCTGCAAAATCCCACATGTCTGTATCGACGACGCGCACGTATCTGTGAAGACCGCGCGCGACCAAGTCATCCCGTTTGGCGGGGCGTACCCAGTTCCGGGGTGAATCGGGTCGTTATTTTTCCTGTTTTTGGATCGCTGTGTGCGATTACCACAGGACGCGATGCCCCGAGCGGTTTGCCCGGGCACCGAGAGGGTCATGCAGGCTACACGTTGCAATAGACGAAATTAAAATCAGAGCTACGAGCAAGAAGTTACAAGTACCTGAACAGAGCTTGAAAATAGCGATCTCCGTGTCCGTCTCGTGTCCTGGACACTGTGTCCAAACCGTGTCCGAGCTAGGGCATCCGTGTCAGGCCGCTGGGAGCGGGGGTTCTGGTCGGCTGAGGTCGGCGGAAGCACGGGGAGGTCCAGGGCGGCCGGCGACTGGAGCGGGCGGGGAAAGCTGCTGCTACTACGGTTGGGGCTGTTGGCCGAGCGGAGAAGGAGGAAGGAGAGGGGCCTGGGCTGCCGTCGGCGGAGCTGGTGGGAGGCGGTTGGGCCGGGGTTTGTCGAGGGTGGTCATTGCGTCGACGGTGGGCTGGGCACGGCGAGGGGGAGGGATGCGCTGCGGTGGCGGCGGAGGAAGGGGCTGGCCGGGCTAGGGTTTGGGGTATTTGTAGGGGGAGGAGGAGGTCGGGGAGGCCGGGCAAGGCGGCGAGGGTGGCGGACGTGGCCGAGGGTGCGGGGACGCGTGGCCGCGGGCAGCGCCGGGAGACGCGGGCGGCGCGGGGGATGCGGCAGCCGAGCGGAGCGCGGGTCGTGGGGAGGGGGTGGTCAGGCGGGTCGCGGGTGCGGGTCAGGTGCGGGTGGACCCGACCCGACCCGTTAGGATAGTGGGCTGGGCCGGTTCGATGGGCTGGGCCGGGCTGAGGGTTTGGGCCGGGGTTTGTTTTAAATAACAAATAAATAATTTATTAATTAATAATAAATAAATAAATAATTTTTAGGTGATTAAAAATAGGTCCGGGGCCCGATAAATTCCAGAAAATTACCCTATGTCCAGTTTTTAATTCTACACCATAAAATATTATTTTAATAATATTTTAATATTATTTATTATCAATTAAAAAATCACTTAATAATTAAAACCCTGATTTTAATTACAGAAAATTTCTAGAAAATTCCAGAAAATTGTGAAAAATCCCAGTTGAATATTGTTTGAAAATTCAGGGGGTTTACAACTATATATCTCAATCCACGTAAGGTATTATTGCGAAGGGCGAATCAAGCGCACTATGGTTGATCAGACCGTAATACACTGATTCTGAAATGTATTATTGTGGGCCTCCCCAATAATACATATGTCATGAACAAGCTCGATAAAGAATAAGCTTGCAAAATTAGGCTATAAAATAGCAGCATAAGTCAAGGTAGTATATAAAATATAAATGCGCTAGATCATGATGGAAGAAGTCACAACATATTTCAAGTCCACAAGAAGTTTAGACTATACAATCTCCACAGTTGTCATACAACTCCTTGTCTAAGTCGCTAGTCGACCAAATAGGGCATGGACCTCTAAATTCTATTGTCTGAATAAACACTGCCGTCTTATGCTAGCATACAATTAATGTCATTCAGTTACACTACCTTGATGGGTCAAGTGGACTATGTGGTACTAGGTTGTGAGGCATACTACCCAACTTAAAAGAATTAAACTAATACTGTGACAGTCTTAAGAGGATCCTGCAAATAATCTTGCACATGTAAATAAAACAGAAACTCTTATTAGGGTATATGAGGAAAGATCTTGGTACTTATTAGGATCTCCTATTGCATTATATAGGTAAGGGTCACCTTAAGTCTTAATCATAGTGCTCATAGAACATGTGCCAACATTAAGAATGGAAAGGCTACTAGTCTCAAGGGGAAGGGAATACAACTCGTATCGAGGTGGGGGTACAATTACGTGATCTACAACTAGGGGTAATCATCCCAATCTAATTGAACAACTCAACTATCAGGTTCTAACTACAAGACACATAATTCAAAATTCAAGATTACAACTATAACTTTAGCAAACTATATATCCTATCATAGAATACAATCACTTGGTCTATAATTAGAGGTGTCAGATGGCACGAATTGAAAGATGAAGAGAAGAAACATAATCAGTCGTCGCACACTAGCGAGTGCTATGGTCGCAGAGGAGCAATGTATGAAATTAAAATAGAGGGCTCTAGATAGCATCATGGTTCTCTAAGGGGGTGGTATGCTAGTTGCTATGTTCGAGGCATGATCAAGAAAAAAGTGTTTGATTACATTCCTCTAGGCTTCCGAAGGTGCTGTCTACTAATAATAAGACAATGATCTAAGTTTATAATTCTCCAATACTATCTAACTATGAAGGTCAGGTTCAGTCCTAAATTTTAATTTTTTGGTTTTCTATTGGTTCCTCAATACTAGGGTCAAACATTATGGTAAACTTCTAACTAACACTAGTAGTGTCTATACTACTCTCAAGTCCTCATAATACATCAGGGGGTAATGGTAAGCCAATTCTAGAGATAAGGAATTCTAGGGTTTACTAGATATTCTAAACTTAGTGGTGTGTCAACACTCTGGTTGTACCCCAAATAGGGATGTTATCCTACTTATCATCTAGCGACAAGGACTTCTATATTTTAGGAGGGGGCTATACTCAAGGAATTATCAGAGAAGTACAGGAATTAAGCAGGATACAATTATTCGAATAGAACAGATAGGAAGAAGATGAATCATAGTCAAATGTGGATGAGATTCTATACTCTAATCCTATTTGCAGGCTTGCTTGGTACAGTAACGTAACCGAAACAATATGTTCTCGACCTGCATGGGCCACCACAAAAACATGTCACGCCCTAGTCCCAAAATACGTAGGACTAGGAACACGTAAGCATGCCAGCCGCATGGATATGGCAACTCCAATATATGGAAACCATATCCCATACGTACACTGTAATATGAATATCAATCTACAAGTGGTATAAAATATATTACAAGTCACATGATACAATCTAAATCTCATCTATAGAAAATCAATATAAATGAATAACCAATATCTATATAACTAGATCTCAACATAAGTATCTAAGGATGATAGTTGGATGAAAATAAATCCACTACCAACTCGAATATAAGAGCAAATACAATATAAGTACAACACAACAACACCATATAAGAATACCAGCTAACAATCACGGGCTTGAAGAAAGGACATCCACGAAACATATATAACCATCCAAATCTGTGCTCCTGCAAATACTCAAGAACAGATACACCTGGCAGAGGACCAGGTCCTCAGAGGGACGTAACAAGATACAGAAAAGCGAGTCAATTTGAATACAATAAACATGCATATAATTTGAAAATAAATAAGTACGCTATACAAGACAATCTATATAAATGCAAATGAGGATAACTTTTTGACGTATGAGCAAGGGTAGGCTACTCGATCTAATCCTCATAACTCATACGCTCGTTAGTGGACATTATCAGCCGATATACCTCTGGGGTAGCGACCCACGGACTCCATCAATCGACATATCTCGGGGGTAGCGACCATCGAACACGACCACCATAGTGCGTGCTAGGGTTTACCAGAGTGGTTAAAAGCTCATACGCCTAATGATTGTCCTCGATAATACTAAGTGCCATGTGTGTGTCAACATATCTAATATATAGTAATGACTGAAAGAAAACTACACATGCAAGAAATATACTGAAATGCAATAAATATACAGAAATATACTAAGCATGTAAAATAGTGTAAACAATTTGGCAAGGTATCTTGCCTGGTAAGAAAGCTGCAAGGTGTACTGTCCAGAAGTGAAGCACACAGGATCAGAAGCTACGACCTCAGAACAAATATCTTCGGATGCTGAAATAGATATCACCAATATTCCCAGAATAAGCAAAATAGCTAAAAAGTACTTCCCTTTCTTCCAATTTGGACACAGAGGCAAAACGGTAATTTCGGGTCAAAGTGGGTCCACGTGTGACCCGCTTCGTACCAAAAAATGTGTCAGAACCAATGGTCTCCAAATTCGTCCAACTTAGTGTCAATAAGTCCAGAACGATGATACAAACCCAACAAAACTTCCAGCATTGGATTTCGATGAGCCGATCACAAAATTGCCCGTCAAGTGGAGCCGTGGGGCCCACGATACGCGATTTTGTCAACATTCTCATAATTGAACCAAACTTTGGTCACAGGACCAGCGTATTACTACAAGTCCGATGGCGCAAGTTTCGTCTCGATCCGACATGTGTACACAAAGTTACGACGTGTTCCAGAATAGGCAGATACGGGGCGTTGTCGGCGGATACGCGTTAATTCCGGTGTGCACGCACATCCAAATCAACTTCTGTGAAATCTCGCATGTCCGTATCAACGGCGCGTACATTCGGTGAAGATCGCGCGCGACCAAGTCATCCCGTTTGGCGGGACACACTCAGTTTCGGGGGAAAACGGGGTATCATTTTTTCTGTTTTTGGATCGCGGTTCGCGATCGCCACAGGACGCGACGCACCGAGCGGGTTACACGGGCATCGAGAGGATTACACAGTCTATGCATCACAACTGACGAAACTGAAAACAGAACAACGAGGAGAGAGAACGGGTTACCTGAACAGGGCTTCGTGGAACGAGGATTTCTCGTGTCCGGGTTGACACGATACTGCGACACGGCGCTGTGTCCACTGTGCTGTGTCCAAGGTTCAGACGCTGATGTGTCCGAGGCTTCATCGTGGCAGCTCAGGGCTACTCTGGAGGGGACGGCACCGACGGAGGAGAACGGAAGGGGGAGGTCGATAGGACAGGAGGAGAGGTAGGGTGGATGGGAGGTAATCGAAGGCGATGGTATAGCGGGCTGAGAGGGGAGAGGGTGGAGATCGAAGGCGGTGGCGCTAGGGCAGGGGGTCGAAGGAAGTTAGGGTTCCGGCAATACGGGCGGAGGGGGATTAAATTGGGGCATTGGAAGAGTAAATAGGTTAGGATTCCGACTAGGGTTTCGATTAGGATTAACGGGTCCGGGTCGGGTTCGATTCAGATCCGACCCGACCCGTTAAGGGCTGGTTTGGTTTTGTTCAGTTTGATAGCGATTTGGGTCGGTTTGGTTTGGTTTATTTAAAATAAACCGGGTTCAGTCAGGGTTTAATTCGATTTAAATATACATTAGTTTTTAGGGCTTTAAAAATACTTCTGGGGTCCAATAAATTCCTGAAAAATTACCTTATGTCTAGTTTTTCAATTCACACCCAAAAATATTATTTTCATAATATTTTAATATTAATTAACATTATTTAAAAATCTTTTAATCAAAAAATACCTTAGTTTTAATTCCAAAAAATTATAGAAAATTGTGAGAAAAATGTTTTTTAAAAATTCTGAAAAATCAGGGGGTTTACACATAGGATTTGGTTTTGTGTTCATATGAGACATATTGAGAAAGTTATGGTACTTTTTATGTCAATTTTGGGGGAATTCCGATAATGACATTTGTTGTGTGTGTCAATTGATCTTATAGATCAATTTGGTATATGTTTATGTGTTTGGGGCTAGTATCGTGTCCATAATTGGGTACTTGTAGGTCGTATCCCAACAATTTGGTGATACGTGTTATTTTGGGGGGTTTTTTCTCCGACACGGAACTTTGTACATGTCATATTTTGATACGGACACGTAGATCTATATTTGATACTTCGTATTGTTCATAAATAATATATGTGACTTACTTGTGTCCTTCGGGGTACAATTGGATGTGTGGTGGACTCGTGTCATATGCGTATCCTAGATCTAGTGGGATACGGTGTGATACTCTCCATTTATTGTGTAATTATGTGTAGATCTAATTATTTTGCTCTTAATTCATAAAGTTGTAATTGTACATATATATATATAAATATAGATATTATATATGTATTATAGTGTATTTATTATATTATTTATTGTATCATAGATCTATGTAATATATATAGAGAATATATATATTGTAGCCTTTCTTCTACATGCATTAATATATATGTTATAATATATTGTATGGATATATATATATATATTGTTAATATATATATATATATATGTTTAATTGGGTAATTATTTTATGTGTAGGATTATTTAAATATATGTATAGATGTATAATTATAATATATTTATGTATGTGTGCATGTGGCTATGTTGTAATATGTACATTATTATAGAGGGGGTGTATTTATAGTTTATTTGGTATATATATATATATATATATATATATATATATATATATATATATATATATATATATATATCATTATATATATATATATCATTATATATATAAATCCAATATATATATATATATAATATGTTATATATATATTATAGTTTTTAGCGACATGATATTAATGACAACAGCCACTGTCATTAATAAAGGCGAGATTTAGCAGCAGCCGCTGTAGAAGTGTCGGCAGCATTTAATGACAGCCGCCGTTGTCATTAAATAGCAACAGTAGCGGCGGGAGAGGCAGCAACAGCGACAGAAGGTTAGGTGACGGTTGTAAATTGTCACCAAAACAGCAGCAGCAGTGTAGGATTTCAGCAGAATCAGTGACAGCAGCTTCAGTGACAGGCAGAAACTGTCACTAAAAAGTCAGAGTCTCAGAATATCAGTATTCAGCACAGTTTTTAGCGACAGTAGACCGTTTTTATAGTTATATGTTTATGTACTTATATATATATGTATATATATATGTATTAATATGGATATATTGTATTCTTAATTGCTAGTTTCTTATATCTATAATATTTAGTATATGTATTATTTATATATAAAGGTAATTAATATACCAAGGTGTTGGGAATTACCTTGAGGAGACCAAGGTAATTTGGAATACCCAAGATGGGGGGTTTAGGGTATCAAGTTTGTAATTATGGTTGGGATAGCAAGTTGGTTCAAAACCACGGTACCTATTTGATGTTGTAATTATGATTCTATATTATTATAAATAATTGTTGGTATTTATTTTGTGATGTTTTACCATGGGAATTACGTATCCGGAGATACGGTATCCTAACTTTTTAAGATGTGGGTTTCTTGACTTAGATTTTAGTATCTTGACCCAATATTTTTGTGTTATGTTAACCTAGAAATGCATAGTTTGACCATAGTTGACCATAGTTGACTTTTGACTTAGAATTGACTTTTTGGCCTAAAAGTTGACTAGTTTAACTTATCTCTTTTCAGAACCTTGTATTGATGTTGTATTCCATATCTAGGTCTTCGAGGCACCGTGTCAGACATCTGTGAGACTATTCTTTGGACTTCAGGCAAGTACATTCTCTGATAGTTTCTCATTTATGATATCCTCTATGTTCATTGTATCTAGTATAGATATCCATGTTCTCTTGACACTATGGTTACACGGATTGGTATATCCAGATCTCGTCATGAGATGTTATTCCTTTGTATATAGTGTATATGGTGCAAGTATTGTTTCATTGGTTATCTTGTACATGTACAAACACTGATTCTCGGGAAGACTAGCTATCTTCTTGGGGAATCTCGTGCCATAGCATACCGTGGTTGGATCTATTATACCAGTCGAGGGTGGAGAGTATTAGTATAGATATGTGATCAATATCCTTATTGTATCAAGTACTGATTGCTGAATAGTGTTGATCATACATCGCACGTATGGTTAGCCAGGCCGCATTGCATCTTGCCCAAGCCGATCACATGTTAAGCTAGTACTCACACACTTAGTCATTAGTATTCTTGTTCATTGGCATATTGTTCATTATTGTATTTATTCTAGTATTTCCTTATTATATGTATCTCTCGTATCTATTGTGCATCTTGTATATTCATATCTATTTACTACTATATAGTTTTTATCATTGATTAGAACTGCTGTTAGAGATGTACTCTACTACTTTCCTGACTGGATATATTTTTCCTAGATGACACTGAGGAGTGGTACCCTACCTATTATGGACCCCAGGATATTGTGGATTTAGATTCTGAGACCCTGGCTCAGGAGGGACTTATCCCAACTGAGACAGTTGACCCAGGAGTTGTATCTTCGTAGTATTCTTTTGTACAGGATTTGTCTTCAACTTATTTTATTATTTCTTCAGACTCATTGATGTATTATTTTAGACTCATGAGTTGTATTGTGACTATTCTATTCTTTATCTGATTCATGCTTTTCATCTTAGATATGTGATTGAGTATATTGTTATTGTTGATGGTTCTTTATATTGTTAGATAGATTATCCAGACAACGTTCTACCGCCGATTCTGCGACGTAGGCTGAGCGTTGTTTCCGACTTGTACCCTTACACTGGGTGCGGGTCGTGACACATTTTTAGTGGTGGCCCATGCAGGTCTAGCTTCACAAAGTATGTGATATCGTGGTAGTGCGACAATTTAGTTATACTACTACGAGCCTGCGATAGGATATAGGATATAGGTTGCGATACTCAATCACATCTAGGAAATTTTTTTTGATTTAACTATTCTTCTTTGATATTGATACTTGATCTCTTAATTTGTCCTTTCCTTGAATGTCTTACATCTTGTGCTATATTGATTCTTTCTTTCGCTTTGTCTCAGGATGCCGCCTAAGACTAGATCACAGCAGGGGAGAGCAGTTTCTGAGAGGTCTGTGATATCCCGAGGGCCTGCACCAGTCACTTCTCCGGTGATTGGAGTGTCAGCTGCTTTCAGAGGTCTACCACCTACTCAGAGAACTGTACCAACTGTATCTGAGGGGCTTCTACCTCCACCTCCTGCGCCAGTAGAGGCGTTACAGATATTTACACTGTTTCATGAGATGATTGAGGCACAGAGGGCTCAGTCAGAGGCACATCAGAGGCAGACCGACATTCTACAACAGGGTATCGAGAGTGCTCATTAGCTTGCTCGTGCCATCGTCGAGAGAGGAGTTCTGGTCCAGCAGTAGGATGCTCCTCAGGTTGCTCAGCTTCGGCCAGGCAACATTCAGGACTTCAAGAAACTGGAGCCTAGGGTTTTCAAGGGGACGTAGGGCATCGTCTATGCTGATGATTGGCTCGAGGACATTGAGCGTCTTATGAGGATATCCCGTCTTTCTGAGAATTTGAAGGTTGAGACGGTAGGACTTCAACTGTTCGATGTCGCTCGCACTTGGTTCAGGAATGAGCCGGTTCTGGTTGACGCAGGACAATCTTGGGAGGTATTCAAAGACCTTTTCAAGAAAAAGTTTTTTGCCCGAGCAGACATGCTAGACTTGGGGAGACAGTTTGAGAGTCTCATTCAGGAGAGCATGTCTGTGGAGGAGTACGCTGCAGAGTTCGGCAGGTTGAGCCGATTTACAAAGTATCTGGTGAGGGAGCCAGAGGTTCGAGCTATTAATTTTTGTGAGGGTCTAAACTGGGAAGTAAAGATTCTCATTCCGTCTTTTTGTGAGACATACTCGGAGATGCTTACGGAGGCACACAAGGTTGAGCGGGAGTTGGGTTTAAAGCCCAAGAGAGACCGTGATTCTTTTTTGGGGGCCAATGGCAGTGCAGTATCTGCCAAACATCCTCATTTCCAGTCCAGACCTTTCCAACAGCCACAACAGACCCAGACTCCAGCTAGAGCACCTTTTTACCAGGTACCTCAGCAGCAGAGACAGTTACAGCAAGCTCCAGACAACTACTGCAAGAAGCCCGGCCATATCTAGGAAGTTTGTAGGAGGGGGTTGGGAGTATGTTTGTATTGTGGTATTGAAGGGCATCAATCGAGGGAGTGTCCTCGTCGTGCAGTTCAGGGAGCAGCTTCAGCTCCGAGGGCACAGACGAGACCACCTGCAGCACAGCCGAGGAGACCATTTCTGACACAGCAGCAGCGTTTTGTCCAGCATCAACAGCAAAGAGGTGCTCGGCAGGGACGAGCG
Organism: Iris macrosiphon; assembly: GCA_036927795.1. Lineage (NCBI taxonomy): Eukaryota > Viridiplantae > Streptophyta > Magnoliopsida > Asparagales > Iridaceae > Iris > Iris macrosiphon. Next base: position 123,586,658 of record JAYESA010000002.1, read on the forward strand.
TTTGCTATGACCGTCGAGGAGGATGAACTCACCGGAGATGTTTTAGCTTTGTTTGATAGTGGTGCTTTCCATAGTTTTGTATATGTTTTTTTTGCTCTGAAGCATGGTTTGGTAGCTGAGTCTTTGCTTAGGACTTGCAAGATCATGACCGGGGGAGGCATTATCCTGGTTAATGATATTTACAAGGATCAGAGAGTTACTTTGGGAGGCCGGGAGTTGAGTGTGTGTCTACTTGTAATGCCACTTTCGAGCTACGATATTGTACTCGGGATAGATTGGTTGAGTAGGCACCGTGCTAGCATAGATTATAGATGAGGTAGAGTTTTGTTTGGTCCGCCAGGAGTGCCAGAGTTCGAGTTTGCTAGAGGAGCTACAGAGCAGGAAGGAGGCATTATTTGTGGAGCTATGGTAGAAGACAAAGAATTACCACATCCGTTGATAGCAGAGTTCTTAGATGTGTTTTCTGAGGAATTGCTAGGATTGCCGCCAGATCGAGATGTTAAATTTTCTATAGACTTGGTGCCAGGTGCAGAACCAATTTTGCAACATGTCTATAGAGTAAACAACAGCGAGCTGGTCGAGTTGAAGAAGCAGGTGGACGAATTACAGGATAAGATATTTATCAGATCGAGTTCTTCACCATGGGGAGCCCCGATATTGTTTGTACCGAAGAAGGATGGATCGGTGCATATGTGCATTAATTACAGGGCTTTGAATAATCTCACTATCAAGAATAAGTATCCTTTGCCACGGATTAATGATCTGTTTGATCAGTTGAGTGGTACGAAGGTGTTTTCTAAGATAGATTTAAGATCAGGCTACCATCAGGTGAAGGTGAAGCCGGAGGACATACCGAAGACTTCTTTTAGGACTCGGTATGGTCAGTACGAGTTTATGGTGATGCCGTTTGGTTTGACTAATGCACCGGCGGTATTTATGAACTTGATGAATAAGGTGTTCCACCAGTACCTTGACAAGTTCGTGGTGGTGTTCATCGATGACATACTCATATACTCGAGGACACCGGAGGAGCATGAGAAGAATTTAAGGATTGTGTTGGATGTGCTGAGGAAGGAGAAGCTGTATGAAAAGTTGTCCAAGTATGAGTTTTTCTTGAACAAGGTAGAATTCTTGGGGCATGTTGTGACTGGTGATGGTATTTAAGTGGATCCAAAGAAGATTTTAGCAGTGGAATCTTGGAAGACCTCGAGTTTGGTAACAGTGATCAGGAATTTCTTGGGATTGGCAGGCTACTACAGGAAGTTTGTGCAAGATTTTTCGAGGATTGCCAAGCCGATAACCAGACTCATAAGGAAGGATGTAGAGTTTATTTGGATGGAGGATTGCCAGGTTGCTTTTGAGGAGTTAAAGAAAAGGTTGACGTCTTCTCCTATTTTGATGTTGCCATCAGGGTCCGGAGGTTTCACTATTTATAGTGATGCATCGGGGAAGGGTTTGGGTTGTGTTCTTCAGCAGCATAGAAAAGTGATTGCCTATGCATCCATGCAATTGAGTCCTCATGAAAAGAACTATCCTACCTATGATTTGGAGTTGGCAGCAGTCATATTCGCTCCGAAGTTGTGGAAACATTATTTGTACGGAGAGCGTGTGGAGATCTTCATAGACCACAAAAGCTTGAAGTAGTTTTCACGCAGAAGGAGTTGAACATGAGGCAGCGTCGGTAGTTGGAACTGATGAAGGATTTTGATAACTCTTTGCAATATCATCCTGGGAAAGCTAATATAGTTGCCGATTCTTTGAGCAGGTATCCGGTAGCTATATTCTTGACGCATGATCGATATTTTTTGGAGGACTTGGAGAGCTTAGGCATCGAGGTGATTGTTCCTAGTGGTGCTATACAGATGTGGGGATTGCAGATACATTCATAATTGATGGACATGATCAAGGCAGCATATTATGAGGATATATCTCTAAGGAGTATCAGAGCTTTGGTGAGAGCAGGATTGGAGGATGATTTCACTATTGCAGAGGATGGATCTTTGAGGCATGGAGTTAGATTGTGTGTGCCTAGTGGAGAGCTACATGAGGAGGTGTTGCAGGAAGCGTATCGCTCTCAGTATTTGATGCATCAAGTTGCTAACAAGATGTATCGAGATATGCGAGAAAGTGTGTGGTGGTATGACATAAAGAGGGAAGTGGCACAGTTTGTATCCAGATGCTTAGTGTGCCAGCAGGTGAAAGCCGAGAGGTAGAGGCCAGGAGGTTTACTTCAGCCATTACCCATTCCAGAGTGGAAGTGGAAGCACATTACTATAGATTTTGTGTCCGGACTTCCACGGTCTCCAGGAAGAAAAGACGCGATTTGGGTCATCGTTGATAGGTTGACCAAGTTGGCCCACTTTTTGCCTTTCAAGGTGGGTTTGTCTACGGAGAAGCTGGCAGAGATGTATGTGAGGCAGATCATTAGGATACATGGAGTTCCCGTTAGCATAGTCTCAGATCAGGATAGTCGTTTCACTTCTCATTTTTGGAGGAGTTTACAGGAGAGTTTGGTCACTCAGCTCAAGTTCAGTACTACATATCATCCCCAGACAGATGGACAGTCAAAGAGGACTATTCAGACTCTCAAGGATATGTTGCGCACTTGTGTACTAGATTTTGGGGGTTCTTGGAAGGACCATCTCCATTTGGTAGAGTTTGCTTATAACAACAGTTCCCGGGCCAGTATAGAGATGTCGCCTTTTGAAGCTCTGTACGGTCGGAGATGTCATATGTAACACCCCGTTCCGCTCAAGCGGACTACCGTCTCAACGGCAATCGTGCAGCTATCCCGACCTGCTTTGCCTCGATCAAGAAGCAAAGGATATCCAGACTTGCCCCTACAGGAACCCGGCTTGGACTTTCATAGGCTCGCTCAGACGTATCGCTCTACCGAGGCGAATCATCGCTAAGGTGGGTGGCTACGATGAACTTGTCTTTGCTTAGCCAGCACACATAAAATCTGGAATGTTTGTGCTAGTCGCTAGGTGAATCACCCCCTGCATGCTAATAAATCCAACGCACCTAGCTAAGGGAATAATCCCAACTCATATTGCTTGCTAGAACATGGAAAAGGAAATACTGCTTATGTTCAGACCCTCGCATGCTAAGTCTCTTAACGGTTTTATCCCTCGGCTTACCTTCGGGTCCGAGCAAACGTGCCTGCTTATGTTCCTTAGAAACGCATGCTTGTCTGCTTGAATGTTACCGTGTTTTCATCCAAACCCCGGAAGACTACTACGTAGTCGTTCCGTGCCTGAATGTTCCTGCAAGTATCCGGGACCGCTAAGTCACCCAAGGCATCCCCGAACCAGGGGAATGCATCAAGACAAGTAATCACTGTACAGAATCATGATTCAAACATCTCCTGTAATACTGTACCACTGTACTACTGTTCTACTGTACCACTGTACTCCTGTTCTACAGTACTCGAGTATCTAGTGAAGGGGAAACTGACCCTGACCCTGACCTGCATGTCGTGGATAACTCGGAAATGAGGCATAGTTCCACGGACGGTCTCCGGGGCACTGGGGCCGCTCCGATCCGGATGGAACTCCACTGTTTCAGCCAACTGTACTGGACGAGATAGTATGCAGCGTCCACCGTTCTTTCGCTGCATACCATCCGCTCCATGGCTGAACTTACTGTATAGTCTACTGTACTGGACGAGATAGCTTGTGGCACCACTGTACATTGGCTGCAAACCATCTCCGTTTAAGACTAGTGTCCATAATGGCTTTGCCAGCGACCGTGTTCATATAGATAAGTCATCCTCGCTTAGCGGCTATCCGCGTGCGAGTTACTGTATCGCATCAAGTACAACTGAGCACACCAAATACTGTCCCGTTCAATAACTCTCGTGTTGCATGTTGCATATGCTATGCTCCTGAATGCTTATACTTGCCCGTGCTTGAATTAATAATGTTTGCCTTGGACAGGGAAGGAGATGGTAAGTCTCGCCGTGTTTCCTCTCATGTCGCACGGTGCACTGCCACACGAACTAGGCTATTCAATATCTGTATGAAACTGATCCTAAGGCAACTAGAAAGACAACTTAATAGTTGTGCACGGAACCTGTATTACGTGTTTGGATTTGTCGAGCGGGCGAGTAGCTTCTCCACCAGTGCATTCAATGTACTGATAATCCACCAGTTTGTGTGCAGGGTGCGGGAGAACCTCGTTCGGTGCGGACGCCTCCAATGTGCGTGCTAAGGCGTGGACATCACTCCGAAGCAACGGTGCGTCCGGAACTGAAGCACATATACAAGACATAAGTTGTGAACATCGCCTGACCATCGCCTGTACATTCATTCCACAGTTGTAGCCATTTGGCATGCTTTTACTGTTTCAGAGAGAGAGGCTTGAGCGACTTGTAATCTCGGCTATATGCCGCCTGTAATACTTGTTCATATCAATAAAGAGATTACTTTACTTTGTTTCAATGCTTCCGCTATATTTGTCAACTCAGAGAACTTGTTACCGAATCGCTATATGTTCATGACTCCGCTGCACTCGGACAATCTGTGCGACTCTGTGGCTTAGAACTCTTGCCGCCAGCCAATGAACCATGGCCTTGCACGGGCGTGGATCACGCTCGTGCGGCATCACGCCCGGATGGGTTAAGCGATCATTCCGTGGGAGCGCTGGCGAGGGTGATTCCCGCCTAGCGGGAACGGCCGATTTGCCTGCGGGAGATCGGGGCGTGACAGGTTGGTATCAGAGCCTGGCTTCTACGCCTTTGGACTTCGATTCGATATCTCTGTTTCAAAAACTCGTTCGTGGGTTACGTGCACGCTCTCTCTCAATGCCTCGATGGGATGTTCCAACAATAAGTCTAAATACTTTCAAAATGCGTTTTGAATGTTATGCTTGCTTGTCTGGTTGTATGCTGCGAGTGGCCTTTGTGCCAACCTGTACGAACCCTTGAGAGTATCGCTAGTAGCTTGTCCGATTTTCACTAACCCTAAGTTTGGTTGAATGCATCTATTCGAGGGACGCCTTAAACTAGTGCACCATCCAAGACTTAGAAAAGGTGAAACTCGAGTGCTAAGACTTCGCTATCACTGAGCTGGTTGACGTGTTCACGCTAGAGGGTACCTTCGAAAGTGCGCACGATCCAGTCTAAGCGGTATGCTGATTTCGAAGCTTGTGCAAGTGAAGATCCAAATGAACAAGTATAAACGACTTGTCTAGGATTGCCTCAACCCTAGATTACTGCTTGTCCTTAGTAAGTCTCGAGGACGAGACTTTTTCTAAGTTGGGTAGGATGTAACATCCCGTTCCGCTCAAGCGGACTACCGTCTCAACGGCAATCATGCAGCTGTCCCGACCTGCTTTGCCTCGATCAAGAAGCAAAGGATATCCAGACTTGCCCCTACAGGAACCCGGCTTGGACTTTCATAGGCTCGCTCAGACGTATCGCTCTACCGAGGCGAATCATCGCTAAGGTGGGTGGCTACGGTGAACTTGTCTTTGCTTAGCCAGCACACATAAAATCTGGAATGTTTGTGCTAGTCGCTAGGTGAATCACCCCCTGCATGCTAATAAATCGAACGCACCTAGCTAAGGGAATAATCCCAACTCATATTGCTTGCTAGAACATGGAAAAGGAAATACTGCTTATGTTCAGACCCTCGCATGCTAAGTCCCTTAACGGTTTTATCCCTCGGCTTACCTTCGGGTCCGAGCAAACGTGCCTGCTTATGTTCCTTAGAAACGCATGCTTGTCTGCTTGAATGTTACCGTGTTTTCATCCAAACCCCGGAAGACTACTACGTAGTCGTTCCGTGCCTGAATGTTCCTGCAAGTATCCGGGACCGCTAGGTCACCCAAGGCATCCCCGAACCAGGAGAATGCATCAAGACAAGTAATCACTGTACAGAATCATGATTCAAACATCTCCTGTAATACTGTACCACTGTTCTACTGTACCACTGTACCACTGTACTCCTGTTCTACAGTACTCGAGTATCTAGTGAAGGGGAAACTGTCACGACCCGCACCCGGTTTAGGGGCACGAGTGCGTGGGTACGTCCAGCCTACGCCGCAGCATCGGCGGTAGAACGCTGTCTGGGTCATGTAACTATCTAATCAACTCCCGTGAATACCCAACTCCATAAGGAGACGTGGATATCATAAAATAATGCTAGAAATACTCAATCACATAAACTAAAGCACGATGAGATATCAAGGCAAGCAAGAAATACAAGACAAGTCTAACGACAAAGTAATCATACCTGCAATCAGTAACATCCAATCCCCAATGTCAGAAACAAGTCCACTAAGGTCACAGTCTGGAAAAATATTTTCCAGTCAGGAAGGAGCAAAGTACATCTCTAAATAGAAGTTCTATATAAATGACATAAACTATGTAGCAGTTCTAGATGGAAATATACCAGATGCATGTATAGGTACGAGAAATGTACAATGAGAGAAATACTGGAAATACTGTAAGTAAATGCAGGAAAAGAACAATATGTCAATGAGCAAGAATCCTATGACTAAGTGTGTGAGTACTAGCTTTAACATGTGATCGGCTTGGGAACTTGATCAGGCTGGTTACATGTGATTAGCTATGATTCACGAAGGTCAGGCTAACCGTTGGTTAGCTATGATGCATGGAGAGGTCAGGCTAATCACACGTAACAGCTATGAGGCACGGAGATGGTCAGGCCGCACCCGACGTGAGATGTGGGGTGAGCTATGATGCATGAAAAGTTGGGTATGATCACATATCTATACTAAAATACTCCCCACCCCTGACTGGTATAGTAGATCCAATCATGGTACGCTATGGCACGGGATTCCCTAGGAAGGTAGCAAATCTCCCCGGGAATCAGTGTCTGTACATGCACAAGATAACAAGGAAACAAGTCTTGTACAAGCTACACCATGAATAAGGAATAACATCTCATGACGAGATCCGTGTATACCAATCCGTGTAACCAACGTGTCAAGAACATGGATATTTACACTAGATACAGTGAACATAGGAGATATCATAAATTAGAAACTAATCAGAGAATGTACTCGCCTTTGGTCCTTAGCTGGTGAATACCGAGGTCCTGTTCCAGAATATCGCCTGGAGGAACCAACAGTCCTAAAGACATATAATAACAATACAATATTTGCATCAGAAGCTATACTAAACACACAAGCAAATACTAACTCAAGGGCTATGTCAGGCATGGCACTAGTCAACTAGGGTCATCTAGTAGGGATACGTATATAAATACACATTTACACTCAAAGTATATACCAATAAAAACGTATATAATATATATATATGTGTCTCTTAGTATTTGTACAAAATACATATTTGTGTATATACACTAATAGATGTTTATAAATATATATTTTTATACCAAATTACATATTTGTATATATATACATATTAATCAAATATTTTTATATATGTATATTAGCAAATCGAAGAATGTACATAATGCCACACTTCTCCAGGTTATCCCAAATGAAGTAGTAGTTAGTTCCAATGGGTCCGGAGCAGTCCAAATAGCTAGAAACTATATAAAGAAGTCCATGATCGGAGTTCGTCACGAAAACCGAGATAAGGATACCGAGCTAATAGGGGAAAGGGTCGTTTGTTTGTAAATAAGGTAACACCTTAGTTTAATGAAAACCATTTCTAAATTATTTTGAACAATAATTACAAGTAAAAGTTTATTTGTAAAAATCTAGAATTTATGTAAAAGCCAATATATTTTTATGTCTATAAAAACTAGTCCAAATAACCAATTTGATCTTATTTTTATTATTGAAACTATATTTTTAAATAATAATATAAACCCCAATATTATTATATTTTACAAAATCAAACCCTTATATTTAATACATAAAAATGAACTAATTACATGAAATTACTAAACTAATTATATGAAATTACTAAACTAATTAATTAATAAATTAATTAACTGATTAAGAATTTTAACTGATTAATAATTAATTAACTAATCTAAACTAATATAAACTAACTAATTTATTAATTAATTACTACTAATCTCATATAAGCTTAACCTAACACAAAAGAGAACAGAACTGAAGAAAGGAAAAGGAAGAGGGAAGAGGAACTTACTGAGTTGGGGGGGGGTCGGCTGGCCGGAAAGTGGCCAGGGGAGCTCGTACTGGTGGTGGTTGGGAGCAGCCAGCGGGAAAACTCCGGTGGCAGTCGGCTCGCCGGAAGCGGGTGATGTGGGAGTTGCAACAGGGAGGAATGGGAAAGGAGCAGGTCGGAGGGTGAAATTTGGATCTCCATATATGCTGATTTCAGGGGCGCAGCCATACTCTCGTAAACAGATACAGCGGCATCTTCACTAGCTGCACGAGCCACGTGCACAGGAAACATTCTAGTATTTATTTGACCTATACAAGCAGGTTCCGGTTCTGGATCGTGCAAACCTACATGCTGCCCTATAAGCATTCGAATGCCAATTCTTGACATGAAAAAAATGGTCAAGAAACTGATGGACTTCGTGTAGATCTTGAGAACAACCTTGGGATCCATGTCCTTTTTAGCTGTTGTACACCTGAAGCCATAGCCGGTACCACATTGTTATGTCTCACTTTGATCATCTTAATCATTTGGGTAAAAGCTTTCTCATCATGCGAATCCTTAATTTCTGGGAACGACCGAAGGTCACGGAAAGAATCCAAATACCAATCTCTGACCTTTAGTACAGCGGCTTCTCTGACAAGCCATGCGGAAAGCTTTCCAGCTCGGTGGCCCTCCTGGCGATTCTTATGGAGAGCTCGTTGTGGAGGAACTGGGCCGAAATGAGCAGGTTCTTCTCGGTCGGCCTGGAGTCGAAGAACTCCATCATGCAGCGCAGGCTCACCCCGTTCTGCTTCTTCTCCCCCCACCTCTGCACCTCCTCCGCCATGGACTTCGAGAAGGACACATGGGCCTTCTTCACCGCCATCGAAAATAAGAAGAAAAGGAGGAGGAGAAGCAATCGTACGAAGAAGAAGAAGAGAAGAAGAAAATAAATTGGAGAAATTTTAGGAGGGGGAGGAGCTACAGTTGGAGGCTTGGGGCTAGTCTAGGTTTTGGGGATTAGGGTTGATGGTGACAAGATATTATATACGGAGAGAGGTTGTTGAAATGAAGGGTTGTGATTGACCCTCTTTAAATGAGGGGTCCAGATTGGACATGAGAAAAATAATTCATAGAGGGATGAGGGTGATGATTAAAATATTAAAGATTCCTCATTGGTTTAACAAATGGGTGTTGACACCAAAAATACAAATTTGCAATTTAGCCCCCTTAAATTTGGGAAATTGCACAAACACATAAAATGACGAAAATTTGGCGGGCGATTCGGTGTCTGGTGTTTTGTAGGGTCAGGGGCGCTGTATGTTTGGTATGGGCTCAATTGCAGGGCACTTGGAATTAAATTGGGATTTTCAGAATTGGTTTAAATAGTATCCTCAATTTAATTAGAAATAAATGCAAGTTGTGTTCTAAAATTAATTAGTAGTACATGGGGCCAAATCAGGTCAGGTCATCAATACCAATAATGAAGTAGACTCAGAGCAGGATATTACCCTAATTTGGGCCGCACGAAAAATAGGTCGAGATTGCCTCCAATTTTCGATTGGAACGCACAACGATAAAAAATAGGGATTTATTAAATAACGTCCGCGACGATTTTTGTGCGGCTAGAAATAATGTACAGGGAGCAAAATTATGAGTTGTAAAAAATAGCAGAAGGGAAGGCGGCCATGTCTAGAGCAGGATTGTGAAATTTGTTGGAAGACAAAAGTCTGGATAGTGCTCCAAATATCGAAGCAAAGGCAAAGCGCAAAAGATTAAATAAAATACAGTAATTAATTACACCTCCAATAAATTAATTCTAAAATAAAACAACTAACCTCAAAATTCCATAATTCCAACAGGTGCTCATCTACTGGCTTCTAGGTCAAGTCTACCATCACAAACACAAATGAACACTGTCTATAATATAATATATTAAAGTACACATCACACAGTTATTTAATTTAAATATATACTATTCATGCAATTAATTTAATTGTAAATAACATAATATTAAATATTGTAAAAATTCGAAAATACCCCTGTTTTCAGAATGTGGTAGTGACAAGTCTACCCACCTTAAAAGAATTTCGTCCTCGAAATTAAAATCCTCATACTAGTGTTTAAATCATACACACTATTATTCCCTCAATTAAATTCATCAACCACGAATAATCCACAAGGTCTTTTCACAATTTCAAAAATCTGAAATTATTTGTATTCCTGTAAAAATCCTCGACATAGAATCAAAGTCCCTTTTTATCAAAAAATTTCTGAAAGTTTTTAGCTACTAATTCGATACTCAGAATTTAATATCCACTCCTCAAAACTCAACAATATGATATTTAAGGATTCTCCAAATGTCACATTCAAATATAAAGTTCTAAAATTCATAACTTGCAATCTATTAAATATATTGATAATCCCCCAATTTTCCAAAATTTTTTTTTTTTTTTTTTTCCTCTATTGTTTTATTTATGTATTTATTTCCATCAAAATTAAATTCCTTAAATCATATAATCATGAACTACTCCATATTGTTATTTCACAATAAATTCTTTCAAAATTCTATAATTATCATATCCCTAAGAATCTTCAAAATAAATCAAATCCCATTCTTATCACAATATCCTCCAAAATTTTAAGTTAATAACGAAATACAAGAATTTAATATTCAATCCTCTAATTGAAATCTAATCAATGCATATTTCAAAAATTGAATCTCGTCCCAAATTTGAATTTAACACTAATCAATTTGTGTTCTTTATCCCTCGATTTTTTTTTTTTTTTCCATAATATGCAACGATATAATACTTATGGAACCTCCAATACAATATTCAAAATATAAGTTCACAACTTGCAGTCCAAGAATTATATCGATGGCCTTCTTAAATTCCTCAAATTCAATGATAAATTCAATCATTTCATAATTTTCTAAAATCAATGATTTAACAAAACTTCAATTACGCCATATTAAATTCCCAACTCTTTATTTAATTTAATATTTTTCCTCGAATTTTTAGGCACCTTGTCTCTCTTTGTCAAGTCATAACCTCTTCGTTAATCTTTACTACAGTTAAATCCTCAACAATCAAAGTCTAAGAGAATTCTACCTACACCCATACAACATGCAACCTAAAGGAAATATGTATGATCATGGTGTCTTTTGTCAGGGTATTGCAGTCTCTGTATCAGGGGTACTACTAACTACATTATAACAAGAAATCATGCATACAAGCTACGGTACTAAGGTATCAATCAATCAGAAGACAAAAAGAACATGAGGAAAGAAAAGAAAGAACCTGCTAATATATACTTGCAATATCTTCTAACATAATCATAGGTCAATGATGCATGGAAAGTTTGATACCTCTATCTCTTTAGGTACCACACTTTACTACAAGCATACTCACTGCTAGCTTCCTTACCTACTGCAATAGTCGATACTAGTTATTCTTATCACGCAAGTGCATATCAATTGCAACACACTATACTAAGTACTGCTCTCTCTAATACCACCCTAGATTGACACCCAAGTCAGTTGGCAGTGAGATCTCAATCATACTCAAGTCATCAGATCCTTATACATGTATAACATCTACTCATATATTAATATTCATCTCTTATCTACCATAAAGTTATCCTCGAAATAATCGTCAAGGTTTAACTCCTCGATCAACTTAAAAATAAATTGCATATACCTCTTCAAAATCAGATACTCAAATATCGAAGAAAAATTTAATCACCTTTAAATCCCTTATAGCCTTGACTATGTTTATTGAATTGAATTCGAATACCCAAAATTTAATAACATAAATCTCATCTCCTCAAAAATTCTTTAAAAATTTAAGTTCATTTCCACTCTACAAATTATAATTTAATCCACAAGTATACATATACTACTCACAGTCTCTAATACTCAAGGTGCACACTAATACACTAATTATTTACAACCTCAACTGTGTACGAAAATTGTACTGTCCGAATTATTTGCACTATCATTTCCAATAATCCAAATTATCATCTCACATTTTTTTTTTCTTTAATGATTTTCTATCTATATTACTTAATACCCCGATCTATTTGTCATCACACGAAGTACTTACTGACATTGCACCTTGCTCAGCAAATATTTGATATAGAATCACTAGCACTATTGGTATGGTAACACTAGCTTCATCCTTAGATTAACTCGTCAAACTTATTACAATTCACGATCACTTGCACTTTCTATAATACCGATACTAATTATAATAACACCTATCATAGAACTATTGCTACAAGGTACTATGCTATGGGTATCTCTAGATTAATGCCTAATGCTCATATGTCCAACTAGGGAACACTTACAATTCACAGGCAACACTCAGTCAATACCAATACAAGACACAACCAAAATTGCAAGTCACTAATTATCATACTAACAAGGAATCCTCAAAGAAAATAAGCTCAAAAGGAATTGGATTGAGGACAGAAGGTATCTTTACTGCTAGTAAAGAAAAGAAGCGATGGAACAAAGTCCTGGAATAACAGAAATAGATAAGTCTTGAGATGATATTTTAAGAACCAATTTAAGATACAACCTGATAATCATACACGTCTGTCAGAAATCATGACACACAGAATCCTCGCCACGCCAGTAAGCATGGACGCGAGAAACGACAGGTTCCGTAACTAAGGTATGCAACCCTATAATCATGTCATCTAGAATCCTTGCCACGCCAACCGGTATGGCTGCGAGAAACTCTAAATCTCATAACTAAAGTATGTACATCCAAGTTAGGTTCCTACGTTCTCGTCACGACAGCTAATATGGCTGCGATAAACTCTAGGTTCCATAACCAAAGTAGACGTTTTTACCTTCCTCACTGTCCTCATCAATATATGTCATCAGATGATACCGTAAATTTTAGTCCATAAAATTCATCTCAATTTGAAATCAACTCAACAACGATACCAGGAATTAAAGTTAACAACTGGTCAACAAGAATCAAACTCAACAATGATACCAAGAATTTAATTTAATAACTGCTCAACAAGAATCAAGTTCAGTAACAACAAGCAAGAGCGGACGGAAACAAGAAAAAGATTTAAATTGGAAATTATAATAAGATTCTCAAGGGGTCGTCCCAGGAATCTCTCAAGAATTTGTGATTGAGTATCCTCTCTCATCCTAGTATCCTATGTCCTATATTCTATAGCAGGTACACAGTAGTATAACAAGGATGCCACACTACTACGACATCGCACAACTCGCGAAGTCAGACCTGCATGGGCCACCACTAAAACGTGTCACGACCCGCACCCGGTTTAGGGGCACGAGTGCGTGGGTACGTCCAGCCTACGCCGCAGCATCGGCGGTAGAACGCTGTCTGGGTCATGTAACTATCTAATCAACTCCCGTGAATACCCAACTCCATAAGGAGACGTGGATATCATAAAATAATGCTAGAAATACTCAATCACATAAACTAAAGCACGATGAGATATCAAGGCAAGCAAGAAATACAAGACAAGTCTAACGACAAAGTAATCATACCTGCAATCAGTAACATCCAATCCCCAATGTCAGAAACAAGTCCACTAAGGTCACAGTCTGGAAAAATATTTTCCAGTCAGGAAGGAGCAAAGTACATCTCTAAATAGCAGTTCTATATAAATGACATAAACTATGTAGCAGTTCTAGATGGAAATATACCAGATGCATGTATAGGTACGAGAAATGTACAATGAGAGAAATACTGGAAATACTGTAAGTAAATGCAGGAAAAGAACAATATGTCAATGAGCAAGAATCCTATGACTAAGTGTGTGAGTACTAGCTTTAACATGTGATCGGCTTGGGAACTTGATCAGGCTGGTTACATGTGATTAGCTATGATTCACGAAGGTCAGGCTAACCGTTGGTTAGCTATGATGCATGGAGAGGTCAGGCTAATCACACGTAACAGCTATGAGGCACGGAGATGGTCAGGCCGCACCCGACGTGAGATGTGGGGTGAGCTATGATGCATGAAAAGTTGGGTATGATCACATATCTATACTAAAATACTCCCCACCCCCGACTGGTATAGTAGATCCAATCATGGTACGCTATGGCACGGGATTCCCTAGGAAGGTAGCAAATCTCCCCGGGAATCAGTGTCTGTACATGCACAAGATAACAAGGAAACAAGTCTTGTACAAGCTACACCATGAATAAGGAATAACATCTCATGACGAGATCCGTGTATACCAATCCGTGTAACCAACGTGTCAAGAACATGGATATTTACACTAGATACAGTGAACATAGGAGATATCATAAATTAGAAACTAATCAGAGAATGTACTCGCCTTTGGTCCTTAGCTGGTGAATACCGAGGTCCTGTTCCAGAATATCGCCTGGAGGAACCAACAGTCCTAAAGACATATAATAACAATACAATATTTGCATCAGAAGCTATACTAAACACACAAGCAAATACTAACTCAAGGGCTATGTCAGGCATGGCACTAGTCAACTAGGGTCATCTAGTAGGGATACGTATATAAATACACATTTACACTCAAAGTATATACCAATAAAAACGTATATAATATATATATATGTGTCTCTTAGTATTTGTACAAAATACATATTTGTGTATATACACTAATAGATGTTTATAAATATATATTTTTATACCAAATTACATATTTGTATATATATACATATTAATCAAATATTTTTATATATGTATATTAGCAAATCGAAGAATGTACATAATGCCACACTTCTCCAGGTTATCCCAAATGAAGTAGTAGTTAGTTCCAATGGGTCCGGAGCAGTCCAAATAGCTAGAAACTATATAAAGAAGTCCATGATCGGAGTTCGTCACGAAAACCGAGATAAGGATACCGAGCTAATAGGGGAAAGGGTCGTTTGTTTGTAAATAAGGTAACACCTTAGTTTAATGAAAACCATTTCTAAATTATTTTGAACAATAATTACAAGTAAAAGTTTATTTGTAAAAATCTAGAATTTATGTAAAAGCCAATATATTTTTATGTCTATAAAAACTAGTCCAAATAACCAATTTGATCTTATTTTTATTATTGAAACTATATTTTTAAATAATAATATAAACCCCAATATTATTATATTTTACAAAATCAAACCCTTATATTTAATACATAAAAATGAACTAATTACATGAAATTACTAAACTAATTATATGAAATTACTAAACTAATTAATTAATAAATTAATTAACTGATTAAGAATTTTAACTGATTAATAATTAATTAACTAATCTAAACTAATATAAACTAACTAATTTATTAATTAATTACTACTAATCTCATATAAGCTTAACCTAACACAAAAGAGAACAGAACTGAAGAAAGGAAAAGGAAGAGGGAAGAGGAACTTACTGAGTTGGGGGGGGGTCGGCTGGCCGGAAAGTGGCCAGGGGAGCTCGTACTGGTGGTGGTTGGGAGCAGCCAGCGGGAAAACTCCGGTGGCAGTCGGCTCGCCGGAAGCGGGTGATGTGGGAGTTGCAACAGGGAGGAATGGGAAAGGAGCAGGTCGGAGGGTGAAATTTGGATCTCCATATATGCTGATTTCAGGGGCGCAGCCATACTCTCGTAAACAGATACAGCGGCATCTTCACTAGCTGCACGAGCCACGTGCACAGGAAACATTCTAGTATTTATTTGACCTATACAAGCAGGTTCCGGTTCTGGATCGTGCAAACCTACATGCTGCCCTATAAGCATTCGAATGCCAATTCTTGACATGAAAAAAATGGTCAAGAAACTGATGGACTTCGTGTAGATCTTGAGAACAACCTTGGGATCCATGTCCTTTTTAGCTGTTGTACACCTGAAGCCATAGCCGGTACCACATTGTTATGTCTCACTTTGATCATCTTAATCATTTGGGTAAAAGCTTTCTCATCATGCGAATCCTTAATTTCTGGGAACGACCGAAGGTCACGGAAAGAATCCAAATACCAATCTCTGACCTTTAGTACAGCGGCTTCTCTGACAAGCCATGCGGAAAGCTTTCCAGCTCGGTGGCCCTCCTGGCGATTCTTATGGAGAGCTCGTTGTGGAGGAACTGGGCCGAAATGAGCAGGTTCTTCTCGGTCGGCCTGGAGTCGAAGAACTCCATCATGCAGCGCAGGCTCACCCCGTTCTGCTTCTTCTCCCCCCACCTCTGCACCTCCTCCGCCATGGACTTCGAGAAGGACACATGGGCCTTCTTCACCGCCATCGAAAATAAGAAGAAAAGGAGGAGGAGAAGCAATCGTACGAAGAAGAAGAAGAGAAGAAGAAAATAAATTGGAGAAATTTTAGGAGGGGGAGGAGCTACAGTTGGAGGCTTGGGGCTAGTCTAGGTTTTGGGGATTAGGGTTGATGGTGACAAGATATTATATACGGAGAGAGGTTGTTGAAATGAAGGGTTGTGATTGACCCTCTTTAAATGAGGGGTCCAGATTGGACATGAGAAAAATAATTCATAGAGGGATGAGGGTGATGATTAAAATATTAAAGATTCCTCATTGGTTTAACAAATGGGTGTTGACACCAAAAATACAAATTTGCAATTTAGCCCCCTTAAATTTGGGAAATTGCACAAACACATAAAATGACGAAAATTTGGCGGGCGATTCGGTGTCTGGTGTTTTGTAGGGTCAGGGGCGCTGTATGTTTGGTATGGGCTCAATTGCAGGGCACTTGGAATTAAATTGGGATTTTCAGAATTGGTTTAAATAGTATCCTCAATTTAATTAGAAATAAATGCAAGTTGTGTTCTAAAATTAATTAGTAGTACATGGGGCCAAATCAGGTCAGGTCATCAATACCAATAATGAAGTAGACTCAGAGCAGGATATTACCCTAATTTGGGCCGCACGAAAAATAGGTCGAGATTGCCTCCAATTTTCGATTGGAACGCACAACGATAAAAAATAGGGATTTATTAAATAACGTCCGCGACGATTTTTGTGCGGCTAGAAATAATGTACAGGGAGCAAAATTATGAGTTGTAAAAAATAGCAGAAGGGAAGGCGGCCATGTCTAGAGCAGGATTGTGAAATTTGTTGGAAGACAAAAGTCTGGATAGTGCTCCAAACATCGAAGCAAAGACAAAGCGCAAAAGATTAAATAAAATACAGTAATTAATTACACCTCCAATAAATTAATTCTAAAATAAAACAACTAACCTCAAAATTCCATAATTCCAACAGGTGCTCATCTACTGGCTTCTAGGTCAAGTCTACCATCACAAACACAAATGAACACTGTCTATAATATAATATATTAAAGTACACATCATACAGTTATTTAATTTAAATATATACTATTCATGCAATTAATTTAATTGTAAATAACATAATATTAAATATTGTAAAAATTCGAAAATACCCCTGTTTTCAGAATGTGGTAGTGACAGAAACTGACCCTGACCCTGACCTGCATGTCGTGGACAACTCGGAAATGAGGCATAGTTCCACAGACGGTCTCCGGGGCACTGGGGCCGCTCCGATCCGGATGGAACTCCACTGTTTTAGCCAACTGTACTGGACGAGATAGTATGCAGCGCCCACCGTTCTTTCGCTGCATACCATCCGCTCCATGGCTGAACTTACTGTATAGTCTACTGTACTAGACGAGATGGCTTGTGGCACCACTGTACATTGGCTGCAAACCATCTCCGTTTAAGACTAGTGTCCATAATGGCTTTGCCAGTGACCGTGTTCATATAGATAAGTCATCCTCGTTTAGCGGCTATCCGCGTGCGAGTTACTGCATCGCATCAAGTACAACTGAGCACACCAAATACTGTCCCATTCAATAACTCTCGTGTTGCATGTTGCATATGCTATGCTCCTGAATGCTTATACTTGCCCGTGCTTGAATTAATAATGTTTGCCTTGGACAGGGAAGGAGATGGTAAGTCTCGCCGTGTTTCCTCTCATGTCGCACGGCGCACTGCCACACGAACTAGGCTATTCAATATCTGCATGAAACTGATCCTAAGGCAACTAGAAAGACAACTTAGTAGTTGTGCACGAAACCTGTATTACGTGTTTGGATTTGTCGAGCGGGCGAGTAGCTTCCCCACCAGTGCATTCAATGTACTGATAATCCACCAGTTTGTGTGCATGGTACGGGAGAACCTCGTTCGGTACGGACGCATCCAACGTGCATGCTAAGGCGTGGACATCACTCCGAAGCAACGGTGCGTCCGGAACTGAAGCACATATACAAGACATAAGTTGTGAACATCGCCTGACCATCGCCTGTATATTCATTCCACAGTTGTAGCCATTTGGTACGCTTTTACTGTTTCAGAGAGAGAGGCTTGAGCGACTTATAATCTCGGCTATATGCCGCCTGTAATACTTGTTCATATCAATAAAGAGATTACTTTACTTTGTTTTAATGCTTCCGCTATATTTGTCAACTTAGAGAACTTGTTACCGAATCGCTATACGTTCATGACTCCGCTGCACTCGGATAATCTGTGCGACTCTGTGGCTTAGAACTCTTGCCGCCAGCCAATAAACCATGGCCTTGCACGGGCGTGGATCACGCTCGTGCGGCATCACGCCCGGATGGGTTAAGCAATCGTTCCGTGGGAGCGCTGGCGAGGGTGATTCCCGCCTAGCGGGAATGGCCGATTTGCCTGCGGAAGATCGGGGCGTGACATCATACTCCTTTGTCTTGGGACGATATTGGAGAGAGAGTTTTGCTTGGGCCAAAGATGGTTGTGGATGCAACAGAGAAGGTTCAGTTGATCAGAGACAGACTTCGAGTGGCACATGACAGACATCGGTATTGGGCCGATAGCCACCGAAGACCTTTGGAGTTCGAGGTATAGTTTAGATTTTTGTTTTGTGCTTGTTCTTGGTTGTTTGTTATAGATTAAGTTCTTAAGGTGGTGTTTTGTTCTAGGTGGGTGGTTTGGTGTTTCTGAGGATTTCTCCAATACGAGGCACGATTCGTTTCAGTGGAGGCGAAAAGCTTAGTCCACGATTCATCGGACCTTTTATTATTTTAGAGAGGATCGGTACAGTTGCTTATAGACTAGACTTGCCACCTGCACTGGAGGGAGTGCACAACGTGTTTCATGTGTCACAGTTGAGACGATACGTGACAGATCCTAGTCATGTATTGGACCACTCGGAGATAGAGGTGGGCCCTACTCTTAGCTATCAAGAGCAGCCAGTTGAGATTCTGGATCGGAGAGAGAAGGTGATGAGGAACTAGACTATTCCTTTGGTGCGAGTCGCATGGAGGCATCACTCTTCAGAGGAGTCTACCTGGGAGAGAGAGGATGAAATGCGGAAGCGTTATCTATATTTGTTTGTGCTTTGAGGTATGTTATTTCCTAAGTTATGTTTTGTTCATTGTTATATTCTTCCATAGTTAGTTGTGATTCTTTAGTTCTGTTTTGTTATTTTCTGGGAGTAGTTTTCATCTTTGAATTTCGAGGACAAAATTATTTTAAGGAGGGTAGACTTGTCACTACCATATTTTCTAGAAAAGGGTATTTTAGTAATTTTCTATTTAATTAAATATTATGCTTGATAAATAATTATTTGTTGTATTATTTAATTATTGTTAGATGATAGTTATTTAAATTGGACTTGTATTAGTGGACCTAACTAGTTTAGTTTGGACCCATGGACCAACATGAATTAATTGGTTAGAAATTAGCCCATTTAGAAAGCCCATTGTTAAGGAGATGGATTAAATTAATTAAATCATTAGACTAGAAGCTTCCTTCCTTAATTATTTCTTCATGAGAGGCCCCAAGGGTATAATGGATATTACATGATAACTTGAGGGAGAGGAAAAGTGGACGGCCTATTTAATAGAGGGAGAAATTTCTCTCTCCTCTTTTTATTCCAAATCTAGATCTAGAATTTTTATTACCAAATTTCTTCATTTCCATTTTAATTTTCTACCAAATTTTATTCCAATTCCTTTCCAAATCACTATTAGAGACTTGAGAAGCAAGGATCTAGAAGAAGGAGACAAGGATCTACAAAGAGGTGTAATGATCTACAAGTTGGAGGCAATTTTATCTTAATTGGAGGTTTCATTGGGAATCCATCTCCCAATAGGTATAATTCAGTTTTTTCCTTAAATTAAGTTCTAAATATGAGATTTAACCATGGAAAATCAACCCATATGCATAGGCTACCCATAGGATTTGGTTTTGTGTTCATAGGAGGCATATTGAGAAAGTTATGGTACTTTTTTGTGTCAATTTTGGGAGAATTTCGAGAATGACATTTGTTGTGTGTATCAATTGATCCTATAGATCAATTTGGCATGTGTTTATGTCTTTGGGGCTAGTGTTATATCCATAATTGGGTACGTGTAGGTCATATCCCAACAATTTGGTGATACGTGTTGTTTTGGAGGTTTTTTCTCCGACACGGGACTTTGTACATGTCATATTTTGACACGGACACGTAGATCTATATTTGACACTTCGTATTGTTCATAAATAATATATGTGACTTGCTTGTGTCCTTCACGGTATAATTGGATGTGTGGTGGACTCGTGTCACATGCGTATCCTAGATCTAGTGGGATACGGTGTGATACTCTCCATTTGTTGTGTAATTATGTGTAGATCAAATTGTGCTCTTAATTCATGAAGTTATAATTATGCATATATATATATATATATATATATATATATATATATATATATATATATATATATATATTATATATGTATTATAGTGTATTTATTATAGTGTTTATTGTATCATAGATCTATGTATTATATATAGAGAATATATATATTGTAGCCTTTCTTCTACATGCATTAATATATATGGTATATTATATTGTATGGATATATATATAGTTAAAATATATATGTATGTTTAATTGGGTAATTATTTTATATGTAATTGTTATAGGATTATTTAAATATATGTATAATTATAATATATTTATGTATGTGTGCATGTGGCTATGTTGTAATATGTACATTATTATAGAGGGGGTGTATTTATAGTTTATTTGGTATTTATATATATATATATATATTGGATATATATATATATATATATATATATATATATATATATATATATATATATATATATATATATATATTTATATATATGTTATATATATATTATAGTTTTTAGCGACATGGTATTAATGACAACAGCCGCTGTCATTAATAAAGACGGGATTTAGCAGCAGCCGCTGTAGCAGTGGCGGCAGCATTTAATGACAGCCGTCGCTGTCATTAAATAGCAACTGTAGCGGTGGGAGGGGCAGCATCAGCGACAGAAGGTTAGGTGACGGTTGTAAACCGTCACCAAAATAGTAGCAGCAATGCAGGATTTCAGCAGCATTAGTGACAGCAGCTTCAGTGACAGGAAAAAACTTTCACTAAAAAGCCATAGTATCAGAATATCAGTATTCAGCACAGTTTTTAGCGACAATAGGCAGTTTTTATTGTTATATATATATATATATATATATATATGTATGTATGTATTAATATGGATATATTGTATTCTTAATTGCTAGTTTCTTATATCTATAATATTTAATATATGTATTATTTATATATAAGGGTAATTAATATACCAAGGTATTAGAAATTACCTTGAGGAGACCAAGGTAATTGGGAATACCCAAGATGGGGTGTTTGGGTATCAAGTTTGTAATTATTGTTGTGATACCAAGTTGGTTCAAAACCACGGTACCTATTTGATGTTGTAATTATGATTCTATATTATTATAAATAATTGTTGGTATTTATTTTGTGATATTTTACCTTGGGAATTACGTATCCGGAGATACGATATCCTAACTTTTTAAGATGTGGGTTTCTTGACTTAGATTTTAGTATCTTGATCCAATATTTTTGTGTTATGTTTTAGCAACCTAGAAATGCATAGTTTGATCATAGTTTGACCATAGTTGACCATAGTGACTTTTGACTTAGAATTGATTTTTTGGCCTAGAAGTTGACTAGTTTAACTTATTTTTTTTTGGAACCTTGTATTGATGTTGTATTCCATATTTAGGTCTTCGAGGCACCGTTCAGACATCTGTAAGACTATTCTTTGGACTTCAGGCGAGTACATTCTCTGATAGTTTCTCATTTATGATATCCTCTATGTTCATTGTATCCAGTATAGATATCCATGTTCTTTGACACTATGGTTACACGGATTGGTATATCCGGATCTCGTCATGAGATGTTATTCCTTGGTATATGGTGTATATGATACAAGTATTATTTTATTGGTTATCTTGTACATGTACATACACTGATTCTCGGGAAGACTAGCTATCTTCTTGGGGAATCTCGTGCCATAGCATACCGTGGTTGGATCTATTATACCAGTCGAGGGTGGGAAGTATTAATATAAATATATGATCAATATCCCTATTGTATCAAGTATTGATTATTGAATAGTGTTGATCATACACCGCACGTATGATTATCCAGGCCGCATTGCATCTTGCCCAAGCCGATCATATGTTAAGCTAGTACTCACATACTTAGTCATTAGTATTATTGTTCATTGGCATATTGTTCATTATTGTATTTATTCCACTATTTCCTTATTATATGTATCTCTCGTATCTATTATGCATCTTGTATATTCATATATATTTACTACTACATAGTTTTTTATCATTGATTAGAACTGCTGTTAGAGATGTACTCTGCTCCTTTCATGACTGGATATATTTTTTCCAGATGACACTGAGGAGTAGTATCCTACCTATTATGGACCCCAGGATGTTGTGGGTTTAGATTCTGAGACCCTGGCTCAGGAGGGACTTATCCCAACTGAGACAGTTGATCCAGGAGTTGTAGCTTCGTAGTATTCTTTTGCACTGGATTTGTCTCCAGCTTATTTTGTTATTTCTTCAGACTCATTGATGTATTATTTTAGACTCATGAGTTGTATTGTGACTATTCTATTCTTTATCTGATTCATGCTTTCTATCTTAGATCTATGATTGAGTATATTATTATTATTGTTGATGGTTCTTTATATTGTTAGATAGATTATCCAGACAGTGTTCTACCACCGATTCTGCGGCGTAGGCTGGGCGTTGTTTCTGACTTGTACCCTTACACCGAGTTCATGACACATATATATATATATATATATATATATATATATATATATATATATATATATATATATATATATATATATATATATATATATATATATCATACATAATAGATCATATCTAATAGCTATACACAAGTCACATGAATTGAGAAGCAATGAACCAAACACGTGGAGTGCACCGCACCCGTATCACACTAGATCTATGATACGCTTGCGATATGAGTCAACCACACAACCAAACGTACCTCGAAGGATACAAGCAAGTCTAAAAATACTAATTATGAATAATACAAAGAATCAAATACACATCTACGGGTCCGTGTCAAAATATGACATGCAGAATGTCCCATGTCGGAGGAAAACCCTCCAAATCAACCCATATCTTCAAATTGTTGGGATACGACCTATACGTATCCAATTGTGAATACGACATTAGCCACACACAATTAAACACATATCAATTTGGTCTAATTGACCAATTGACAAACACAACATGTGTCAATCTCGGAATTCTCCTAAAATTGACACAAAATACACCATAACTTTCTTCATATGCCTCCTATGAACCTAATTCCAATTCCCATGGGTAGCCTCATCATATGAGATAGTTTTTAATGATTAAAATATATATATTTAGAGTATACACAAATAAAAAAAATTGAATTGTACCTATTGGAAGATGGATTCCCAATACAACCTCCAAAATTGGTGAAATGCCTTCAACTTGTAGATCCTTGCTCCTCTTTGTAGGTCCTTACTTTTTCCTTATAGATTCCTGCTCTACTAGCCTTCAATAGTGATTTGGGAAGAAAATTAGGTAGAATTTGGTAGGGATTGGATGTAGGAATAAAGAAATTTGGTTGAGGAAAATTCTAGATCTAGATTTAGAATGAAAAGAGGAGAGAGAAATTTCTCCCTCTCTTTTTAAATGGCCAGCCACTAACCCCTTCCCCAAGTTTCTATTAAATTTCAAATATACTCCTTGGGGCCTCTCATAAAGAAATAATTAAGGAGAGAATGTTCTAGTCTAATGGGTTTAATTTAATTAATCATCCTCCTAATAAATGTGCTTCTAATTGGGCTCAATTCTAACTAATTGTAAATGTTGGTCCATGGGTCTAATCTAAACTAGTTAGGTCTACTAATATAAGTCAAAATAATAAACTAACATCTAACAATAATACAATAAATAATTATACAACAAGCACAATATTTAATTAATTATAAAATAACCAAAATACTCTTTCCTAGAAAATATGGTAGTGACAAGTCTACCCCCCTTAAAATAATTTCGTCCTCGAAATTCAAAGACGAAAACTACCCCAAAAATAAATAGAACAGAACAAAAAAGAATAGAACAAAACATAACTAAATAGAATATAACATACCTCAAGGCACAAATATATATAGGTAACGCTCTCGCATTTCATCCTCTCTCTCCCAGGTAGACTCCCCCGGAGAGTGATGCCTCCATGCGACTCGTACCAAGAGAATAGTTTGGTTCCTCAGCACATTCTCTCTATGATCCAGAATCTTAACTGGCTGCTCTAGATAGCTAAGAGTAGGGCCCACCTCTATCTCCGAGTGATCCAACACGTGACTAGGATATGCCACGTACCATCTCAACTGCGACACATAAAATATGTTGTGCACTTTCTCCAATACAGGTGGCAAGTCTAGTCTGTAAGCAACTGCAACGACCCTTTCGAGAATAGTAAAATATTTGATAAATTGCGGACTAAGCTTTCTGCCTCCACGAAGCGAATCGTGCCTCATATCGAAAAAATCCTCAGAAATACCAAACTACCAACCTAGAACAAAACACAACCTTAAGAACTTAATCTATAATAAACAACCAATATCAAGCACAAAACAAAAATCTAAAACTATATCAAAGGTCTTAAGGTTCTTATCTCAAACTTCAAAATCTAAATCTAAAACTATCTCAAACTTCAAAGGTCTCCGGTAGCTATCGGCCCAATGCCGCTGTCTGTCCCGCGTCACTCGAAGTCTGTCTCTGATCAGCTTAACCTTCTTCGCTGCATCCACAACCATCTCTGGCCCTAGAAAAACTCTCTTCAACATCATCCCATGACAAGGGAGTATGATATCTTCGACCGTACATAGCCTCAAATGGTGACATCTCTATACTAGCCTGGTAGCTGTTATTATAAGTAAACTCTACCAAATAGAGATGGCCCTTCCAAGATCCCCTAAAATCTAGTACACAAGTGCGCAGCATATCCTCGAGAGTCTGAATAGTCCTCTCTGACTGCCTATCTGTCTGGGGGTAATATGTAGTACTGAACTTGAGCTGGGTGCCCAAACTCGCCTGCAAACTCCTCAATAAATGAAAAGTGAAACGACTATCTTGATTCGAGACTATGCTGACGAAAACTCCATATATCCCGACGATCTGCCTCATATACATCTCTGCCAGCTTCTCCGTAGACAAACCCACCTTGAAAGGCAAAAAGTGGGCCGACTTGGTCAACCTGTCAACGATGACCCAAATTGTGTCTTTCCCTTCTGGAGATCGTGGAAGTCCGAACACAAAATCCATAGTAATATGCTTTCACTTCCACTCTGGAATGAGTAATGGCTGAAGTAAACTGCTTGGCCTCTGCCTCTCGTCTTTCACTTGCTGGCACACTATGCATCTGGATACAAACTGTGCCACTTCACTCTTTATGCCATACCACCATATACTCTCTCGCATATCCCAATACATCTTGTTGGCACCTGGATGTATGGAATACTGAGAGCGTTGCACTTTCTGCAATATCTTCTCACGTAGCTCTCCACTAGGCACACATAATCTAACACCATGCTGCAAAGAACCATCCTCAACAATGGTGAAATCATCCTCCAATCCTGCTCTTACCTGAGCTCTGATACTCCTCAAAGATATATCCTCATACTGGGCTGCCTTGATCTTGTCCATCAACTCTGAGTGTATCTGCAACCCCCACATCTGCATAGCAAAACCTGAAACTATCACCTTAATGCCCAAGCTCTCTAAGTCCTCTAATAAATATTCATCCTGCATCAACAATATAGCTACCAGATACCTGCTCAAGGTATCGGCAACTACATTAGTTTTTCCAGGATGATACTACAAAGAGATATCAAAATCCTTTATCAGTTTCAACTACCGACGCTGCCTTGTGTTCAACTCCTTCTGCATGAAAACGTACTTTAAGCTCTTGTAGTCTGTGAAGATCTCCATACGCTATCCGTATAAATAGTATTTTCATAACTTTAGGGCAAAGATAACTGCTGCCAACTCTAAATCATGGGTAGGATAGTACTTCTCATGAGAACGCAATTGCCTGGATGCATAGATAATCACTTTCCTATTCTGCTAAAGAACACAACCCAAACATTTCCTCGATGCATCACTATAAATAGTAAAACCTCCAGACCCTGATGGCAACGTTAAAATAGGAGCAGACGTCAACCTCTTGGCTGGTGAGTCTGGTCATCGTCTCAAAAGCAACCTGGCAGTTCTTTGTCCAAACAAACTCTACATGTTTCCTGGTGAGTCTGGTCATCGGCTCGACAATCCTCGAAAATCTTGCATAAATTTCCTGTAGTAGTTTGCCAAACCCAAGAAACTCCTGATCTCTGCTACTAAACTTGGGGTCTTCCAAGACTCCACTGTTATGATCTTCTTCGGATCCACTGAAATCACATCACCAGTCACAACATGTCCTAAAAACTCCACCTTGTCCAGAAAGAACTCACACTTGGACAGCTTTCCATACAGCTTCTCCTTCCTCAGCACATCTAACATAATCTGTAAATACTCCTCGTGCTCTTTTGGTGTCTTTGAGTATATGAGTATATCATCGATGAACACCACCACAAACTTGTCAAGGTACTGGTGGAACACTTTGTTCATCAAATTCATAAATACCGTGGGGCATTAGTCAATCCAAACAGCATCATCATAAACTCATACTAACCATACCGCATCTTAAAAGCAGTCTTCGGTATGTCCTCCGGCTTCACTTTTACCTGGTGGTAGCCTAATCTCAAGTCTATCTTAGAAAATACCTTGGCTCCACTCAACTGATCGAACAAGTCATCAATCCGTGGTATAAGGTATTTATTCTTGATAGTAAGATTATTCAATACCCTGTAATCAATACACATGTGCACCAATCCATCCTTCTTTGGTGTATCTCCCTGATGTTGGTGCTGGGCATAACGCTGCTGCTGGGTCAGAAGCGGCGGTCCCCTTGGCTTTACTGCAGGTGGTCTCGCCTATGTCCTCGGAGCTGGAGCTGCTCCCTGAACTGTACGACGAGGATTGGAAGAACACTCTCTCAGCTGATGTCCTTTGGTACCACAATACAAACAAACTCCCAACCTCCTCCTGCAAACTTCTTAGATATGATCGGGCTTCTTATAGTAGTGGCAGGAAGCTTGCTGTAACTCTCTATTGCTGTGGTGCCTGGTAAAACGGTGACCTAGCTGGAGTCTGGTGCTACTGCGGCTGTTGGAAAGGCTTGGACTAGAAATAAGGACGCTTGGCAGACACTGTACTGCTATTTGCCTCCATAAAAGAATCGCGATCTCTCTTGGGCTTCAAACCCAACTCCCGCTCAACCTTGTGTGCCTCCGCAAGTATCTCCGAGTAGGTCTCATAAAAAGACGGAATAATAATCTTTATTTCCCAGTTTAGACCCTCACAAAAATGAATAGCTCGAACCTCCGGCTCCCTCACCAAATACTCCGCAAATAGGCTCAGCATGCCGAACTCTGCGGCATATTCCTCTACAGACATACTCCCCTGAATAAGGTTCTCAAACTGCCTCCCCAAGTCTAACATGTCTGCTCGAGCAAAGAACTTTTTCTTGAAGAGGTCCTTGAATATCTCCCAAGACTGCCCTATATCAACAAGAATTGGCTCATTCCTGAACCAAGTACGGGCGACGTCGAATAGTTAAAGTCCTATCGCCTCAACCTTTAAATCCTCATAAAGATGGGACACCCTCATATGCCGCTTAATATACTTGAGCCAATCATCAGTGTAGACGATGCCCTCCGTCCCTTTGAAGACCCTGGCTCCAGCTACTTAAAGTCCTGAATGTTGCCTAGCCGAAGCTGGACAACCTGAGGAACAACCTGCTGCTGGACCAAAACTCCTCTCTCTAATATGGCACAAGCAAGCTGATGAGCACTCTCAATACCCTGTCGCAAGACGTTGGTCTATTTCTGGTGTGCCTCAGACTGAGCCCTCTGTGCCTCTAATATCTCGCGAAACAGTATGAACATCTACATCGCATCTGTCGGCATGAAAGGTGGAGGTGGAAGTTCCTCAGATACAGCTGGAACAGTCCTCTGAGTAGGAGGTGGACTCCCGAATGCAGCTGACACGTCAATCATCGGAGAAGTGACTGGTACAGGCCCTCGGGAAGTCGTCGATCTCTCAAAAGCTGCTCTTCCCTATTGTGATCTAGTCTTAGGCGGCATCCTAAGACAAAGCGAAAGAAAAGAATCAATATGGCATATGATATAAGACATTCAAAGAAATGATAGTTAAAGATCGAATATCAATATCAAGGAAGAACAGTTTAATTGAATCAAAAGAGTTTTTCCTGAATGTGATTGAGTATTCTCAGCCTAAACCTATAACCTATATCCTGAAATAGGCTCATAATAGCACTCAATTCAGAGCACCACTACGAATCACACTAATTGCGACCTCGAAGATTGTATGGGCCACCACTCATAGGCTGGACGTTGTTCACTACTCGTGCCCTTATTCCGGGTACGGGTCATGACACATTTTTATTGGTGGCCCATGCAAGTCACCAGAGTCATAATTAGTGCGATATCGTAGTAGTGCTCTAAGTCTGAGATACTACTACGAGCCTGCTTTAAGATATATGATATAGGCTGAGAGTATACTCAATCACAGCTAGGAATACTTTCAGTTCTTTCAGTTGCTATCCTTATCTACTTGAATGCCTGCTTTGCTTTAAATAATTTTGTCCTTCTTTGATGATATTGTATCTTACTCATATTAATTCTTTTGTTTCAATCTATCTTGAAGATGCCGCCGAAGACGCGATCCCAGTGCTCAGGCACAGTGTTAGCGAGATCGGTTACTTCACTGCCTCTTAGGAGGGTACTAGCAGACACTGCTCCAGCAGCTTCAATTCAGAGGGACACTTCACCGGTTCAGGTGGGCGCTTCCGTAGTAGCTTTCAGGGGTGCTCCACCTCCGATACATATAACAGTGTCGACAGTTTCAGAGAAGCTTCTACCTCCATCACCAGCAGTTGATTTGACTCAGGTATTTGTGCTTTTTCAGCAGATGATGGAGGCACAAGCAGACGGCCACCAGTGCCAATCAGAGGGCCCAAGCAGACGGCCACCAGCGCCAATCAGAGGTTATGAGACAGGGTATTGAGAATGTCCACCAGCTTGCATTCACCGTAGTAGAAAGAGTTGCCTTGGTCCAACCACATGTAGCTCCACATCAGTTTACCTCGTCACAGCTGAGGCCGGGGGCTATCATAGACTTCAAGAGGATATGGCCAAAGAACTTTAAAAGCACCGAGGGGATTATATATGATGATGATTGGATCGAAGATATAGAGAGGAACCTGCTGCTGGCGCAGATTCTAGATAGCCTACAGGTAGGGGCAGAGAGCATGATATTTGACATCGTATTGACTTAGTTCAGGACAGACCCCAGGATCTCAGAGCCAGGACTTATTTGGGAATATTTTAAGGAGCTTTTCAAAGAAAAGTTTTTCCTGGATGTGTCTCTGACATCTCTAGAGAGTCTATTTCAGTACCTCATCCAGGGGAGTATGACCGTGGATGAGTATGATACAGAGTTTTATAGATTGGGTTGCTTTGTGGAGGGACAAAATCCCTGGGGGAAGGTCCAAAAGTTCAGAAATAGCTTGAACAGGGAGATCAAATCCTATACTAGCGGATATCGTACCACTATATTTGAGAAAATCCTAGCATAGGCACAGTAGGAAGAGGATGATTTGGAGCTTGGCTCCAAGAAGATGAGGGATCCTTCAGGAGCTAGCAGTAGTGCGGGGCCAGCAAAGCAGTCTCACTTTCAATAGCAACACTAGAGATACTTCCAGCAGCCAAGCTAGCAGTTCCCCATACCAGCTAAAGCGCTAGTGCAGCAGGCACACTAGATTCAAAGGCCAGCTTAGCCAGCTATTTCTTGTCCATTCTGCAAGAAGCCGTAACATGTATGGGATGCATGCAGGATGAGATTGGGCCAGTGTTTATTATGCGGATCATGAGACCACCAGTTGAGGGCTTGTCCTAGGGCTCCAGCTCGTCCATCTCAGGGCAGAGCCCAAGCATAAAGAGTACTAACGAGGCCACCAGCGGGACAGCAGAGAGGACCTCCATTGCCGATACTGCAATAGAGATTCGTACAACAGCAGGAGCAGGGAGGTGCGCAGAAGGGTCAAGCTTTCGCCTTGACCGTCGAAGAAGAGAAGCCAGTTGGAGATGTCATTTCAGGTTTAGTCTTGATTCTTTTCCAGCTTATGCTTTATTTGATTTCGGTGCTTCATATAGTTTCGTATCTGTATCTTTTGCTTTGAAGCATCATCTTGAGACTGAATCGTTGGCGAGGACTTACAAGATCATGACCGGGGGTAGTATTATCCTAGTCAGTGATGTTTGCACGGATCGAATAATTTCTCTGGGAGGCCGAGAGTTGAGCGCATGTCTACTCGTAATGCCACTTTCGAGCTACGATATAGTGCTCGGGATAGATTGGTTGAGTAGGCTCCATGTTAGTATCGATTATCGTGGAGGCAGAATTTTATTTCAGATGCAGGAGAGCCAGAGTTTAAGTTCGTCAGAGGAGCAACGGAGTAGGGCGAGGGAGACTTCTGTGGAGCTATGGTGGAAGAACATGACCCACCACATCCATTGATTATAGAGTATATGGACGTCTTTTCGAAGGAGTTACCGGGGTTGCCACCAGACCGAGATATAGAGTTCTCTATAAAATTGGTGCCAGTAGCAGAGCAAATATCATAGCATGTCTATAGGGTGGACAACAGCGAACTGGCAAAGTTGAAGAAGCAGGTGGATGAGTTGCAGGACAAGGGCTTCATCTACTCCAGTTTATCACCATGGGGTACTCCGATATTATTTGTACCGAAGAAGGATGGGTCGATATATATGTGTACCAACTACATGGCTCTCAACAACCTCACAATCAAGAATAAATATCCATTGCCACAGATTAACGATATGTTTGATTAGTTGAGCGGGGCAAAGGTATTCTCGAAGATAGACTTAAGGTTAGGGTACCACCAGGTGAAAGTAAAGAAGGAAGACATTCCAAAGACAGCTTTCAGGACTCGATATAGGCAGTTTAAGTTCGTGGTGATGCCGTTTGGGTTGACCAATGCCCTAACGGTATTCATGAACCTGAGGAATAAGGTATTTCATCAGTACTTGGATCAGTTTATTGCGGTCTTCATTGATGATATATTGATATATTTGAAGACCCTAGAGGAGCATGAGAAGAACCCGATGATAGTTCTGGAGACCCTCAGGAAGGGGAAGTTGCATGGCAAGCTCTCAAAGTGTTAGTTCTTTCTCGTAAGGCCACCGTGCTAAGATCGCATAGAACAAATAGTATCATATAGTATTCGGATATTGCCATCCATTAATGAGGATTAAACAATATCCAGGGGGACTAGCCTGCACACCCCAATTCAGATAACTGGAGGTGGCTAGTTAGGTATAATCTCGCGATTCTATTCCCTCCCAATACTCTACAAGTTTAGTTATCTAGTTAACCCTAATGTTAACTGGAATCTCATGGCATGATCACATGGTATTCCCCTTATATAATATACCATAGTACGGCCATGCTAGATACAAATCCACTTTATCACTTGATAGTTTAATTTGGATTTACCCCAGCATGATACAACAATCAACAGATCCTAGCCACGCTTGGTCATTGACTAACCCTTATGTCCATGCTGGAGGTTGAGTCATATCACATGTCACATAGCGCATAGGTACATTGTAGTATAAACATGTAATATAATCGTATAGGGACACTTAGCACGTAGGAACACATGGCACATAGTAAGTGTATCAGCACAAATACAAGTGGTCGGGTCATGATGCATAGATGGGTCTAATACTTTTGTGGTCATCAAAGTCACGCATACCACTCATAAAGTCCAAAGGAACATTCAACCAAAACTAGTCAAATACAAGTGTACAAGGGGTCTCATGTGCGCAGAAGGATCAAGGCCACATGAGAAGTTAGGCCGCATGACAATCCTGGCCGCATGGAGTCATGCCGCATAGAGTCATGTCGCATAGAGCCAGGGCTAGGTCTACTCCTCGGGATAAGTGATGAGGCAACAGAAAATAATTAAAGTGTCAGTGATTTGACATAAAGTGTGATGTGACATAAAGTAGGTGTCACGCCCCAGTTCCAAAATACATAGGACTAGGACACGTAAGCATGCCAGCCGCATGGATATGACAACTCCAATATATGGAAACCATAACCCATACGTACGCTGTAATATGAATATCAAATCCACAAGTGGTATAAAATATATCACAAGTCACAGGGTACAATCTAAATCTCATCCATAAAAAATTAATATAAATAAATAACCAATATCTATATAACTAGATCTCAATAAGAAGTATCTAAAGATGACAGTCGGATGGAAACAAATCTACTACCAACTCGAATATAAAAGCAACACAATATAGGTACAACACCAAATAAACACTAGGACCGAAGAGTAAACCTCCTCAATGATCAGTAGCAAGTTCGGATCTGCTCTCCTGTGAATACTCGTGAACATCTACACCTGGAAAGGGACCAGGTCCTCAGAGGGACGTAACAAGATACATAGAAGCAAGCCAATTTGAATACAGTAAACATGCATAATATTTAAAAATAAATAAGTACGCTGTACAAGACAATCTATATGAATACAAATGATGGCAACCTTTCGACGTATGGGCAAGGGTAGACTACTCGATCTACCTCATAACTCACACACTCGTCAGTGGATATCAGAAATCAACATACCGCGGGGGTAGCGACCAGCGAGACTCCAGAAATTGACATACCGCGGGGGTAGCGACCAACGCGGCACACGCCTGTAGTGCGAGCTATATACTACGGTTTACCAAAGTGGTTAAAAGCCCATACGCCTAATGATTGTCCTCTCATGATACAAAGTGCCATATGTGTGTCAACATATCTAATATATAGTAATAACTGAAAGAAAATTACACATGCAATAAATAAACAGAAATGCAATAAATATAAAAAAATATACTAAGTATGCAAAATACTGTAAGCAATTTGGCAAGGTATCTTGCCGGATCTGAAAAAGAATGAAGTCCCAACTCAAGGCGTCGTCCGATCTACCCGTCACATAAATTAAATAAGTTAGGTTACAAAAATGGGTGAATATGTTCCTCCATTTTAATCTATTTTAATTTTGAATAAAATAATCTAAAATAGTATTTTAATCTTATTATAATCTAATTTTATTGTTAAGCTCTAATTTTGGTCCAAAGAAAGTTAACTTTAAGGATTTGTGATCCGTGGTACGCAAATTAAGGCAATCCGTTGACCAAAAAGTTAACTGACTCAAATCCTGGATTTGTGTATAGAATCCTATATATTTCAATGCTACATGAACACTGAAATAGATAGTTTTATAAAATCATAAGTCAGTAAAGAGTTATGGCCACAAGGGCGCACAGATGACAGTTTTCGGTGGTTTCCTATTTACGTCTATGTTGCACAAATTTTACAGTAGAATAAAATTATATTTTAAATTCTAGAAAAATACTTTTCTAGAAGTTCATTATTTCAATTTTTTGAAACTTTAAACGGTTCGTAATTCCGAGTTCGGGATCTCCCAAAATCTCAAAAATACCAAAACGCATCTGATTTCGGACAACTGACACTTTTAGAATTTTCTAGAAAAATAGGTTCTGAAATTATTAAAATAATTTTATATATTCAGAAAACTAACCTTGATATGGTTCTAACAAAAAAAACTGGAGCACGTTTGGAGTCCGGAGATAGGAGATATCGTATTTTTAAGTCGT
This sequence comes from Iris macrosiphon, assembly GCA_036927795.1. Lineage (NCBI taxonomy): Eukaryota > Viridiplantae > Streptophyta > Magnoliopsida > Asparagales > Iridaceae > Iris > Iris macrosiphon. Next base: position 123,620,942 of record JAYESA010000002.1, read on the forward strand.
CATAACATACTAGAAAATGAGGCTGAATTTATGACGAATTTTGACTCTTTTTGGACCAAAAAGAGATGAATTTGAGGAAGAAAGATATGAATGATGAGGTATTTATAATGTTGGAGACTACTTAATTGAATACGACTAGGATTGGCTAATTTGAATATGAATATGATCAGTTTAAATAAGGATAGGATATGCATGAAGTTGCTTTCCTAGTAGGCTCAGGATTTGAATTAATTTAAAAATAGAGTTTAAGTTTATCTCAATAATTTATAATCTTAAATATAATTAAAGATAATACAAATAATTTATATATAATCTTATTAATATCTATTAACACTAAATTAACATCTATCTAATATTAAGACTATATATAACCAAATAAATCCTAATTAATTTCAAAAATCTAAATAAATTTCTTAAAATTCTAAACAAATTATAGAAAAAATATAATTAAATATTTGAACCTAAATAAATATTTGGTAGGAATAACATGCAAGTATGGTCTCAAAGTAAATCATAAAAGTCCTAAAAATTTACGTTCTCTATGTTTTAATTACCTAAAAATTCTAGAAAAATCTTCAAAAATCTAAAATAACCTAAAAATGATTCTAAATAAATTTTTATATAAGTAAATATATCAAGAAATTTATTTGCTAATTAACTAAGAGAATACTCTAAAAAAATTTAATATCTAAATATAATAATATAAATTATACACAAAATATCTATTTTGGGTGAGGGGGTTTACAATCTACCCAACTTACAAAAATTTTGTCCTTGAAATTAAAATAGGACATAGTTTCTCTCTATCTAATCTCACTTGATCACAATCTAAAAGAATTCACCTGAAGTTTAACAATGCAATTTCTACCCAACTTAGAATTTACCCACCTATCGAATAAGGTTATACTTTTAAGAAAACTATTTCTCAAATTATTTAATCATGTTATTCAATCCTCAGAAATTTTAACACCAAACATATCACCTATGGTATGCCCTTAATCAATTATAAAATAGAGTCACTAAGTCATGTGATTAGCCTTATGGGGTATATCTAGTACTATCAGTGTGTCAACTTATACCAAGCACGAGGTTTCGTCTTTCCGAAATAAGGGAAGACAGAGAGCAATAATAAAGAATTCAAGGTGGAGGTGATATAATACAAGTACGAGGTTCAAAGAGATTAAGGAATTCGAAAAGAGAGTTGTCAGGGCAGTTGTGGATTAAAATTCTATTTTTGGTAATTTTCTATTTACATGCTCGTATCAGTACAGTTGCGTAACCGATACGATATGTCAGACATGTCTATGGGCAAGTATATTCGTCTACTACCATATATTTCAATCCACGTAAAGTAGTCATGCGAAGAGCGACCCAAGCGCACTAAGGTTAGCTAGACCTTAATACACCGATTCTGATTAGACAATTGTATCATTGTGTGCACCCAATAATACATATGTCATGAGCAATCTCGATGAAAGAATAAGATTGCAAAAACTAGGCTATAATAGCAGCATAAGTCAAGGTAGTACAGAAAATATAAGTACGCTAGATTATGATAAGAGAAGTTACAAAATTATCCAAGTTCACAAAGAAGAGAAGACCCTTATAATCTCTACAGTTGTCATACTAACTCCTTGTCGTCTTATGCTAGCGTACAAGTAATGTCATTCAGTTACACTTCAATAATAGGTCAAAAGACTATGTGATACTAGGTTGTGAGGCACACTACCCAACTTAAAATAATAAACTAATACTGTACTGTCTTAAGGATACCGTAGAAACTCCTATTAAGGTCTACGAGAAAGGGTCTTGGTACTTATTAGGGTATCCTCTTACATTACATAGGTCATGGTCGTCTTAAGTCTTAGTCATAGTGCTTATAGAGCAAGTGTCAGTAGTAAGAATGGAAAGTTACTGGCCTTCAAGGAAAAAAAGGGATATAACTCGTATCGAGGTATGGTACAAGTTACGTAATTTGAAAACTAAGGGATAATCATCAGGTCGCAATCTACCAGAATAACTTAAAACTATCAAGTTCTAATTACCAATCACATAATTCAAAAATTCAAGAGTAACAACCAAAATTCTAGCAAGCTATATATCCTAACATAGAATAAAATCACTTGGTCTACAATCAGAAGTGTCAGATGGCACGAATTAAAAGATGAATAGTAGAAGAACAAAATTTAGTCGTCGCACAATTAGCGACGCTAAGGTCGCAGAGGAACAATATATGAAATTAGAATATAGGGCTCTAGATAGCATCATGGTTTTCTAATGGGAAGTGGTATGCTAGTTGCTATGTTCGAGGTATGATCAAGGAAAAATATTGATTATATTTCTCTCGGCTTCCTAAGGTGCTGTCTACTAATAATAAGACAAGAATCTAAATTTATAGTTCTAATATTACTATCTCACTACAAAAGTTAGGGTTGGTCCTAATATTCGACCTTGGATTTCTAGTGGTCCCTCAATACTAGGGTCAAACAATATGGTTAAATTTCTAACTGACTCTAATAGTGTTTATACTACTCTCAAGTCTTCATAATACATCAAGGGGTAATGGTAAACCAATCTATAGATAAGGAATTCTAGGGTTCACTAGATATTCTAAACTTAGTGGTGTGTCAACACTCTAGTTGTACTCTTAATAGGAAGGTTATCCTACTTATCATCTAACGACATAGACTTCTATATTCTAGGAGGGGGCTATACTCAAGGAACTATTAGAGAAGTAAGGAATCAAGCAGGCTACAATTATTCATATAGAATGGATTGGAAGGAAAGTGAATCATAGTCAATTGTGGATGAGATCCTATACTCTATTACTAGGTGCAGGCTTGCTCGGTACAGTAACGTAACCAAGACAATATACTCTCGACCTGCATGGGCCACCACAAAAATATATCATGCCCCAGTCCCAAAATACGTAGGACTAGGACACGTAAGCATGCCAACCGCATGGATATGGCAACTCCAATATATGGAAACCATAACCCATACGTACGCTGTAATATGAATATCAAATCAACAAGTGGTATAAAATGTATCACAAGTCACAGGGTATAATCTAAATCTCATCCATAGAAAATCAATATAAATAAATGACCAATATCTATATAACTAGATCTCAATAAGAAGTATCTAAAGATGACAGTCGGATGGAAACAAATCCACTACTAACTCGAATATAAAAGCAACACAATATAGGTACAACACCAAATAAACACTAGGCCCGAAGAGTAAACCTCCTCAATGATCAATAGCAAGTCCGAATCTGCGCTCCTGTGAATACTCGTGAACATCTACACCTGGAAAGGGACCAGGTCCTCAGAGGGAAGTAACAAGATACATAGAAGCAAGCCAATTTGAATACAGTAAACATGCATAATATTTGAAAATAAATAAGTACGCCGTACAAGACAATCTATATGAATGCAAATAAGGACAACCTTTTGATGTATGGGTAAGGGTAGGCTACTCGATCTACCTCACAACTCACACACTCGTCAGTGGACATCAGAAATTGACATACCGCGGGGGTAGCGACCAGCGAGACTCCAGAAATTGACATACCGCGGGGGTAGCGACCAGCGCGACACACGCCCGTAGTGCGAGCTATATACTATGATTTACCATAGTGGTTAAAAGCCCATACGCCTAATGATTGTCCTCTCATGATACTAAGTGCCATGTGTGTGTCAACATATCTAATATATAGTAATGACTGAAAGAAAACTACACATGCAATGAATAAATAGAAATACAATAAATATACAGAAATATACTAAGCATGCAAAATACTGTAAGCAATTTGGCAAGGGATCTTGCCTGATCTGAAAAAGAATGAAGTCCCAACTCAAGGCGTCGTCCGATCTACCCGTCACATAAATTAAATAAGTTAGGCTACAAAAGTGGATGAATAGGTTCCTCCATTTTAATCTATTTTAATTCTGAATAAAATAATCTAAAATAGTATTTTAATCTTATTATAATCTAATTTTATTGTTAAGATCTAATTTTGGTCCAAAGAAAGTCAACTTTAAGGATTTGTGATCCGTGGTACACAAATCGAGGCAATCCGTTGACCAAAAAGTCAATGACTCAAATTCTGGATTTGTGTATGGAATCCTATATATTTCAATGCTACATGAACACTGGAATAGACGGTTTTATAAAATCACAAGTCAGTAAAGAGTTATGGCCACAAGGGCGCACATATGACAGTTTTCGGTGGTTTTCTATTTACGTCTACGTTGCACAAATTTTACAGTAGAATAAAATTATATTTTAAATTCTGGAAAAATACTTTTCTGGAAGTTCATCATTTCAACTTTCCGAAACTTTAAACGGTTCATAATTCAGAGTCCAGGATTTTCCAAAATCTCGAAAATACCAAAATGCATCTGATTTCGGACAGCTGGCACTTTTATAATTTTCTGGAAAAATAGGTTCTGAAATTATTAAAATAATTTATATATTCAGAGTATTTTGGACTTAGAAAATTTTTCATTCGTTCAACGACTAAACACAAGATGTCCTTTCAGAACACATGTGTATTAGTCACTCATGCATCCAAAAGAGATGGACGCATGCTGGTATACGACAAAGAGTTTAGGCCGCATAGCATCTTCATATCGCATAGCCCTCTCTGCCGTATATGGTGCTGGCCGCATGAGATCTTCATCATTCCAAACAACAGGTTCAGCCATGACAAAATTTCTAAAACCAAAAATTTGTTTTCTTCATAAAAACTACGTTTTAACTCCGAATTAAGTGAACCAAAAGGCAAAACGCTCGAAATAAAGTAATCCACCCATACCAAAAACTATTTTTCAAAAATACTATATTTTAGTAGATCAAAACTACCAAAAACTCAAGAAATACTTAAAATCCTAAGTTATAAAAGTAGATCTACACAAATCCACCCATAAAAACCGAAAACTCCAAGTACTAAAAGTGTTTAGAATCATCATAAGCACATAATAGACTAATAAAATATAAGAAAAAACAAGAATAAAAAATCAAAGAATTTTTCCATGTGGTACAAAGTGTACTTGCCTAGAAATAAAAGAAAGAGGGAAAATAAAGAATGCGGGAAGCGAAAAAAACAAGTTAGCTTATATAGCTAGGGTTTGAGATTTAGACCATGGGTTCAAATTCATGAATAAACCAACCCACAAATAAACCATGAACTATGCTAAACCAAAGAATTGATCTAGTCTCCATGTATGCAACCTATTCATCATGCGAGCAAAAAATACTCTAAGCAGAGATCAATACAAGCAAAAAATAAATATATCCCAAAATACGTATTTCGGGAACGGGAAGTGACATCTCTACCCACCTTAGAAAAAATTTGTCCTCGGAATTCAAACCCAAGGCTAACTAGAGAAATCAGAACAAGCACTACGCTATGTACAAGATCATGCAATCAAATTCAAGCATATGAAGAAATAATATCACATATCATGAATGGATAAACGAATCATGAGATTCGAGATACAAAGTCATAAGAATGAATATACATTTTGAGTCGAATAGGTACAGATATAGAGACCGGATATCATTCTCGTGCTCCCATATCGACTCTCCCAAAGGGTGATGACCCCAAGCAATTTGGACAAGATGAATAGTCTAATTCTTGAGCACCTTCTTCCTTCGGTCTAAAATGGATATGGACCGCTCCTCGTAAGATAATTCAGTACCAATGACTAGCTCAGAATGGTTGAGGATATGATTCAGATTTGGGACATACCTATTCAACTGAGATATATGAAATATATCGTGCACCTGACGTAGCGAAGGCGGGAGGGCAAGATGATAACCAACATCGCCTACCCGCTCGAGAATATCGAACGGACCAACGTATCATGGACTAAGCTTTCCTCGAATCCCGAATCTAATGACTCCACGGGTTGGAGAAATTCGTAAGAATACGTGGTCGCCGATACAAAAATCTAATAGCCTATGATACTGATCTGCCCAATGCCGATACCTATCTTGTGTAACCCAAAGTCGCTCTCTGATTTGCTTGACAAATTCTACTGTCTGCGTGATCATTTTAGGGCCTCACATCTTTCGCTTGCCAATGTCATCCCATGCCAATAATGACCTACACTTTCTCCCATACAATGCTTCAAAGGGTGCCATCTGGATGCTGGCCTGATAACTGTTATTGTACGAGAACTCAACGAGATGTAGGTGAACCCTGTCCTGCCATGCCAAGCCCTAAAGAAAAGAACAAGAACCATCAAGAATAGGACGGAAAGAATCAAGTAGGCAAGTAGTTTATCAGTTCAAACGGTGGTATCGAGGAAGATAAAGCAAAATATCAAGGGAGACAATTTTGATTGAGACTCCTTTGACCATAACATCCCACAAGTCTGAAAATACAGACTTGTATGAGCCACCACTAAAACCTTGTCACGCCCTTGTACCAAAATACGGAGACGAACATGGCCAGCTCTCCCGTATAAGGTATAGAACGTCATATGATGGTCACAGATATAAATAGACAAGAGGGTGCATACTACAAGCAGGTCACTTAGGGTCACATAGAACATCTAATATCTCAATCAATCAAATAAGAACAGTAAACATAGAACGTATATGACAAGGAAGTAGGGCATCCCAAATGTCCTGCCACAATATTCTAGAAACCAACTGTGGAAAAATGAGAAGGCTACCAGAGTAACAAGAGTACATGACCATGATCAGCTGTAGTTTGATTAATTACAATCATGTAGGGAGCTAAATATCCATATTCACGGCTAACAATTATCGATGGCTAAACGTCCAAAATGAGTAAAATATAAAATAACGACCAGAGAAGAAGAGACCCACTCGTTTCCCTCAGTGGCCATCCGCCTGGTGCATGCCATTGTTCAGGGGGAATACACTTGATCCTCGGGTGCTGGCTCTAAACCTGGCCATGCAATATCAGTGGAGTTAGACCCCAAATAACAAGTACCACAAAGAAAGCACGAATGCATAAATAAAACAAGGTTATAAAATAGATACACACACACACACACACACACACACACACACACACACACACATATATATATATATAGTCATGTCTCGTAGTTTTGGTTTATAGCCTATCATGACACAATAACCTAACCCTACAACCAAACAAGGACAAGGGTTAAACAATTACACCATGATAGTCCATGTCCCTAGACTATTTGACAGCAGATACAACACAAATACGCTCAGTTATATAATCGACCAATCACTTATACGACTTACTAGATGGAGTCTGGGTTATCCCAGAGATATTATGCATATAGGAATTCTCAGATCGAACCAGGAACTAGCAGGGTTAGCCAAGCCATAACTCGCCGTATAGCACATAGTAGTATGCACTGGTCCCTCGTAAGGCTATCGTGCTAATATTGCATAGAACATATAGTATCATATAGTATTCGGTTATTGCCATCCATTAATAAGGATTAAACAATATCCATGGGGACTAGCTTGCACACCCTAATTCAGATGACTGGAGGTGGCTAGTTAGGCACAATCTCAAGATTCCATTCCCTTCCAATGCTCTACAAGTTTAGTTGCATAGTTAACCCTAATGTTAACTAGAATATCTTGGCATGGTCATATGGTATTCCCCTTATATGACATACCGTAGTATGGCCACGCTAGATACAAATCCACTGTATCACTTGATAGTCCAATTTGGATTCACCCTAGCGTGATATAATAATCAACAGATCCTAGCCACGCCTGGTCATTGACTGACCCTTATGTCCATGCTGGAGGTTGAGTCATATCACATGTAACGTAGCATATAGGTACACTGTAGTATAAATATGTAATATAATTGCGTAGGGATACTTAGTACGTAGGAACATATAGCACGTAGTAAGTGTATCAGCACGGATACAAGTGGCCGGGTCTTGACGCATAGATGGATCTAATACTTTTATGGTCATCAAAGTCACACATACCACTCATAAAGTCCAAAGGAACATTTAACCAAAACTAGTCCAATAAAACGTGTACAAGGGGTCGCATGTGCACAGAAGGATCAAGGCCGCATGAGAAGTTATGTCGCATGACAATCCTGGCCGCATGGGGTCATGCCGCATGGAGTCAAGACGCATAGAGTCATGCCGCATAGAGCCAGGGCTAGGTCTACTCCTCGGGATAAGTGATGAGACAACGGAGAATAATTAAAGTGTCAGTGATGTGACATAAAGTATGATGTAACATAAAGTGGGTCAGGAAAAAAAGATAAAACCATGAAAAGAAAAGATAAAACCATAAAAAGATGTGCCACAGTTTTAGAATCATGCGTCCAAGGATGGTGGCCGCATACCCTGCTTGTCGCATAAGTGTCGGTGTCGCATGGGATTCGATACCGCATATAGAATTTTGGACTTAGCAAATTTTTCACTCGTTCATCGACTAAACACAAGAAGTCCTTTCAGAGCACATGTGTATTAGTCAGTCATACGTCCAAAAGAGATGGACGTATGCTGGTATATGACAAAGAGTTTAGGCCGTATAGCATCTTCATGCCGTATAGCCCTCTCTGCCGCATATGGTGCTGGCCGCATGAGATCTTCATCGTTCCAAACAGCAGGTTCAGTTATGGCAAAATCTCAAAAACTAAAAATTTATTTTTTTATAAAAACTATGTTTTAACTCTAAATTGAGTGAACCAATAGGCAAAACGCTCGAAATGAAGTGCTGCACCCATCCCAAAAACTATTTTTCGAAAATACTATGTTTTAGTTGATCAAAACCACAAAAAACTCAAAAAATCCATAAAACCCTAGGTTATAAAAGTAGATCTACACAAATCCACCCATCAAAACTGAAAACTCCAAGTACTAAAAGTTTTTAGAATCATCATAAGCACATAATAGACTAATAAATTGTAAGGTCAAGCAAGAATCAAAAATCAAAGAATTTCTCCATGTGGTACAAGGTGTACTTGTCTAAAAATAAAAGAAAGAGGGAAAATAAGGAGTGGGGGAAGAGAGAGAAATAAGTTAGCTTATATAGCTAGGGTTTGAGGTTTAAACCATGGGTTCAAATTCATGAATAAACCAACCCACAAATAAACCATGAACCATTCTAAACCAAAGAATGGTTCTAGTCTCCATGCATGCAACCTATTGATCATGCGAGCAAGAAATAATCTAATTAGAAATAAATACAAGCAAAAAATAAATATTTCCTAAAATACGTATTTCAGAAACGGGGAGTGACATAGGGTATTACCGGAGATTTGTTTAAGACTTTTCCAAGATTTTAGAGCTGATGACTAGGCTGACCAAGAATGACGTAGAGTTCGTCTGGACAGAGGAGTGTCAGCTCGTATTTGAGGAGCTGAAGAAGAGGCTGACTACAGCTCTAGTGTTGACATTGCCATCAGGGACATGAGGATTTTTCATATACAATAATGCTTCGGGTAAGGGTTTGGGATGTGTGTTGCAGCAGAACAGGATGGTGATTGCCCATGCTTTCAGGAAATTATGCCCTCATAAGAAGAATTATCCTACCCATGACTTGGAGTTGGCAACAATCATTTTTGCTCTAAAGATATAGAAATACTACTTGTACGAAGAGTATATATAAATCTTTACAGACCATAAGAGCTTGAAGTATGTGTTTAAACAGAAAGAGCTCAATATGAGGTAGCGGCGATGGCTGGAGTTGATGAAGGACTTCAATATTTCTTTGCAGTACCATCCAGGGAAGGCCAACATAGTCGCTGATACCTTGAGCAGATATCTAGTGGCTATGTACTTGACGAGGGACATACATTTATTGGCCGATCTTAATAGCTTGGATATTAAGGTGTTAGTTCCTGGAGTTGCGACACATATATGGGGACTTCAGGTATAGTCAGAGTTGATGGACCGGATCAGAGCCACACAGTTCGAGGATGAGTCTCTGAGGAGCATCAGAGTGCAGGTTCGGATGGGATTGACAGATGACTTCAGTATTGCAGAGAATGGATCATTAAGGTACGGTACCAGATTGTGTGTGCCGAGTGGAGCATTGTGCGAGGAGCTTCTTCAGGAGGCGCATCGATCTCAGTACTCTATGCATCAATGTGCCAACAAGATGTATAGAGATATGAGAAAGCATATTTGGTGATATGGTATGAAGCAGGAGGTGGCTAGCTTTGTGTCCAGACGCTTGGTATTTCGGCAGGTAAAGGAGGAGAGGCAGAAGCCAAGTGGATTGCTTTAAGCTCATTAGAGATAGACTTCGGGTGGCACAGGACAGATAGAGACATTGGGCCGATAACCATCGGAGACCCTTAGAGTTTGAGGTATAGGTTATGTTTCCATTTTTTGAGTTTGCCTTATTTTTGATAGTGTGCTAAGGCTGTGTTTATTCTAGGTGGGCAATTTGGTATTCTTGGGGATTTCTTCGGCATGGGGCACGATTCACTTTGGTAGAGGTGGAAAGCTTAGTTCACGGAACATCGGACCCTTCGGTATTCTTGAGAGGGTCGGTACAGTAGCCTACAGACTAGACTTGCCACCTGTACTAGAGGGAGTACACAACGTGTTTCATGTGTCATAGCTGAGATGGTACGTGGCAGATCGTAGCCATGTATTGGATCACTCAGAGATCGAGGTGGGTCCGATTCTCAGCTACCCAAAGTAGCCAGTGGAGATTCTGGATCGCAGGGAGAAGGTACTGTGGAACCAGATGATTCCTTTGGTACGTGTTGCGTGGAGGCATCACTCTCCAAGAGAGTCTACCTAGGAGCGAGAGGCCGAGATGTGCAAGCGATATCCTAATCTGTTTGAGCCATGAGGTATAATTCTTTCTTGCTTAATATGATTGCTTTTATAGATAGTTTTTTTCTTAATTTTGAGGACAATATTTTTCTAAGGTGGGGAGGTTTGTCACCCTCACTTTTCCAGTTAGGGATAATTTAATAATTTGGTCTAGTTATTTTATTTTTATAGATTATAATATTAATTAGAGTGTTATAAATAATTATTTATGATTTGTATTATTTTTATAGTTAGTGGGCTAGCCTATTAAATAGACTTGACACTTGTGAACCCAATTAGAATTATTATGACAACTTGTGCGCCCAACATGTACAAAGCCCAATAGACACATTCCCACTAATTAATTAGGAGAATTAGAGTTAATTTGTATTAGTTATAATCCTTCCTAATTTACCATTTCCTAATTAGAATATACATGACACTAGTGGAGGGCTAATTAGACATTTGTTAGTAGCTTGGAGAGGTAGAAAATTGTCTACCACATAAAGAGGCTCTCCTCTCTCTCTTCTTTTTATTTGCATTCATTTTAGATCCCCAAAATTTATTGATCCCTATTTCTCTCACTCCTCCATCAATTCACCATCAACTCATTTACATTCTCCCTCATTTTTATCCCTCAAGGAGCTTTAGAGCTTGGAGTAGCAAGGAGCACAAGAAGAATGAGCTTTGATGGATAGATAATGTCCGGATCGTGTCCATTATGCTTTTTATTAGGAATCCATCTCCAATTGATAAATTCTAAATTTTTCTTCATTCTAGTTCAAAATTATGTATTTGACTCTTAGGAACACCCCAATGATATAGGGCTACCTATAGGAATAATTTCTAGGCTAATTGGTTGGGTATTATGTCTTATACATATAATTTATGTGTATTTTAGGGAAATTACAAGATTGACACATCAAGTCTGTGTCATAAGACTAAATTAGTCTAATTGGACTTAGATCGGGGTTAGAAGACTAGCTACATATCCACAATTGGATACAAGTAGGCCGCATCGCGATACAATATGATACAAGACTCATTTTTGGTAATTTGTGTGAAACTCCTTCAATTCCTATTGTAACTAGTTATAATATCTATTATTATATATAATTGATGTGTAGGAATGGTTATTTGTGGGAAATTAGAACTTTGGATACCTCATTGGAAGTGTATCATGATTTTCCTAATTGGAGACTCTAAGTGTTTGATTAAATGCCATAATATATTATATAGATATATGTATATGTTAATAGGTGCTTATATCTATATATATTAGTGTATATAACTATACTCATATATCTATGTTTCTATTTGGTATATATATGAATGTGGTTGTATGTGTAGTGTAAATGTGATCAGTGACCTGTGTGGGTTATTTAATCTATTGTTGTGTCCTTACAATCAATGATATCGTAATAGCAAAGATAAGACAAAAGAGATAAATTACATGCTAAAATTAAAGAACTATTGTTGTAATTATTTCAAGATAAATGATTACATGTCCTTTATTGTATGTTGCACAAAGAGAAGTATATAGAAAACCTCTTATGGGTTGGAAGTGATCGGTATAAAAAGATGGAAATTTATGCTTATTATTTAACTATTGCATAGTAGTATTTTATCTGATATAATTTGCATTCACGGATTAGTCTTGGAAAACTTGTGCATAAGGTTGTAATCTCTCGACGATTCCTGGGGCACTGGGAATCGTTCATCCTAGGATGGAAAAGGACATCCTGAGGCTTGTACATCCTCATGATCAGAGGGTGCTGTCAGTAGTGAGATGGGCTTATACGTCCCAACTGCTCATCATAGGGAGTCACCCATGTACTATTATGTAGTTAGGTCATATGCTAGGATGTCCTTCTTAAAATTTTAACACTTTAATACAAAGGCGGACAGTTCATAAATGCAAATTGTGTTAATTCTTGTATGTTGTAGGGACAGACAATCGACCTTGGGTATTACTATTTAAGTAAGATTTCTATTGTTTATGTTTTTTACTATGAATTATTAAAAAAGAATCTAGTCAAGTAGAAGGATTACTTAATAATAGTTGCTAGCTTCACATGTTTACTTAGTATTGATTTCAGGTGAGTTCGGTTAAGGCCGCTCACCAATACGCGATAAGTACTAATCCACATTTTGTGGGCATCCCCATATAGAAGGAGATATGAGGATATTCAGAGGAACTAGAAGCTCGTCCAATCGAGTGGAACCATTTTCGATGCTTCAAAGCTTTCCATTTCAAGTTTAACAGTTTCTTTGAATGATTTTATTATTTATTTTAGTAAAGGGATATGATGTATGGGCATTGTGACTATTTACAAGTTTAAAAAGAGATATAAGCCAAGTATGACATTTTGTAATTGCCCAAGAAGAGTATAATATAAAGTTATCAATAAAAGAAGTTATTTTGTTCCCATCTCAAAGTCTATTATTTGGTTCTCTAAAATTATGCTGCTTCTATATCCATTTGGTCTATTTTTTTATTATGCAGGTTTTGTACCTTACACTAGTCTTATACGACATCACTTCTAGTGGTGACTTTACGGTCTTCTAGGATCGGGGAGTGACAGGTGTGACAAGAACCTGTCACACATATTTTCAGATTTGGTATTTCTTGAATGTTTGATATTTAAATTTATTTTCTGATAATATATTTCCGCTATATTTGAATGATGCTTCATGTCATTTATATTTATTTTTGTTGTCTAGAGAGACCACCCGAGACCCATAGAATATCCATTAGCATTGCCATAGACCCGATTTAGGACCTGCATGTAGAATGGATACTTGGTTCAGTTTATTTTGGTTAAACCCATGACTAAACCATCTCCCTTTTCCCTTAGTATATACATGGAAGTTTTCTCTCTCCTTCCTCTTTCTTCTTTATTTCTACTTTTCTTTTCCTCTTTCTCCTACCTACCGAACCCTAACCCTAGAAGAGGTTGTGATCACTTGGACCGTAAGAGGTAGAGTGTAAGAAGCCACTCCAGGAAAGTACATCTTGCTTAAATGATAAAGCCATAAATTTTTGAATTTTATTTATATTTTATAAATTTAAAATGTGTTTGATAGAAAATATTTTTCTTGATATTCTCATCTAATTTAGTTCTTGGAGTTTTAGATTTTAATGGATAATTTGGAGTAGATATGAGTTTCAATATTAGGGTTTCATAGGTTCCATGTGTTTTCTTAGTTTTGATCATTTAAAACTTGGTACCTTCAAAATATAATTGTTCTATTTCATGGAGCACTTCATTTCGAACATTTTAGATTTTGGTTCACTTAATTTGGAGTTAAAATAAAAATTTTATGAAGAAAATAAGTTTTCAGAATTTTGGAGCTTTTTCCATGTAGTTCGTGTTGTTTTGGGACGAAGAAATTCCATGCGGCCCAGGTCTATGCGCCCTTCCATCATGCACCTATCTTGTTGGACGCATGAATGCACCCTATATCTCATACGTCCTGCTCCCATACACCCTGTATTCCATTCGTCCTGCATTCCTTGCATTCCATGTATGCGTCTAGATCGCATAAGCGGCCAACTTTTCCATGCGCCTGATTTTATCATGAGTTCTTTCCATTTTTGCTTGGAATATTTGTTTGTGTATTATATAGTTAGATGTTGTGCTCTTATAATTTAACACATGTTCTGACCCTCAAGACACCGTAGAAATTGTTGTGTATGTTAAACTATTGTATTTGGCATCGGACAATCGAGTGTGAGTACTGCCAATGTATCGCGTATCGCGGATATAATAAGTTTGTCAGTAATAACTCATGAATAGCTCATACCCGTAACTCATCATCCTAGAAAGTTTCTCGAGTGTCCACGACTCAAGAACTTGAAATAATTTGGTAATGATTATACAAGATAAGATTTACCTAGATTATTGGGAGGGAAGAATATTACGCTACCGGCTACCCGAATTTCCAAGGACCCTTATGAGGCATGGGGCGACCCTGTAAGGCAAGGGCCCCATGACCTACCAAGTTTACGCATGCCACGGTACATACAAGATTTTGTGATGTGCCGTGGCAGTCATATGATTTGTTGCATAATATGGTTACAAGATCTGTGATATGTTGTGGTACTTATAAAACAATTTTATATATAAGTTTATGTTCACAATACATGTTTATATGCAATATTTTATTATAATATAAGTTTACATTCAATTTTATGCCATTAGATAAAATTATGATTTTAAGATCAAGTTTATGTTTATTTGTGACAAGTTGTAAGTATGTTTTGTGTAATATGACTAGTTCAATTATAAGCGTACCCTTGAACATCCAGGTTGACTGTAGTGCGGGTGGTAGCGATATTCTTTAAAACATATATTTGTTAGTAACTAGGTTTGTGATAACCCTAGTTAGTTAATTATAGCAAATCGTAGGCATGTTTGGTCGTGATATGTTTTTTGCCTTGTCTGACAAGCTCACCCTGTTATATTCTATTTTCTTTCGGTGCGTGGTTAGAGTGCAAAGTTCTTCTAGGGTGAAGGTATGCAACCCCAATCATTATTTCGTTAAAGGGTTGTGGTCCTGATCCAGAGTAGTTCCTATGCCCTTTTGCCACTCAACGCCTTATCTTTCTTTATAGTTAGTTTCTTATCAGTGCACCAGTCCTTATAATTATTTTATCGAGACAAGTACATTGGTACCATACAAGTCTTGACCCATATTTTTTTATATAGGTTACTTTTTTGCTAATATTATGATGTATTTTGTCTACCACCTTGAGCTCCTTTGTGGTACTTGTTACTTGGGGTTCTGACCCCACTGGTTTTGCTTGGCCAGATTTATCCAAAGAGAACTAGGATCCTTCATACTTCCAGCAAGATGGCTCACACTCGTAGGATTGCGACCGAAGCTCGCGAGTGGGTTTTCTTCTTCCACCCCACGTTTTGATTTCTCGATTTATGGTGTCAGTTAGGGACAAAGTTAGATCCTTATAGTTTTGAGACTACAGTCAACATGATGTATATATTAGACCATGGCTGGTATATTTGATCGTGTATAATAAAATCTTCTAGTGTAGAATTTTGTATTCACTAGCTTCATGATCATATTTGGTATATATTTTGGAATGCCTCTTTACATTCATGTGTGATATACTCTTGAAATTATTGTTGATAAATTGAGATACTAGAATTTGTCAGACTTAGAACTGACGTCATAACATGCTAGAGTCCACCCATTTGCCTTCTAGACAACCTTAACACAATACGACTTACTTCGGTATTCTGCAAGACGTGGTTGGTCATGTCAGTCCTCATAATTATCCAGTATTCTGGGAGCGGGGCATGACAAGGTTTTAGTGGTGGCCCATGTAGGTCCGTTTTCATATTTGTGGGGGGACTAATCTTGTTAGAATCTCAATCATTTACTTATCTTCGATTAAACTCCACCTGAACCTGCACCTTTCCGTTACCCTTGAATTAAAAACTTGCTTGACATAATTATTCTATTTCCGTCCCTTATTGATTGCCTTTTGTCCTTATCATTCAAGGACACCCCACTTGCTCCTCCTTTTGAGGGTTTTGTTGCACCGTAAGTAGATCCAATAATAGGTCAGGATTAGGCCCCGCCATTGAACCAAGGGCAAGCGTCAGTAGCTCTCCATCAGTCGGCTCCGTCAGTCACTCAAGTCAAATTAGCACAGTTTGTTCCACCAATCTTGCCAGGATGGCCAGTCCACTCCGCTCCACCATTCATACCACTTCAGCCAGCCCAATCAACCAAGACAATACCACAAGTTCTTCTAGTACAACCAGGGCAGGCATGCTCGCAGGCCTTGTTAGGGATGAACTAAGCCATGATGATGGTACAACAGCAACAACAACTCCAACTTCAGTAACAAGTGGTCTAGCTTTGCCAATAATTTTAGCAAGGACAAGAACAAACCAACACGAATCTTTGCCAGAGAGTTAGAGTAGTGCTCGAGACCAGTGGACGTTATAGTCGCAACTTAGCATCCAACGTTAGTCGCTTGCGTCCAACTAAGTTTCTCGACACCGAGGATGCAGTTTCAATAGATTCTTGGCTCCAGAATTTTGAGGCCATCATGGATGCGACTAAGACCCCCGAGGATGAGAAGGTAGCAGTTATAAAGCTATAGCTAATAGATCTTGCTCGAGATTGGTGGGCAGCACAAGAAATGGCGCTTCTGAAGCCCATTGACTGGCAGACATTTAAGGAGAGCTTCCAGGAAAAGTATTTCCACACAATCACCAAGTTCCAGCTCCAGCAGCAGTTTATCAACCTCCATCAGTAGACGAGATCAGTTGAGCAATATGTGGTCGAGTTTTGTCGACTTAGCCAATTTGTTCCTCATATGGTAACTTCCGAGAAAGACTGAGCCAAGAGATTTGAGCAAGGTCTGCACTAGAGCTCCATCAATTAATGATGTGCCATAATTATGCCACCTACGATGCAGTATTTAGGGAAGCTTGGTCCCAAGAACTTGGCGTCTAGAGATTAGTAGTAAGGATTGGAGGCCAGAAGAGGTCCCACACATCCAAGAGAGGCATCAGTATTCAGTCGTCACCTCCAGCACCAGCAGTTAGAGCTTCTCACACGTCTGTACCTCCAGCCCTAATTATAACCTCAGTGCAATCCACTAGGCAGTCAGCATCAACATGATGTAACTACTACGGCAAACCAAGGCACACCAGAGATCAGTACAGGAGGTCCAACGGCCAGTCTCTCAGATGTGGGGCATCTGACCATATGATTGGTTCATGTCCGCTTCTATACCTTGAGGCTTTTTCAGTCTGATAGTTGCCAGCTCCACCTCGGGCAGCGATTGAAGGCCCGAGGGAACCAACATTAGTCGTTCGACTACTAGTCCAGCATCCTCTCCCGACGCAGACTCAGCAGTTCTAGAAGCAACGTTCGGCTTAGTTTGCACAAGTCTAGCAAGCAAGGCAAAACTGGCAGCAAGTTAGAGCCGCAACCCCTAGGCGTGAGCGAGTACAAGGATTCGGCAAACTGGAGCAGCTGATAGCCTAAGGTGCTACAATTTTGGGTAAGATTTTCGAATTTTCCTTAGTTTGTCTTATTCTTGGGTTCTTATCGAACGATCTTATTTTTAACACGCCTGGAGTGCAACAGTTGTCTCGATTCTTCGTCGAACAGGGACGAGTCCCTCATTCTGCTTTTCCACCTCCGTATCTCGTGGTGCTTGATGATCATCATATGTCCCGATTGCGAAGGTACGTCATTGATTAGAGTTATGATCTCGATATAGTCATTGGTACCGACTTACCTTAAGGCTTGGATCTTGTTCATTTTTGTCAATATAGGCAAGCGAGGACAAATTCATATTTGACTGGCTTAGGGGTATATGTATCCATATGTCTCTATTTTTCTGTGTGTGATTGCGTGCAATTATTAATTTTTGGGGTTATTTCTTCTATTCTAGTTATTTGCTTGATGTGATTTATTTTCTGATAAGTGATTTATAATTTTTTGAGCCTTCTAGCGTATTTTCCAGCTCGACTAGCCTTAGTAAAATTTTGAGGACGAATTTTTTCTAAGGTAGGTAAAGATGTCACACCCGTTTTCAGATTTGGTATTTCTGGAATTTTTGCTATTTAAATTTATTTTCTGATAATGTATTTTTGTTGTATTTGCATGATGATTCCTGTCATTTGTATTTATTTCTGTTGTCTAGAGAGACTACCCGAGACCCGTAGAATACCCATTGGCATTGCCATATATCCGGTTTAGGCCCCGCATATAGAATGGACACTTGGTTCTGTTTATTTTGGTTGAACCAATGACTAAACCATCTTTCTTTTCTCCTTAGTATATATAAACCCCCTTATTTATTTCTATAGATAGTCTGGTATGGGTTAGAAAATTTTGGTTTAGCAGCAGATGATTGAGGTTTAGAGTAAGGTTACAAATGTCTGATTTTTTAATTTAATTAAAACCCTTGGCGCGCCCTACCCTTGTTGCAATATTCAGAGCCCAACATCAGCCCATAATTTCCAACAGATTATTGCACTCTTGACTTGATACGCCAATTTAGGTGCTGGACCTTCCCGTCCCTCAAAATCAAATCCATTGTACCCTAAATTTAATTGCACAATTTCCCGTATCCAAAATCTATTATTTAATCACATGTCGCACACCTATGTCGTTGCCATCAATTTTGAGACACCAACTCAACCCGTTGAGCCGGACCAATTAAAGGGTCCAAGACTGATACCAAGCCTACACCATTCATGACCTTTGTGTCACTCCTAAATTGAGACCCCAGGTGCCCCCATTTAATTTAAAAGTATGAGACATATTTATTCTAATTAATTGGGGATACCAACTTTGACTGATCCCATTTTAATACTAATTTAATTCCAATGCCCCATGAATTAAGCCCATGCAAAACATACAACATCCCCTCACCCTACAAAACACCAAACACCATTTCTCCTAAATTTTTTGCATTATTTTATGAGATTGTACAATTATCCAAATTTAAGAGGCTTAGTTACAATTATTGAAATAGGTGTCAAAACCTCATTGGTCAAGGCCAAATGGAGAAGCCCCCTCTCCTTTGACCGGTCAAGCCCATCCCCACTCCTCCTTTGGATGAGAAAATTTCTCTATATGGAATATCCATCACCCATTTGAATTAGGCTCATCCTCATAATCCAACCCCACACACTTCCCTATTTAATGGCTCTTTCTCCCCTCTTCCTAATGCCGGCCCTAATCACAAGAAACCTAGAGAACCCCACCCCCTCTCTCTCTCCTCCGTCTTCCTACATCAACCGAACACATCTTTTCTTCTTCTTCCTTTCTTTTTCTTCCTTTTTACATCTTTACCTCTTCTTTATTATTAACCCGAGTTAGAGGAGCTCCACTCGGCCGGCCTTCCCCACTCCGGCCGGCCGAGCAACCCTTCACCACCGTTCATCTTCACCATCACCTTGCTGCTGTCGTTCCTCAACACATCGACGAGCAACCCCACCGGCGTTGCCACGAGCTCCGGCGTGCCAGCTTCCTTCCCCGCCACCATTGCCTCGAGATCCCCCTCCAGCCACCGCTGAACCCCCACGAGCCAACCTTCCTCTTCTCTGGCTACCTCGGCGAGCCGCTGCCGAACTGCACCACTGCCACCACCGGCTGCCAAGCCCCCCTCCGGTCAGCCGAGTCTCTCCACGACCCGCCCCTATATTCTTGCACCACCCCACGGCGAGCTAGCAACCACCCGTATCGCCATTCATCTTCACCATCACCATAAAATTTTCCCTCCGGTCGAGCATTCCCGAGCCATCTCACACCAACGCCACCCCCTCGGCCATCCGCCATTACCACCACCTCCACAGGACCTCCCACTACCACACGCCACCTGGTCTTCCCTCCAGCTGACTTTCCTCTGGCCACCATGCCTGAACTCCTTCCACACCACCGTTGTCATCATCCCTACACCACCCATGGGAAGCACCTAAAACTGTACTACAAGCTGCAAGAATTGAACTCGGCTGCTCTTACCGAGATATGGCAACTTGAAGGTGCATCTAGAGCCGCCATGGAGAATGGAACTGAAGAAGGCTTCAGTGATTCCTCAGAAGAGAATTGAGGATCAGATGGCTCCTAGCATGACTGCTTCGTTTAGAGTTGAAGAACCAGATGTCTCTTTGGATACACGGAATGATCCAAAAGATAGCAGAGGATAAGGGCCAACAACTGTAGATTTTATTCCACAGCAGCAAGGAGAAGCTATGGATCAAGGTAAATACTCCACCTCTCCATGTGTATTGTATTATTGTATAATATTATATAGAACTTAGTTACTTTAGGACTTTAGGGTTTACGTATGATATATATTGAGGTTATGGTTAATAAAATACTAGACGTGAGATCTCATTGTTTTATGCAGTTTGATGGTTATTGAGGAGCATGATTAAAATTATGGTGAAATAGTGTGTGATAACAAAACATTGGTTTAATCGAGCCTTAGGATTGGTGAATGCTACTTTGAGTTTTGTGGTTTATTGTATATGCATTGAGTTAGGGTGGAAATGATATAGATTAAGTAAGGGTTTATGAATGCATCAAGTTTTAAGGTTTGATATAATCGTTCCAAGAAATTGATGGACATGGAGGAGCAGGTGATTGATTGTGAAATATTGTGCAATATCAAACCATTAGTCATTCTTTGAGAATTGATAAATAATATTGAACTTAAATGAGTAGTAGTTATTGTGAAATGGTAAAGGTTGTATATAATTGAGGGTTTAATATTTATTTATTTATTTATTTATTTCGAGGATGATAGTAAATGTGCATGTTAACGTCTGTGAATATTGAGGTAAAACTGAGGATTTGATCAGGGTTAGATTAACGAAATATCGTGATAAATATAGTAAGACTGAGGAATAGTAATGAAATTAATCGAGGAGTGTTTTAAGACGAATGATAGCTGATGATATATGATCGAGGATTGTTCTGATGGTATTAAATAGGTGATTGATCGTATTTATAATAGACCCTTAGTCAACCTGGGTTAACCCTCTAGTGTCGTGTCCCTGTAAGTTGTAGCTAAGTTTGAATATATGATTAGATGTGTGTCATATCTTATTTCAGCCTCGTGATAGTCTATTGATTGAGCTTGTATCTCGTCTCTAGGTAATACGGGACCCGTGGACTTGGACGTTGTATCGGATCCCCGTTATCAGCAGTCGGACGCAGGCAAGTATACTTTGCCATCCTGTATTTCAGTTACCAGAGATTTATTATTTTATTATGTACATCGTGTGCGAGTTTGAATAGAATCGTTACTTTATGTCCGGGTCAAAACCGGGTGCAGACGTTCGTCGGTAATGTCTGGTAACGAGTGTTAGATGTTTGTAACACCTTGATGTACGTACTTGTGTATATCATAACCCTAGGACACGTCCATACACTGTTATTGTGCCAAATTTCCTGTATCCTGATACTAATATCATGATCGGAACCTGGGACGACCTTAGGGTCGCGTCTGTTGATAGTTATTTATGTGTGACAAGACTGTTAGATAGAGGTTCCGGTTCAACGCACCATCGTTGACCGCTTGGGATGGGGAAGACAGTTACTAGACGTTTGGGGTCCTCTGCACGCGCTTTATATATGTATGTCCTGTTGATGTAGTATTCCTGTATCCGGAGTAGTAGTATCACCCGTGTGACTCTGTGCTCGGAGCTATGGTATTCTCCGTGTGTCTCTGTTTTGGAGCTATGGTTTTATTTTGGATAGCCCACGCGTCGAATAATGTCTTCAAACTGTCTCACTTAGGTGGTTATGCTAGATTACACCATCGTTGCACTTGTACTTTCTGTTGTACTTTGGCATACTGTACTTTTGTACCTTGTTATGTCCCTCTGAGGACCTGGTCCCCTGCTAGTTTTGCAGCATAGATGATTACGGAGCATTTGGAGTTGCTGATGGAGTTGCATGTCTTGCGGGCAGTGTACCAGGTACTCATATCATTTCTACCGGCATTATGGTTACTTTATTCATATTGATTATTCATCTGCTATTGTACATTATGGATTGAGACATAGATGTTTACATTTATGAGATTTTTAGATAGTGCCCTTTATTATACAGCTTATACGTATTCGAGTCAGACCAGAGTCTCGTCGAATGCGTAGCTGGCGTATCGCGTATTCCTGGTCCTACGTATTTTGGGACTGGGACATGACATATTTTTGTGGTGTCCCATGCAGGTCATATTTAAATCATCTTGGTCACCTGACTGTGTCAAGCGAGCCTGCAAATTAGGAATAGATATTATGATTTACTATTGTATAGGATCTCAATCCATAATCGATTTTAAAAACTCACTTTGTATATGGTTATCGCCCTTGGACTTCTAATTTGTATTCGTTCAATTTTCGTCAATATCGTTATCATTGTTTCTCATCCCCGATTATTCGGGAAGGTGAATGCTTGTGCCTGATGGTTTCCTCCAGAAGAAGATCGTAGTTCAGACGGCAGACGACATGAGTTGTGCAATAATCTCTGAGAAGATTTTTACCCTCAGTAGGGTAAGCTAATAGGTTCTTTTAGATGCTAGAACTAGTGTGGAAGGTTAGCAAGAGAATTGGACCCTTACTTGAGATAACGGTGATTTGGAAGTACTGGGAGCTAGAAAGATTGTCGATCATAACCTCTAGAATAATTAATGGAAATGCATAGTCCGATGCTAGAAACTAGTGGTTGTATATGATAGCAATACCAGGAACGATAATATGGACTAGAGGAGATAAAATTTTAGGCTCTCGCCTGGAAGATGATGATCTGATACCAAAAAATTTAGTTTGTGCTTTGGTGTTATAATTGCACTATGTGACCCAGAGCAATAAATAACGGAAAGAAGAAATTTGAGGAATAAAATTTTAGAAAAAACTAGGAGAAGAGAAATTGTACATTAGGCCAAGAAGAATTTTTCTTGGAGGATTAGTGTTGTAAACAGAATAGGAGAATTTATTTTGAGGTTAAGTATAGACTATGACATCATCCTAGCATAAGTTGGTTGAGCCAATACCACGTGATGCTAGATTGTCGACGTGGTTGCATTATCTTTAGACCACCAGATTACCCTGAGTTTGAGTTTCTTCAGGGAGCCCGGAAGTAAGATGCCCATCTACTTTAGAGTCACACTTTGCAGAAGGTGAATCAGTGTACCCCGTATTATATCAGAGTTTGAGGACGTATTTCTTGATAATCTTCCAGGCCTGCCACCTGACAGAGAGATAGAGTTTGTTATAGAGTTGACTCCAAGAGCCGAGCCAGTTATTTTCCCGTCTTCAGATTAGCACCGATAGAGTTAGTTGAGTTAAAGGTCCATAGTAGAGGACCTCTTAGACAAGGGTTTCAGTCGGGCTAGTGTTTCTCCATAGGGAGTACCCATCTTATTGTGCCGAAGAAGGACGGGATGGTACGTTTGCATATTGATTACAGGGACGGTATATTTGTGTATCGATTATAGGGCATTTAATGCTGTAACGATAAAGAACAAGTACCCATTGCCATACATCGATGATTTATTTGAATCACTAAGTGGCACATATGTGTTCTCGAAGATCGATCTCAGATCAAGCTATCATCAGATCAAGGTACAGAGAGAGGACATTCCAAAGACGGCTTTTTGGACGAAGTATAGACACTATGAGTTTTTAGTCATGCCGTTTGGTCTAACCAACACGCTAGCAGTATTTGTGAGTCTGATGAATAATATTTTCCACTAGTACTTAGATAAGTTCATGGTGGTATTTATCGACGACATCTTGGTATATTCCAAGAACCAGGAGGAGCACGAGAGATATCTCAGGATTGTATTGGAGGCACTGAGGCAGGAGAGGCTGTACGCCAAGCTCGGCAAATATGAGTTCTGCTTGGATAGAGTACCATTCCTGGGACACATAATAATCGGAGATGGACTATCAGTTGACCCAGAAAAGATAGCTGCAGTTAAGACATGGCCAACCCCTACATCAGCTACCGAGATTAGAAGCTTTCTCGGACTTGTCAAATATTATCGGAGCTTCGTAGAAAATTTCTCGAGGATTGCTGTGCCTATAACGCGACTGACGCGTAAAGGCGAGGAGTTTATCTAGACTGAAGAGTGTCAGACAGATTTCGATAAGCTGAAGAAGTGTTTGACGTCAGTACTGATTGTGATACGTCCTTCAGGATCAGGAGGATTTAAAGTGTACAGTGATGCGTCTGGGAGTGGATTAGGATGTGTACTAATGCAACACGACAAAGTGATAGCCTACCCATTGAGACAGCTGAGAGCTCATGAGAAGAACTATCTGACGCACGACCTAGAGCTAGCTGCAGTGATATTTGCACTAAAGCTATGGCGACACTACCTTTATGGAAAGCATATTGAGATTTACACAAATCACAAAAGTCTGAAGTATGTCTCCACTCAGAAGGAGCTCAATATAAGACAGAGGCACTGGCTAGAGTTGATGACGGATCATGATATAGAGTTGCAGTACCGCCCTGGCAAGGCGAATGTAGTAGCAGATGCCTTAAGCAGGAAGCCCATGGAATACTTTTTGACGACTAAGCGCCAAATGTTAGAGGATCTTCAGGAGCTCATGATTAAGATTATATTGCCAACCATGGAAGGATAGATGGCCAGTCTCGAGGTTTAGTCTACAAGAGGATCAAGGCAGCCCTGCCTACAGATGCAAGATTTTGACGACTACGAGATAGGACAGAGGCCGACATGCAGACGGGACTCAGGATTCATGAAGACAAAACATTAAAGTGTGGAGATCGCATATACGTTCCGAGTGGTGAGCTACGCCAGGAGTTGATGACCGAGGCTCATAGCTCGATTTATTCTATTCATCCCGGGGGTACAAAGATGTAACGAGAGTTAACACAACACTACTGGTGGCATGGGATGAAGAGAGAGATTACAAGATTCGTGGCAAGATATTTGGTCTGTCAATAAGTCAAGGCTGAACATCAGAGGACTACAGGACTATTGCAGCCGCTTCCCATTCCCGAGTGGAAGTGGGAACACATTACCATGGACTTTGTCACAGGATTCCATCGCAGCCCTAGCTGGAAGGATGCAGTTTGGGTTATCATAGACAGACTCACCAAGTCTGCACATCTCTTACCCTTCAGAGTTAGGCAGTCCACGAAGATATTAGCTGACATATATATGAGACAGATAGTACGACTATATGGAGTGCCTATCAGCATTGTATCAGACCGTAATTCCAGATTCATGTCACATTTTGGTAGAGTATACAGGAGAGTCTAGGAACTTGTCTCAAGTTCAGCACTGCATATCATCCACAGACTGATGACCAGTCAGAGCGCACGATACAGATACTAGAGGATATGTTGAGAACGTGTATGATCGACTTTGGAGGATCTTGAGAGGACCATCTACACTTGGTGGAATTTTCCTACAATAACAGCTACCAGGCTAGCATACTGATGGCACCTTATGAGGCACTGTACGGTAGGAAGTGTAGGTCACCAGTATATTGGAGTGACATGGGAGAGCGTCAGATACTTGGTCCAGAGTTGGTGACACAGACAGTAGAGAAAGTCAAGCAGATTCAGAGCCACCTGCGTGCAGCACAGAACAGACAAAAACATTGGGCAGATGTACACCTCAGATCTTTGGAGTTCAAGGAAGGTGACCATGTATTTTTAAAGACATCGCCTACTCGTGGTACCATCAGATTCGGAGGCAGAGGCAAGCTGAGTCCGAGGTACATCGGACCTTTTGATATCTTGGAATGAGTTGGCGAAGTAGCTTATCGTCTTGCATTGCCTCCATTATTAGAAGGAGTGCACGACGTATTTCACATATCGCAGTTGAGGAGATATGTGGCAGACCCTAGCCTCGTGCTTGATCATTCGGAGATTACAGTCGGGCCAGTTTATCTTATGTAGAGCAGCCAGTGGAGATACTCGATCACAGTGAGAAGACTTTGAGAGGTCAGACTATTCGACTGGTCAGAGTTGCATGAAAGCATCATTCGCCAGGCGAGTCTACCTGAGAGCGCATGGATTCCATTCGACAGCATTTTTCGTATTTATTTGAGGACCAAGGTACGAATTTACTTACCGTATTTGATTACTAGTTTACTTTTAAATTCTCATAGCTATTATCGTACTTTACTTTTAATTTTGGGGACAAAATTTTTCTAAGTTGGGAAGGATGTAAACCCTCTCATTTATTTCTATAGATATGTTGGTATTGGTTAGAAAATTTTGGTTTAGCAGCAGATGATTGAGATTTAGAGTAAGGTTACAGATGTCTAATTTTTTAATTTAATTAAAACCCTTGGCGCGCCCTACCCTTGTTGCAATATTCAGAGCCCAACATCAGCCCATAATTCTAACAGATTATTGCACTCTTGACTTGACATGCCAATTTAGGCGCTGGACCTTCCCGTCCCTCAAAATTAAATCTATTATGCCCTAAATTTAATTGCACAATTTCCCGTATCCAAAATCTATTATTTAATCACGTATCGCATACCTGTGTCGTTGCCATCAATTTTGAGATACCAACTCAATCCGCTGAGCCCGACCAATTAAAGGGTCCAAGACTGACACCAAGCCTACACCATTCCTGACCTTTGTGTCACTCCCAAATTGAGACCCCAGGTGCCCCCATTTAATTTAAAAGCATGGGACATATTTATTCTAATTAAATTGGGGATACCAACTTTGATTGATCCTATTTTAATCCTAATTTAATTCCAATGTCCCATGAATTAAGCCCATGCAAAACATACAACACCCCCTCACCCTATAAAATACCAAACACTATTTTTCCCAAAATTTTTGCATCATTTTATGAGATTGTGCAATTACCCAAATTTAAGAGACTTAGTTGCAATTATTGAAATATGTGGCAAAATCTCATTGGCCAAGGCCAAATGGAGAAGCCCCCTCTCCTTTGACCGGTCAAGCCCATCCCCACTCCCTCTCATTTGGATGAGAAAATTTCTCCATATGGAATCTCCACCACCTATTTGAATTGGGCTCATCCTCACCATCCAACCCCCACACACTTCCCTATTTAATGGCTCTTTCTCCCATCTTCCCAATGTCGGCCCTAATCCCAAGAAACCTAGAGAATCCTACCCCCTCTCTCCCTCCTCCCTCTTCCTACATCAACCGAACAGATCTTTTCTTCTTCTTCTTCTTCCTTTCTTCTTCTTTCTTTCTACATCTTTACCTCTTCTTTATTATTAACCCTAGTCAGAGGAGCTCCACCCGGCCGGCCTCCCCCACTCCGGCTGGCCGAGCAACGCTTCACCGCCATTCATCTTCACCATCACCTTGCTGCTGTCGTTCCTCAGCACGTCGACGAGCAACCCAACTGGCGCTGCCACGAGCTCCGGCGTGCCAGCTTCCTTCCCCGCCACCATTGCCACGAGATCCCCCTCCGGCCACCCGCTGAACCCCCATGAGCCAACCTTCCTCTTCTCCGGCTACCTCGGCGAGCCGCTGTCGAACTGCACCACTGCCACCACCGGCTGCCAAGCCCCCCTCCGGTCAGCCGAGTCTCTCCATGACCCGCCCCTACATTCCTGCACCACCCACGGCGAGCTAGCAACCACCCGCACCACCGTTCATCTTCACCATCACCACGAGATTTTCCTTCCGGTCGAGCATTCCTGAGCCACCACACACCAACGCCACCCCCTCGGCCATCCGCCATTACCACCACCTCCACAGGACTTTCCACCACCACATGCCACCTGCTCTTCCCTCCAGCCGACTTTCCTCTGGCCACCCTACCTGAACTCCTTCTACACCACCGTCGTCATCATCCCTACACCACCCATGGAAAGTACCTAAAACTGTACTACAAGCTGCAAGAATTGAACTCGACTGCTCTTACCGAGATGTGGCAAGTTGAAGGTACATCCAGAGCTGCCATGGAGAATGGAACTGAAGAAGGCTTCAGTGATTCCTCAGAAGAGACTTGAGGATCAGATGGCTCCTAGCATGACTACTTCATTTGTTAGAGTTGAAGAACCAGATGTCTCTTTGGATACACGAAACAATCCAGAAGATAGCAGAGGACAAGGGCCAACAATTATAGATTTTATTCCATAGCAGCAAGTAGAAGCTATAGATCAAGGTAAACACTCCCCCTCTCCATTTATATTGTATTATTGTAAAATGTTATATAGAACTTAGTTACTTTAGGACTTTAGGGTTTACGTATGATATATATTGAGGTTATAGTTGATAAAATACTAGACATGAGATCTCATGGTTTTATGCAGTTTGATGGTTATTGAGGAGCATGATTAAAATTATGGTGAAATAGTGTGTGATAACAAAATATTGGTTTAATCGAGCCTTAGGATTGGTGAATGCTACTTTAAGTTTTATGGTTTATTGTATATGCATTGAGTTAGGGTGTAAATGATATAGATTAAGTGAGAGTTTATGAATGCATCAAGTTTTAAGGTTTGATATAATCGTTCCAAGAAATTGATGGACATGGAGGAGCAGGTGATTGATTGTGAAATATTATGCAATATCAAACCATTAGTCATTCTTTGAGAATTGATAAGTAATGTTTAACATAAATAAGTAGTAGTTATTGTGAAATGGTAAAGGTTGTATATAATTGAGGGTTTAATAAATAATTATTTATTTATTTATTTTGAGGATGATAGTAAATGTACATGTTAATGTCTGTGAACACTGAGGTAAAACTGAGGATTTAATCAAGGTTAGATTAAAAAAATATCGTGATGAATATAGTAAGACTGAGGAATAGTAATAAAATTGATCGAGGAGTAGTTTTAAGACGAATGATAGCTGATGGTATATAATCGAGGATTGTTCTGATGGTATTAAACAGGTGATTGATCGTATTTGTAATGGACCCTTAGTCAACCTGGGTCAACCCTCTAGCGTCGTATCCCTGTGAGTTGTAGCTAAGTTTGAATATATGATTAGATGTGTGTCATATCTTATTTCAGCCTCGTGATAGTCTATTGATTGATCTTGTATCTCGTCTCTAGGTACTACGGGACCCGCAGACTTGGATATTGTACCGGACCCCGTCATCAACAGCCGGACGCAGGCAAGTGTACCTTGCCACCCTGTATTTCAGTTACCAGAGATTTATTATTTTATTATGTGCATCGTGCGCAAGTTTGAATAGAATCGTTACTTTGTGTCCGGGTCAAAACCGGGTGCAGACGTTCGTTGGTAACATCTGGTAACGAGTGTTAGATGTTCGTAACACCTTGATGTACGTACCTGTGTATATCATAACCCTAGAACATGTCCATACACTGTTATTGTGCCAGATTTCCTGTATCCTGATACTGACATCATGACCGGAACCTGGGACGACCTTAGGGTCGCGTCTGTTGATAGTTATTTATGTGTGACGAGACTGTTAGATAGAGGTTCCAGTTTAACACACCATCATTGACCGCTTGGGATGGGGAAGACAGTTACTAGACGTTTGGGGTCCTCTGCACGCACTTTATATATGTATGTCCTGTTGATGTAGTGTTCCTGTATCCGGAGTAGTAGTATCACCCGTGTGACTCTGTGCTCGGAGCTACGGTACGCCCCGTGTATCTCTGTGTTTGGAGCTACAGTTTTATTTTGGACAGCCCACGCGTCGAATATTTTCTTCAAACTATGTCTCACTTAGGTGGTTATGCTAGATTACACCATCGTTGCACTTGTACTTTCTGATGTACTTTGGCATGCTGTAGTTTTGTACTTTGTTACGTCCCTCTGAGGACCTGGTCCCCTGCCAGTTTTACAGCATAGACAATTACGGAGCATTTGGAGTTGCTGATGGAGTTGCATGTCTTGCGGGCAGTGTACCAGGTACTCATATCATTTCTACCGGTATTATGGTTACTTTATTCATATTGATTATTCATCTGCTGTCGTAGCCTAGTTTTTGTAGACTCATCTCTTCTCGAGTCTATTCGAGTTTGTGTGTTATTGGGCGGCCGACTTTAGCACATGTAGCTCTTTCTTGTATATTGCTCTACATTGTGGATTGAGACATAGATGTTTACATTTACGAGATTTTTAGATAGTGCTCTTTATTATATAGCTTATACGTATTTGAGTCAGACCAGAGTCTGGTAGAATGCGTAGCTGGCATATCGCGTATTTCTGGTCCTACGTATTTTGGGACTGGGACGTGACAGTATATACATGAGAGTTTTCTCTTTCCTCCATCTTTCATCTTTATTTCTACTTTTCTTTTTGTCATGCCCCAGTAACAAAATACGTAGGACTAGGACATGTAAGCATGCCAGCCGTAAGAATATGGCACTCCAATATATGGAAACCATAACACACGTACGCTGTAATATGAATAACAATTCATAAGTGGTAAACATATATATCCCAGAGCATAACTAAATCTCATCCACAGAAATCATATATAAATGAATGACTAGTATCTATGAACTAGATCTCAATATAAGGTATCTCAAGATGACAGTCGGATGAAAACAAATCTACTACCGAACTAGAATAAAGAATAAGCAAGATAAATACAATATGAGTACGACAACTACCAACTGCTGAGACTCGAAGAGAAGACCTCCTCGGAATATAAGTAGCCAGTCCGGATCTGCGCTCCTGCAAATACTTATGAACAATACACCTGGAAAGGGACCAGGTCCTCAGAGGGACATAACAAGATATATAGAAGCATGCCATAAAGTAAATACTGAATAAATAAAGGGTTGCACTAACCATCTAAGTGAATGCAAATTTGAGGACAACTTTGAGTGTATGGAAAAGTGTAGGCTAGACATATGCTGACGTAATTCACCAATCATGACAACTGGCTAGTATAGGCCACATATGCCCCCTATAACATGGGTGCATGAATATAATAATTTTCAACATTCTCTAGAGTGTGGTGTCTGTAACGTCCATCATTCCGAAGAATGAGGTATCTGTAAAATCACCAAGTAACGTCCAACACTCTAGGGAACGTGGTATCTGTATAAATAATAACGTCCGTATCACTCCGTCGAGTGCGGTATCTGTATAAAGGAGGTGGGTCTCCCATACGCCTACTAGTCGTCCTCCCCGTCCAATGATCTATGCATGTTGTATCCACAACATACCTCAGCTACTACGTTGCGGCATCGTAACTCTGGCTCATAGTCTATCGTTAGAACAATAGCCCAATCTTTCAACCAAACAAGGACAAGGATTGGACCATCGTACCACGCTAGTCTATGCTCCACCTACTAATAACTGCTAAGTCTTCTATCATGCATCGCTAATAGCAGTTATTCCCTATCCGTCGTACGCCTACACGTACAGGTGGACAACCACATACGCAAGTCCGTGCCCTACATGAGACGCACAACACGTGTAAGAAATGTGTCAAGGCCTAGGGAGTTATACCGATAACTCCACAACATTAGGTGGGTCTACTAGACGCTAGGTCAGACACAAGTCCTAACGTCAACGTCTCCGTTGACTACACCCGAGTTTCTCTCGGATGTGCACAGTTATATAATATAAAATAATAAATATGCAACTAACAATATAACTGAATTTAAATAGTACAACAAAGGCAAGGTATACTTGCCTGGCAAGAAAGCTACGTAGTCCCAGTAACCTGCTCTGGAAGTCGCGCAGATAAATCCAACAGTCCTATATACATATAATATAATATAGTACACATTAGTCATTACACATACACAACCAAAAATACACTAGACTCGGGGTACGCTAGGGGTAACACTGGTCAACTAACACGGTCAATTGCGCGACTACTTACGCGGGTGTCCTATATTAAATGTTGTATCACAGTCAGTCAGTCAAAATAACATGTGTCTAGGCCAGTACGTAAATGTACACAAGGGAGTCATCTTGCATGTTCTTAGGGTCAACATGGTCAAGGTAACCATAGGATAATCTACAGTGTCCTAGGGTCGTACAATATAAATACACATATAGTCATAAGCATATAATTACTTATATAATACATTCATCTATATATGTATATATATATGTATATATATATATATATATATATATATATATATATATATATATATATATATATATATATATATATATATATATATTACTTACTTTCTAATACGCGTATGTGTACACATAAAAGTCATTGGGTTCACCGACTCAGGGTTTGCAGTCAGCTAACAGTCATAGAGCAATACTAATATCCTACTGACATATACACAAGCACACACATAACAATATAAAAGGTGGGGAACAAGTTCGTACCTCGGGATACGTGCACGGAGACGACGGTGAGGTTGACGACGATGGTGACGACTATAATAACGATGGTGGTGATGACGACAACGATGATGATGGTGATGACGTCGATGACGAGGATGATGACGCGGATGATGGTGATGATTACGACTACGGCGACGATGATTATGTGGGTGATGGTGTGTATGATGGTGGTGACGAGGATGATAATGATGACTAGGTTGATGACGTTTGCAATGGTGGTGGTATTGATAATGTAGGTGGTGGTGACTGAACTCTGGCTAGGGGGAAGGTCCGGCCAGGGTGGTCCGGTCAAGGAGGGGGCTGTGGTCGAGGAGGAGGAGCAGGGACACAGGGAGGAGGCCGGTGAATGGTGGTGGTGGTGTAGAGTGGTGGTGACAATGGAGGTTGCAGGGAAGAGAGGAGCTGTGCAGCAGGGTAGCATCGTAGTCGAGTCCGACAAGGAGGGGGCGATGGTCGAGATGGCCGGGGGAGGAGGAGATCAGCAGCATCGGGTTCCCGGGTCTCCAGTGTTCAGTTGAACAGCCGGTCGTGATCGACTTGGAGGAGAAAGGAGAGGCGGGTCTCCGACAGTCCAGGTGGGGTTCGAAGGCGGGGATGATGGCCAGGCGAGCTTCTCCGGCGAGGTTGGTCGGCTCGGCGGTGGACGGGGACCGAAGGAGAGGAATGAAGAAGGAAGGGTGGTAGGCATTGTGGTAATGGTGGTCGTGCTGGTGGTTGTGGCGGATGGTGGAGGAGAAAAGAGGAAGGAGGTCCGGACACTGGGGGATGGTGGCTTCGGTCTCCGGTGAGGGAGAAGAGGTGGCTCCGACAAGGCTGAAGGAAGGAGGAAGATGGTGAACAGGAAGTATGGGGGAGGGGTCGGCTGGATGAAATAGGTTTAGGTTTTGAGGTTTTAGGAAAGTAAAGGAATATGTGATATATATGTATGTTAAAATAGGTTTGGGTTTGACCTAGATAGGTTTAACTTTGGTCAACATCTCCTTGGGATGGGCCTTGGGCTCATATGGGGATGTTTGGAGGGCCATAGTTGCATTATTTAAATGCAAGGACTAGGTTTAAATGGGGGGCGGTGTTTGTGCGTTCTATATTCCGAAAATTACGAAAAAATTCATGTGAAGGGGCAAATGAGTTTTTTTTATGTATTGTCCAATGGTGTGGATACCTCAATATACTTTTGCATAAAAGTGCCCAACAATTAGAAAATTATACAAAGATGAAAATTAGGTTTTAATTAATTAAATTATCGTGTAGGGTGTTCTAGAATTAATTAGAAGTACATGAAGATAAAATTAGGTGGGACACAAGTATTATGGACACAGAGAATTCAGTGTAGAATATTAATAAAATTTGGGTTGCACAAAACGGGTCAAGATTGTGTCCCCAATTTTGACTGGAACGCACAAGGGTACAAAGTTGGAATTATTTAGAATTAATTAATAACGTCCGCGACGAATATTGTGCGACTAAAATATAGCACAAGAGAGCATAATTATAAGTTACACCAAGTTCAGAATGGTAGACGGGCACGTCTAGGACAAGTTATAAAGTTTGTAGGAAGGCAATGACTAGTGAGGTGCTCCAATGATCGAAGCAACGATAAGGTGTGCTACGTGATATAAATATTGCATAATTAAAATAAAATGCTGCGTTCTAATTCTATTTGGATTCTAATTAGACCTAATTTCTCTATCTAAGCAAAGTAGACCTAATTTTGGGTGAGGGGGTTTATAATCTACCCAACTTAAAAATAATTTCGTCCTCAAAATTAAAATAAGGCATAATTGGTTTAAATCCTTCACTTGCGTACGTAAGACAAGTCAATTGCAATCTCTTTCAAAATTTAACCTATTCAAATCCATCACAATCTTTTTCAAATTAAATTAACCATTGTTTAAATCGAACGTTAATACATCGCACTGTCTTCTCGATTCTGAAATTAAATAATCCACATCCAATCTAATTCAAATTTCTATGACATTCCACATCAAAATTTTATATCGCAATCTTCAACTATCATAATTTTCTCTAGAAAACAATTATAATCAAATATTATTTCTATCCTCAACTTGTGAATTCCTACTCTTCAACTTTTAAATTCAATTTATATCCTTAATATTTTAAATAGGTAATCCCACAATCAACATTTAACCTTTAATTTAAGGCCTCAATTTATGAAATTTGAATTCTAATTCACAAGTTGTCCAAGTCTAGATTTCTATATTTATCCTCAAAGCTAAAATCGATGATTCAACCTTCAATATTAAAAATTTAAATCATATGCCCAAGTATAAAGGTTTGGTTCACCATATTAATATTTTTAAAATTCATTTAGATCATCATCATCTTAATCCTTCTTTTAAAATTTTAAAAATTAAAGTGACTTGAACCTTTTAATCTAATTTTTCTCGATCATAATCTAAAATAAATTCCTCTCGATGTAACTGCTACCAAACTTAGAATTTACCCATCTATTACATAAGGATCTTACATTTAAGAAAACTTATTCCTCAAGTTTACTAAATTATGTTACTCAATCCTCAAAACTTTTAACACCAAATGCGTCATATATGATATACCCTTGATCAGTTATAAAAGACAGTCATCTAGTACTGTAATTGGCCTATGGGGGTATATCTAGTACTCTCTGTATATCATACTTATACTAAGCATGAGGTTTCATCTTTCCAAAATAAGGAAGGACGGAAGACAACAATAAAGAGTTCCAGGGGGAAGGTAATAGATTAGAAGTATAGGGATCAAGGCGTTTAAAAAATTCAAATGGGAATTGTCACGGTAGTTATGGATTAAAATCCTATTTGGTAATTTCTTATTTGTATGCTCATATCAGTACAGTTATGTAACTGATACGATATGCTCAGACATGTCTAGAGGGCAAGTATATTCGTCTACTAGTCACTATATATCTCAATCCACGTAAAGTAGTTATGCGAAGGGCGAACTAAGCGCACTAAGGTTAGCTAGACCTTAATACACTAATTTTGAAATGTATTAATGTATGCATCCACTAATACATAAATCGTGAACAAGCTCGATAAAAGAATAAGCTTGCAAAACTAGGCTATAAAATAGCAGCATAAGTCAAGGTAGTATATAAAATATAAATGCGCTAGATCATGATGAAATAGGGTACAAATAACTCAAGTTCACAAAACAGAAAAAAATAAGACTCTACAGTCTCTACAGTTGTAGTACTAACACCTTGTCTAAGCTGCTAGGCGACAAAATAGGGGTATGGGCCTTTAAGTTCTACCGTCTGAATAAACACTATCGGCTTATGCTATTATATAGTTAATGTCATTCAATTATACTACATTAATGGATCACAAGGACTATGTGATACTAGGTTAAGAATAGACTAATATTATGACGGTCTTAAGGGAATCCTACAAAATAATATTGTTCTTGTAAATAAAGTATAAACTCTTATTGGGGTACATACGAAAAAGATCTTGGTACTTATTAAGGTCTCCTATTGTATTATATAGGTAATGGTCATCTTAAGTCTTAATCATAGTGCTCATAGAATAAGTATCAATATTAAGAATGGAAAAGTTACTGGCCTTCAAGGGGAAAGGAGATATAACTCGTATCGAGGTGTGGTACAAGTTACGCAATTTGAAAACTAAGGGATAATCATCAGGCCATAATCTACCAGAATTACTTAAAACTATCAAGTTCTATCTACCAAGCACATAAATTCAAAATTCAAGATTACAACTATAACCTTAGCAACTATATATCTAATATAGAATAAAATCACTCGGTCTACCATCAGAAGGGTCAGGTGTCACAAGTTGAAAGATGAAGAAAAAAAGAACGTAATTTAGTCGTCACGTATTTAGCGAACGTTAAGGTCGCAGAGGAACAATATATGAAATTAAAATATGGGGCTCTAGATAGCATCATGTTTCTTAAGGGAAAGGTAATAGATTAATCTCTGTGTTCAAGGTATGAGCGAGAAAATACTATATTCATTCCTCTTGGCTTCCTAGGGTACTTGTCTACTTAATATCAGGACAAGAACATAAATTCTATAGTTCTATAATACTATCTCACTATGAAAATTAGGTTCAGCTCTAATATTCAATCTTCGATTTCTATTGGCTCCTCAATGCTAGGGTAAAAAGTACGGTCAACTTTCTAACTAACGCTAATAGTGTCCATAATACTATCGAGTTCATTCATAATTATATCAAGGGATAATGGTAAACCAGTCTATAGATAAGGGATGCTAGGGTTTACTAGATATTCTAAACTCAGTGATATATCAATATTCTAGTTGTATTCCTATTAGGAATATAATCCTAATTATCATCCTATCAACAGGGATTCCTATATTCTAGTAGGGCTATACTCAAGGGACTATTAGGGAAGCACATGAATCAAGCAGGATGAAATTATTCAAATAGAATAGATTTGGGAGGAAAGGGAATCATAGTAAAATGTGGATGAGATCCTATACTCTAATCCTATCTGCAGACTTGCTTGGTACAGTAACATAACTGAGACAATATGCTCTGACCTGTATAGGCCACCAATAAAAATATGCCATGCCCCAGTCCCAAAATACGTAGGACTAGGACACGTAAGTATGCCAGCCGTATGAATATGGCACTCCAATATATGGAAACCATAACACACGTACGCTGTAATATGAATAACAATTCACAAGTGGTAAACATATATATCCCAGAGCATAACTAAATCTCATCCACAGAAATCATATATAAATGAATGACTAGTATCTATGAACTAGATCTCAATATGAGGTATCTCAAGATGACAGTCAGATGAAAATAAATCCACTACCGAACTAGAATAAAGAATAAGCAAGATAAATATAATATGAGTACGACAACTACCAACTACTGAGACTCGAAGAGAAGACCTCCTCGAAATATAAGTAGCCAGTCCGGATCTGCACTCCTGTAAATACTTATGAACAATACACCTAGAAAGGGACCAGGTCCTCAGAGGGACATAATAAGATACATAGAAGCATGCCATAAAGTAAATACTGAATAAATAAAGGGTTGCGCTAACCATCTAAGTGAATGCAAATTTGAGGACAAATTTGAGTGTATGGGAAAGTGTAGGCTAGATATATGCTGACGTAATTCACCAATCGTTACAACTGGCTAGTATAGGCCACATATGCCCCCTATAACACGGGCGCATGAATATAATAACATCCAACATTCTCTAGAGTGTGGTGTCTGTAACGTCCATCATTCCGAAGAATGAGGTATCTATAAAATCACCAAGTAACATCCAACACTCTAGGGAACGTGGTATCTGTATAAATAATAACGTCCGTATCACTCTGTCGAGTGCGGTATCTATATAAAGGAGGTAGGTGTCCCATATGCCTACTAGTTGTCCTCCCCGTCCAATGATCTATGCATGTTGTATCCACAACACGCTTCAGCTACTACTCCGCGGCGTTATAACTCTGGCTCATAGTCTATTATTAGAACAATAGCCTAATCTTACAACCAAACAGGGACAAGGATTGGACCATCGTACCACGCTAGTCTATGCTCCGTCTACTAATAACTACTAAGTCTTCTATCATGCATCGCTAATAGAAGTTATTCCCTATCCATCGCACGCCTACACGTACAGGTGGCCAACCACATACGTAAGTCTGTACCCTACATGAGACTCACAATACGTGTAAAAAATGTGTCAAGGCCTAGGGAGTTATACCGATAACTCCACAACTTTAGGTGGGTCTACTAGACGCTAGGTCAGACACAAGTCCTAACGTCAACGCCTCCATTGACTGCACCCGAGTCTCTCTCGGACGCACATAGTTATATAATATAAAACAATAAATATGCAACTAATAATATAACTGAATTTAAGTAGTACAACAAAGGCAAGGTATACTTGCCTGGCAAGAAAGTTGCGAAGTCCCAGTAACCTGCTCCAGAAGTCGCATAGATAAATCCAATAGTCCTATATACATATAATATAATACAGTACACATTATTTATTACACATACACAACCAAAAATATACTGGACTCGGGGTACGCTAGGGGTAACACTGGTCAACTAACACGGTCAATTGCGCGACTACTTACGCGGGTGTCCTATATTAAATGTTGTATCACAGTCAGTCAGTCAAAATAACATGTGTCTAGGCCAGTACATAAATGTACATAAGGGAGTCATCTAGCATGTTCTTAGGGTCAACATGGTCAAGGTAACCATGGGATAATCCACAGTGTCCTAGGGTCGTACAATATAAATACACATATAGTCATAAGCATATAATTAC
Source organism: Iris macrosiphon (assembly GCA_036927795.1). Classification (NCBI taxonomy): domain Eukaryota; kingdom Viridiplantae; phylum Streptophyta; class Magnoliopsida; order Asparagales; family Iridaceae; genus Iris; species Iris macrosiphon. Next base: position 123,659,815 of record JAYESA010000002.1, read on the forward strand.
TTATATAATACAGTCATCTATATATGTATATATATATATATATATTACTTACTTTTTAATACGCGTATGTGTATGCGTAAAAGTCATTGGGTTCACCGACTCAGGGTTTGCAGTCAGCTAACAGTCATAGAGCAATACTAATATCCTACTTACATATACACAAGCACACACATAACAATATGAAAGGTGGAGAACAAGTTCTTACCTCGGGGTATGTGCACGAAGAAGATAGTAAGGTTGACGACGATGACGACGATGGTGACGACTATAACGACGATGATGGTGATGACGACAACGATGATAATGGTGATGACATCGATGACGAGGATGATGACGCGGATGATGGTGATGATTATGACTATGACGACGATAATGATGTGGGTGATGGTGTGTATGATGGTGGTGACGAGGATGATAATGATGACTAGGTTGATGACGTTTGCAATGGTGGTGGTGTTGATAATGTAGGTGGTGGTGACTGAACTCCGGCCAGGGGGGGAAGGTCCGGCCAGGGTGGTCCGGTCAAGGAGGGGGCTGTGGTCGAGGAGGAGGAGCAGGGACACAGGGAGGAGGCCGGCGAATGGTGGTGGTGGTGTAGAGTGGTGGTGGCAATGGAGGTTACAGGGAAGAGAGGAGCTGTGCAGCAGGGTGGCATCGTGGTCGAGTCTGGCAAGGAGGGGGCGATGGTCGAGATGGCCACGGGGGAGGAGGAGATCAGCAGCGTCGGATTCCCGGGTCTCCAGTATTCAGGTGAACAACTGGTCGTGATCGACTTGGAGGAGAAAGGAGAGGCGGGTCTCCGGTAGTCCAGGCGGAGATGGCCAGGCGGGGTTCGAAGGCGGGGATGACGGCCAGGCAAGCTTCTCCGGCGAGGTTGGTCGGCTCGACGATGGACGGGGACCGGAGAAGAGGAAGAAGGAAGGAAGGGTGGTACGATATTGTGGTAATGGTGGTCATACTGGTGGTTATGGCGGATGGTGGAGGAGAAGAGAGAGAGAAGTTCCGGGCACTGAAGGCCGGTGGCTTCGGTCTCCGGTGAGGGGGAAGAGGTGGCTCCGACGAGGCTGAAGGAAGGAGAAAAAGGGTGAACATGAAGTATGGGGGAGGGGTCGGCTGGATGAAATAGGTTTAGGTTTTGAGGTTTTAGAAAAGTAAAGGAATATGTGATATATATGTATGTAAAAATTGATTTGGGTTTGACCTAGATAGGTTTAACTTTGGTTAACATCTCCTTGGGATGGGCCTTGGGTTCACATGGGGATGTTTGGAGGGCCATAGTTGAATTGTTTAAATGCAAGGACTAGGTTTAAATGGGGGGCGGTATTTGTGCGTTCCACATTTCAAAAATTACGGAAAAATTCATATGAAGGGGCAAACGAGTTTTCTTTATGTATTGTCCAATGGTGTGTACACCTCAATATACTTTTGTATAAAAGTGCCCAGCAATTAGAAAATTGCACAAAGATAGAAATTGGGTTTTAATTAATTAAATTACCATGCATGGTGTTCTAGAATTAATTAGAAGTGCATGGAAATAAAATTAGGTGGGACACAAGTATCATGAACACAGAGGATTCAGTGCAGAATATTAATAAAATTTGGGTTACACAAAACGGGTCAAGATTGTGTCCCCAATTTTGACTGGAACGCACAGGGGTACAAAGTTGGAATTATTTAGAATTAACTAATAACGTCCGCGACGAATATTGTGCGACTAAAATATAGCACAAGAAAGCATAATTATAAGTTACACTAAGGTCAGAATGGTAGGCGGGCACGTCTAGGACAAGTTGTAAAGTTTGTAGGAAGGCAATGACTAGTGAGGTGCTCCAATGATCGAAGCAACGGTAAGGTGCACTATGTGATATAAATATTGCATAATTAAAATAAAATGCTGCGTTCTAATTCTATTTGGATTCTAATTAGATCTAATTTCTCTATCTAAGCAAATAGACCTAATTTTGGGTAAGGAAGTTTACACTTTTCCTCTTTCTTCTTTCTCTCTCCCTAGACCGAACCCTAACCTCTAGAAGAGGTTGTGATCACTTGGACCTTGAGAGGTAGAGGCTAAGAAGCCACTCCAGGCAGGTATATCTTGCTCAAATCATAAAGCCATGAATTTTTGAATTTTATTTATATTGTGTAAATTTAAAATATATTTGATAGAAAATATTCTCTTTGATATTCTCATCTAATTTAGTTCTTGGAGTTTTAGGTTTTGATGGATGATTTTGGAGTAGATCTGAGTTTCAAGATTTAGATTTTTCATGGGTTCTATATATTTTCTTGATTTTTATCTATTAAAACTTGGTATCTTCAAAATCTAGTTGTTCTATGTGATGGAGCACTTCATTTCGAGCATTATAGCTTTTGGTTTACTTGATTTGGAGTTAAAATATAGATTTTATGAAGAAAACAGGTTTTCGAATTTTTGGAGCTTTTTCCATGGAGTTTGTGTTGTTTTGGGATAAAAGAGTTCCATGCGGCTCAGCTCTATGCGCCCTTCCAGCATGAGCCTATCTTGTTGAGTACATGATTGTACCATGCATCCCATGTGTTCTACATGCGCCCTGCATCCCATGCGCCCTTCATGTGCTCTGTATCCTATGTGCCCTGTATTCTCTGCGTCCTGCATTCCTTGTATTCCCTGCATGCGTCTAGATCGCATATGCTGCCAACTTTTCCATGCGCTTGATTTTATCATGCGTTCCTTCCATTTTTGCTTGGGATATTTCTTTGTGTATATAGTTGGATGTTGTGCTCTTATAATTTAACACGTACTAACACTCAAGACACTATAAAAAATATTGTGTATATTAACATATTACATTTAGTATAGGGCAATCAAGTATGATTATTCCCCAATGTATCACGTATCGCGGATACGATAAGTTCGTCAGTGATAACTCGTAAATAGCTCATACCCGTAACTCATCATCCTAGGAGGTTTCTCGAGTGTCCACGACTCGATAACTTGAAATAATTTGGTAATAATTAGACAAGATAAGATTTACCTAGATCATTGGAAGGAAAGAATATTGCGCTACTAGCTACCCCGATCTCCAAGAGACCCATGAGGCATAGGCCAACCCTGCCAGGCAAGGTCCCCATAACCTACCAAGTTTATGTATGCCATGGTACATACAAGACTTTATGATGTACCGTGGTAGTCATATAATTTATTGCATAATGTGGTTACAAGATCTGTGATGTGCTGCGGCACTTACGAAATAATTTTATATATAAGTTTATGTTCACAATACAAGTTTATATGCAATATTATGTTATAATATAAGTTTACATTGAATTTTATGCTATTAGATAAAATTATTATTTTAAGATCAAGTTTATGTTTATCTGTGACAAGTTACAAGTTATGTTTTTTGTAATATGACTAGTTCAATTACAAGCATATCATTGGCCATCCGGGTTGACTGCAATGTTGGTGGTAGCGATATTCTTCAAAACATGCATTTGTTAGTAACTAGGTTTGTGATAACCCTAGTTAGTTAATTATAACAAGTCGTAGTCATGTTTGGTAGTGATATGTTGTTTGCCATATCAGACAAGCTCGTCATGTTATATTCTTTTTTTTTTTGACGTGTGGTTAGAGTGCAAAGTTCTGCTCGAGTGAAGGTCTGTAACCCCGGTTCTTGTTTGGTTTAAGGGTTGTAGTCATGATCCAGAGTATTTCCTATATTTTTTTTCGCTCGTCGCCTTATCTTTCTTTATAGTTAGTTTGTTATCAGTGCACCAGTCCTTATAGTTATTTTATCAAGACAAATATATTGGTATCGTACAAGTCTTGACCCACATTAATTTTTTTTATATAGGTCTCTTTTCTGCTAATGTTATGATGTATTTTGTCTACCACCTTGAGCTCCTTTGTGGTGCTTATTGCTTGGGGTTCTAACCCCACTGGTTTTGCTTGGCCAGATTTATCCAAAAAGAACCAAGATCCTCCATACTTCCAGCAAGATGACTCACACTCGTAGGACTATGGTCGAAGCTCGCGAGAGGGTTTTCTTCTTCCACCCCTCGTTTTGATTTCTTGATTTGTGATGTTAGCTAGGGAAAAGACCGAGCTCCTTATATTTTTGAGACTACAGTGAACACGATGTATATATTAGACCAAGATTGATATATTTGATCATGTATAATTATACTCTGCTAGTACAATATTTCTGTATTCACTAGCTTAATGATCATATGTGATATGTATTTTGGGACACCTCTTTATATTCATATGTGATATATATAACACCCTGTTTCGTTCAAGCGGACTGTCGATTCAAACAAAAAAAGTACAATGTCCTGACCCGCTTTGCTCAGGCGAGAATACTCGTTTAAGGCAAAGAGTATCCAGACTTGTCCCTTCAGGAGTTTGACTTAGGCTTTCAGAAGCTCGCTCGGAGTATCGCTTAACCGAGGCAAATTATCGCTAAGGTGGGTGGCTACGGTGAACTTGTCTTTGATTGGCCAGTACACTTAAATTATAGAAAAATATATGCTAGTCTCTAGGTGAATCACCCCCTGCATGCTAATAAGAATACAACGCACCTAGCTAAGAGAATAATTCCAACTTGTATTGCTTGGGTTAGAACATGGAAATAAAATATTGCTTATATTCAGACCTTGTATGCTACATTTGTCTTGTGCAACTGGACCTTGATATGCCTCGATAGAATAATATATATATGCTCTTTGTAGTGCACTGCATTACTTGCCATACTGCATGACCCTAGATTATGTCACTCGATATGTTTTCTTACGGTTTCACTCCTCGGCTTACCTTCGGGCGCGAGCCAATGTGAACGACTTAGATTTATACAAATGCATGCTTGTCTGCTATATGTTAACTTGTATTACTTGCCTCGATTAAATGCTTGTCATATGCTTGTATGCGAATATCAGGTGAATGCTATCTTGCCTTATTTTCATCCAAACCACCGAAAGACTATCTAATAGCCGTTCCGTGCAAGTATGGATATTGAAAGTATTTGGGACCATTAGGTCACCAAGACATTTCCCGAACTAGGGGACTGCGTCAAGGATAATCAAGAAAGATACCATCGCAACACTTCAGAAAAGTGATACTCGTCTTGTACTCAATCTAATGGCTTAGGAAGACTATGCAAAGACAAATCATGCTATGTGATTATATCATGCTCCTATTGCCTTAGATTGTATCAAGTCAAGTGGAACACTGAACGAGAATTATGTTAAGTAAAGCAACAAATTATAGCTCATGGAGCAATGCTCGTTCAGTAAAGCAATAAGAATTATCGTTACAAATCTGGATTGACCCAAGACCTGCATATCGCCGATAACTTGTGCACAAGGTTTATGTGGTTTTGCGGTCGGTTGCGAGGAAGCTGGAACCAGTCCGATCCGGATGGAAATATTATGTATAGTCGTATGTTATGGATGGAGTGTTATGTAGTGGGGCTTACCACCTGCGTTATATATCACTTTTAGTCTCGAGACTATAATCCCGTCCTTAATGGCTATGCCAGCGACTTATGTCATATAGATAAGTCATCCTCGCTTAGCGGTTATCTGCGTGCGAGTCATTGTATCGCATCAAAGAGTAACCTGTACAACAAAACGATATAAATATGAGACACTTGTGAGTAATAAAAATATTGAACATCCAAAGCAACAGTTTCAGATAACCTGTATAATCGTGCACCAAAATGTAATCTTACTCACAACACAGTGTTTGCATATGCTATTGCCCCTGAATGTTTATACATGCTCATACTTGAATTAACTTGGTTTGCCTTGGACAGGAAAGGACAAATGGTAAGTTGGTAAGTCTTCCCGTGTTTTCTCTTATGTCGCACGGTGCACTGCCACACGAGTTAGGCCATTCAATATTGCCATGAAACTGATTCTAAGGCAACTAGAAAGACAACATAATAGTTGGTGCACGGACCCTAAATTACGTATTTGGATTTGTCGAGCGGGCGATTAGCCTCCCCACCAGTGCATCCATGTACTGATAATCCACCAGATTTTTACAGGGTATGGAAGAACCTCGTTCGATGCGGATGCCTCCTTCGAGCGAGCTAAGGCGTGGAGTTCAATCTGGAGTCTTGGAGCATTACGTCCGAAATTAAAGCACATATATAAGACATAATATTAGAATATCGCCTGTAAATTGTTCCATAAATATAGCCACTTGACATGCTTTTACCTTTTCAGAAAGAGAGGCTTGACCGACTTAAAATCTCGGCCATGTGCCGCTTGTAACACATGTTCAAATATCAATAAAGAGTTTGTTTTACTTATACTTGTGTTATTCAATGCTTCAACTATTGTCGACTCAGTGAACTTGTTATCAATCGCCTATGGGTTTATAATTTTGCTACACTCGAACAATCTGTACGACTCTGTGGCTTAGACCTCTTACTACCAGCAATGAACCACGGCCTTGCTCACGCTCGTGCGGCATCACACCCAGATGGGTCAAGCGATCGTCCTGCGGGAGCGCTGGTGCGATAATTCTCGCCTAGCGGGGATGGCTGATTAGCCTGCAGGAGATCGGCGCATGACAGATTGGTATCAGAGCTTGGCTATACGCCTTTGGACTTTATTTCGATATTCACAGTTTTGAAAGCTCGTTCGTGAGTTATGTGCACACTCCCTCTCAATGTTCTAACGGAATGTTCCAACAATGAGTCTAAATACTTTCAAAATGTGCATATGAATGATGTGATTGCTTGTATAAAATTATGATGCTATGGCCTTTGTGCCAGCCTGTGCTAGACCCTTTGGGATTAGACTCGTGCTAGAACTTGTGCGTTATATGCAAACCTGATACCTATACATGTTTGCCCAACTGTTTAGTGTGAAATCAAATATTGCCTAAACGGTTAGCTTTGCACACAGTATTTTGGCTAAGTTGTGTAGAGTATCGCGCGCCAAGACCCTTTAGTGCAAGCTAAGTTACAAATGAGAATTGGAATATTGTTCAGGAATAAGGCAAGTTAGACTTAGGATGTCAACTGATATAACATTCTCGAATTTATTGCTAAGGCGAATATTGAAAATCATGCTTGGATTTTAGGAAATAGCTTGAACAATATTTCATGTTGGAAGACACAAATCGATTAAGGATTTGGTTGGATGACTCAATTCCGAGTGGTGTATAGATCAATTAGAAATGCCCTAAACAGATTCATAGGTCTCGTACGATAGTCAGATTTAACGGATTTGGGATGCCTTGAATAAATGTTAAGGCTTATATCGAATTAGAATTCACGAAAATCAAAATCGATATTTTGGTTAAGAAAACTTGTTGGAAACATGGAGAATTATACGAGCTATTTTGGATTGAAATAAACAGAGTGAACTTGAATACAATATCACTCAAATAGAAATTAGCCAAAATGAATATTATGTTTTGATGAAAGAGATGGACGATAATGGATTTGTCTTGGAGTTTGGAAGAACGATCTAGAAATCAAGTTCGAAACGATAACTCTCGAAATTAATCCCAATGAGAACGGTTATCCTGCGGGAGCGTCGCATGATGATTTCACGTATGGCAGAGATAATCAAACTCACGAGAACATGTTCGATGATTATTCCAAACGAACTCGATGAATGGAACGTATCAAAATAGAATAGATTTGGGCTTGAATACTTGAAATATAGTTTGCTTGAGGAACGTTAGAAGTAGACTATGAAATTATCGACCGGTAATAGTAAAGTTGGATAATTTTACTAGACGAATCATAATCACTGCATGAACGGACTTGACTCGATGATATATATAACTTGGATGGAGCAAAAGTAAAAATATAAGGTGTCTCAATCATATCGAAGATAACCATAATATTCAAACGTTCTTGTCTTGTACGAGCATAACTCTATATGCGTCACGCCCGAGTTAGGACAATTATCCAGCGGGAGCGTTGATGTGGTAATCTCACGTCCAACGAGGGTGATCGAACTTACGGGAGACTGGAGCGTGACAACTTATGGATCGTCTTAACTTTTGGTTCGACACGATAAGACGAATTTGAAATACAAGTGATCGAAAATGTTTTGATGGATAAAGTTAGCCTAGAACCTAAAATAAATCACGCTTGAGGGTTTCGTAAACGGATACGTGAATCAGGTTGGATGACTTGAAATTATAATCTAAAGGTTTAGAACTGAATCTTGGCTTGGTGGTCTAGACTTAAAATGGATAAGAATTCTATCAAAGCATGTTTGGAGAGATAAACTATGCAAATCACTAGGCTTGTCCTGCATCTTGAATATTATAGATTTCAATGAATGGACTTGTCCCCCATACAAACGAATGTGTTATTGAGAGTAAAAAAAATCTGTGCTCGATGTTTAGAAATCTGAGTGAAGCGAGCATGGATAGAATACCCTATACAAATGAATAATGGTTTGACCCTAGGAATTGGGGCAAACATCGTACGATGAATTTGCATGATATATCGTGTGCTTGAACTTATAACGATAACCTTGTGAGCTGACCTAGTAATTAGGCGACCCTGTGCCGAGTGAATGAACCTGTGATTCCAATTTTACCATATTGCTTGAATAAGCTATAGAACTGGGGCAGCAAGACTTAGGGTTAGACTTGGGATGATAACCTGTGCTGTGTTTGACCCAAACGAATAAACGCTAGTCGAGTAAACCGAATAGATCATGCTTAACGGTAGTGCAAATACTTGAGATCGAGTTGGAATAAAAAATGATATGGAATTGGATTAAACCTGTCAGAAGTATCCTTATAAATCTAAGACGAGAACCCTTAAGATTTTTGCCAGTAGCTTGTCCGATTTCACTATCCCTAAAGTTTGATTGAATGCATACGTTTGAGGGACGCCTTGAACGTGTGCACGATCCAAGACTCAATGAGATATAAAACTCGAGTGCTAAGACTTCGCTATTACTAAGTTGGTTGACATTCATGTGCTTAAAGCACTTTGAATATGTGCACGATCCAGACTCGCGATATGCTGATCTCAAACGCTAGTGTAAGCGAACATCCACCTGAACAAGTATAATGACTTGTATAAGTTTGCCTCAGTCTTAAATCATTAAATCAAGATTGATTGAAACATACTCTGCTTTAAGAGATATATCCCGCGCTAAGGCACAAATAAGACTGACTCAGTATACACGCATCATGACGTAAGGATCGAGTAGGAGATTGTGTTTAATTGGATTTAGAGGTACCGATTGCTACGCTGGAATAGATTCGATAGTGCGATAGAATGGCCTGCGCTCAGTAAGTCTCGAGGATGAGACTTTTTCTGAGTGGTGTATGATGTAATACCTCATTCCGTTCAAGCGGACTGCCGATTCAAACGGAAAAAGTGCAATGTCCCGACCCGCTTTACTCAGACAAGAATACTAGTTTAAGGCAAAGAATATCCAGACTTGTCACTTCAGGAGTCCGGCTTAGGCTTTCAGAGGCTCGCTCGGAGTATCGCTCAACCGAGGCAAATCATCGCTAAGGTGGGTGGCTACAGTGAACTTGTCTTTGCTTAGCCAACACACTTAAAATATGGAAAAATATATGCTAGTAGCTAGGTGAATCACCCCTGCATGCTAATAAAAATAAAATGCACCTAGCTAAGAGAATAATCCTAACTTGTATTGCTTGGGTTAGAATATGGAAATAAAACATTGCTTATATTTAGATCCTCACATGCTACCTTTGCCTTGTGCAACTGGACCCTGCTATGCTTCGATAGAACGATATGTATATGCTCTTCGTAGTGCACTGCTTTACTTGCTATACTGCATGAGCCTAGATTATGTCACTCAGTATGTTTCCTTACGGTTTTACTCCTCGGCTTACCTTCGGGCCCGAGCCAATATGAACGGCTTAGGTTTATACAAATGTATGCTTGTCTGCTATATGTTAACTTGTATTAGTTGCCTCGATTCAATGATTGTCATATGTTTGCATGCCTATATCAGGTGAATGATATCTTGCCTTATTTTCATCCAAACCACCGAAAAACTATCTAATAGTCATTCCGTGCAAGTATGAACATTAAAAGTATTCGGGACCGTTAGGTCGCCAAGGCATTTTCCGAGCTAGGAGACTGCGTCAAGGATAGTCAAGCAAGATAACATCGCAATACTTCAGAAAAGTGATACTCGTCTTGTACTCAATCTAATGGCTCAGGGAGACTATGCAAAGACAGATTATGCTATATGATTGTCTCATGCTTGCATTGCCTTAGATTGCATCAAGTCAAGTGGAACACTGAACGAGAATCATGTTAAGTAAAGAAATAAATTATAGCTCGTACTTGAATTAACTTGGTTTGCCTTGGACAGGGAAGGACAAATGGTAAATTGATAAGTCTTGCCGTGTTTTCTCTGATGTCATACGGTGCACTGCCACACGAGTTAGGACATTCAACATTGCCATAAACTGATTCTAAGGCAAGTAGAAAGACAACATAATAGTTGGTGCATGGAACCTAAATTACGTATTTGGATTTGTCGAGCGGGCGAGTAGCCTCCCCACCAATGCATCCATGTACTGATAATCCACCAGATTGTTTGCAGGGTACGAAAGAACCTCGTTCGGTGCGGATGTCTCCTTCATGCGTGCTAAGGTATGGAGTTCACTCTGGAATCTTGTAGCATTGTGTCCGGAATTGAAGCACATATACAAGACATAATGTTAGAACATCACCTGTACATTATTCCACAAATGTAGCTTGAGACACTTTTACCATTTCAGAGAGAGAGGTTTGAGCGACTTGAAATCTCGGCCATGCGTCGCTTGTAACACATGTTCAAATATCAATAAAGAGTTTATTTTACTTATACTTGTGTTATTCAATGCTTCCGCTATTGTCGACTCAGTAAACTTGTTACCAATCGCTTATGCGTTTATAATTCTGCTGCACTTAGACAATCTGTGTGACTCTGTGGCTTAGACCTCTTACCGCCAGCAATGAACCACGATCTTGCACGGACGCGGCTCACTCTCGTGTGGTATCACGTCCAGATGGGTCAAGTGATCGTCCTGCGGGAGTGCTGGCGTGGTGATTCTCGCTTATTGGGGATGGCCGATTAGCCTGCGGGAGATCAGGGCGTGACAATATACACTTAAAAATTTTGTTGATGGATTGAGATACTAGAATTTGTCGGCCTTAGGACTGACGTCATAGCATGCTAGAGTCCACCCATTTGTCTTCTAGACAACTTTATCATATTGTGGCTTACTTTGGTATTCAGGAAGGTATGGTTGGCCATGTCAGTCCTTGTATTTACTCAGTATTCTAGGAGTGGAACGTGACAGAAGCTGAAGCCAAATCTAGGAAAAAGTATCCAGCAGTTAAATTACTCAAGCATCATTGGGAGTTTAATGTGCTATGAGTGCCACCCAACTTGACATTGATTTTATCATAAGGAAGTTAAGTCGATTCATGAGAAATCTAGGTGTGGAATACTCGAAAGCTATAAAAATAGTTATGAGATATCTCAAGAAGACTCAGAAGTAAGCAGTGCACTATAATAGTTACCCGGTTGTGGGTAGAAGGTTTCAGTGATGCTAGTTTGTGCTTAGAAGAAGAGAGCAAAAGGTCTATGAAAGGATATTTTTTCTCCATATGTGGTGCTGTTATATCGTATAATTCGAAGAAGAAGACTTTGCCCTTTCACTCATCTATAGAGTCAGAGTTCTATGCTCTGGCATTTGTACTAGATAAAGTAGAATGGCTTCTTGGTCTCATGTATGATCTTTCTCTAGTTGGGGTGCATATTATGGCTATACCAATATACTGTAACAACCAGGCGACTGTAAGAGTGACATCCAATGATCTCTTTCAATGATAAGAAGAAGGCTATGAGACTTTGTCAGACAGTACTGAATGAGCACATTAAGGATGTAAATATTACAATGTTTAATATTCGGAGCCAGAAGAATCTAGTAGATCCGTTCATCAAAGGCCTCAAGCGCCAGCTGGTCGAGGACACAACAAGAAAATAGAATTGAAGAAATTTTGACATTGTCTTTATAATTCTACCATAAAATATTATTCTATTAGATCAAAACAAAATATATTAGGCATCTTGTTTTTCGTTAAAGGAATGATCATTGAGTGGAAAAATATTATGTACAGAAGTTAGTTCTTACAGAAATTATTAGGATTGTATCCTAGAACCTTTATGGTCTACTATTTTCTCTTTGTATAGAGTAAGTCCTGTGGAAAAATAGATTTATGTCTTAATGAGTTCTTGAGAATTTGGAATTCTCGGCGTGCTTAACATGAGCACAAGTATTTCAACACTATAAAGGGTCTAGTATTCCATGCTATAGTGGCATAACAATACATGAGGTGGGACCTCGACATCGGGTCATGTCACAATAGTGTAGCACCATATAGAGGCAAGTAGCTTCAAGTTGAAAGACACAGAATGATAGTTCAGCACTACAAAAAGGTTAGGACCTCATGCTATAATGGTATGACACCACCAAGAGGTTGGACCACGACTTTTGGCCACGTCATAACGGTGTAGTTCTGCAAGAAGGCGAAAGGCCTCATGTTGAAAATTTTAAACTCTCTAAGATCTCACCTATGTGTATGAACAAATCAGATGCAATCCATTTCTTGAGGGTAAACTTGTAGACACCCTAGGTACGTATATAGATTCTACATCAACATAGGGTATTTAATGTGCAATGAGAGGCACAGTTGATGTCATTATGTGCGAGGAGAGGATACAAGTTATGGTACCGAATCCATTATTTATCGTACTGTTGTCTGACTCATGCAGAAAGATTCAAGTCATAAGCGACATCTATCATAATGCATAATGTACAGTCACTACAAGGAACATCTATTTTAATATATTAAAATAGGAAAGGATTTGGGGGGGTTAAAATTGGTCTCTAGAAATGGTCTAACATCTATGTGGCAACACCAAGTGTGTTGTCACCCCCACTTCTTTCTTGGATTAGGGGTATTTTTGTCTTTTCGTAATTAATGAGTAAATGATTGCATAATAATCAATTTGATTTAAATTATGGTGACCTTAATTGATTGATGCGCTTTATCGTTATTCGATAATTAGAATGCTACGCTAACCTTTGACTTCCAAACAATTTCACACCGTTGTCCTAGACATGCCAGACCGTTAATTGATGCTTGTGTCCCACGTAAATCCAGCCCTTTGTACTTCTATTTAATTTTAGAGCCCTCCTTACGTTTAATTTTAATTAAGTAAACAATAAACCTATTTCATGCAATTTTCTAATTATTGGCACTATTATGTAAAAGAGCATTAAGTATACACCAGTTTGACACGACACGCGATATAAACCCATTTTTCCCCTTCATCATATTTTTCCATAACTTTCAGAAATGCGTAATTTAACATCATCCCCTTGAAACCATGGCCTCCAGACCCTTAAACCGATGCATCATGACCATTCATTTTAATTTATTCGAATCCTAACCATTGAGGTATCCATGAGAAGACTTTTTCCAAGGAATTGACCAAGTCAACCCTTTCTAGGTCAAACCAAAGTCCCCTTATATATAAACTCTTTTCTTCTTCACTTTTCATTTTCCTATTCCTAACTCAAGTACAGCCGAACCCCCCTTTACATTACTATTCATAATTTTCCTTCCCCTCTTTATTTCTTTTCCATCTAACCTAGCTACAGCCGACATCCCCTTCCCCGTCTCATCTTCCCGTCGACCGAAGAACGGTCGGACCTGCTGTCCCTGAGCCGTCGGATCCCGTCGACAGAGCCGCCCCGACTGAGCCGTCGGATCCCGCCGCACAGAGCCCCCCGACTGCGCCGGACGACGCCGTACAAAGCTGCCCCGACTGCACCGCTCGAGCGTCGGACGACGCTGCACGCTGTCGACCGAGAGCCCGCCTGCACACTGCCAACCGACTGCACGACGGACGATCACTGACCTCGCTGTGCCGACCGGAGCAGCCTTTGACTCGACGATGCCGCGACACGTATGCCGCGTACCCGACCGGAGAAGCCTGGAGTTCGACGACAGACCGCTGCACTCGACCGACCCTTCCCTGTTCGTAACCATCGCCATCGTCATCGTCTCGTTCCCGCGCACAGGTTCGAGTTCCTTCTTTCTTACACGTGTACGCATACATATAGTTCCCTTGGAGGCCTTCGCACTTGCTATGTTGAATACTGGTATATAGATATATAACTTGATGCGTACGTAAGTACATATTAGTATTTGGTATACGTATATGATTATTATGTGTACATTGATATATATATGTGTAACCCTAACATATGCGAACCTAATTAGTATATATATATATACAGAGCATTGTATTAAAATAGGATTGAATGTGTTTCGGGTATATATATTGTATATATCTCCCTAATACCTGTTTAATATAGATACAAGGCATAAATTCTATTTAAAGTATATGTATATATATATATCTAATATAATTATAACCCATAAAAATTTATGTATATGTTAGATCACATTATGTGGAGGACTTGAATGTAACCACGGATACCCCATAGGTACATCGACCTGTGACCCCTAGCGTAGCCTGTTGAGATCATTATGTTAATTGTTTGCTAGAGTAATGTCTGATGAAGTATTGTATTATATGATATGTCTATAGGATTGTGGGATCACTCAGACGATACCTTAGAACCCGGACAATGGTATTGCCAGCTAAGGACCACAGGCGAGTACATTCTCTGACAGTTTCCATTATGTTGATTATCTCTATAACTCTTGTTGTATAGCGTACATGACTCTGACACTGTTGTTTACACGAGTTAGCATCATTAAGACCTGTCACGAGGAGTCATGATTGGGATCCATCATGCTAGCTGGAGAAAATATGGAAATATTAGTAGATTATGTGATCATACCCACTTTACATGCATCATAGCTCACCCACACTTCACGTCGGTGCAGCCATACCCTTACATGCCTCATCGCTGTTACATATGGTTAGCCTGACCTGTTGGGGATGATCGCTAATCAATGTAATGAGTTATATAGTCCCAAGCCGATCACATGATATGCTGATATTTCACACACTTAGTTAGATGATTCTTGACATGTATCTGGTAGATTGATCTTGCATTTCCACATATTTAGTTATTGATCTTGTACACCCTTACATACCAGTTCATTGTTCTTGCGTGTACTTGTAGTTCTATTCATTGCTAGATGCATATTGATGATGATGTTCCAGTATTTCTTATTCCAGCATTTCCTCATTCCAGTATCTCTTATTGCCAGTTGTTCATATTTGTCTTGTATTTCTTTACACTGTATTATAGTTTTTGTCAATATATATGGAACTGCTGTTAGAAGTATATTTCGTTCCAATCCTGACTGGATATTTTTTCCAGAGAATCTTGAGAATTTTTGTACCATGCACTACGAAGCAGGTATAGATGCAGACTATGCCCCAGAGATCCTAGAGGAGACTATGCCTCTAGATGAGACATTACCTGCAGCTATCTAGATAGTATTTATTTATGCTTGAGACTTATGGAGGTTGTTTCAGTTTATGTTTAGACTTATGTTAAGCTTAATTGGAGACTTGTATTGGACAGCTAGACTGTGAGTTATCTTTATGTCAGAGACATGGTGTTTAACTATGTCATTTCCTTTTATCTTTTATCGTGCCTTATAGTTATTGTGATTGAGTTACATTATGAGATTATTGTGAGATGTATATTGACCTCCTTATGGAGATGGATATCATTGACAGGTGTTTAGCTATATAGTATTACTGTGACCTAGACAGCGTTCTACCGTCGATGCTGCGGCATAGGCTGGACGTACCCACGCTCTCGTGCCCCTATACCGGGTGCGGGTCATGACACATTTTTAGTGGTGGCCCATACAGGTCCTGTTTTACAAGTTATGCGATATCGTGGTAGTGCGACAACTTAGTTGTACTACTATGAGCCTGTGATAGGATATATGAAACATGATTTAGGATGAGAGTATGCTCAATCACACTAGAAATTTCTGAACTTCATATTGCTATTCTAATTGATTGCTTCCTTTAGCACTTTACTGTCCTTCCTTGATAGTATCATATCTATCACCTTAATTGATTCTTTTGATCTATATTCAGGATGCCACCGAATACTAGATCCATGGGAATGGGAGCAGCCAATTCAGAGAGGACTGCCACCTCTCAACCTGACGAACAGATACCGGGAGATCCTCCTACATCTCTTGTTCGTGTGGGAGTGTCTACAGCCAACGGGATTCCTCCTCCACCTATACAGAGGATTGCCCCAGCTATGACAGACAACCTTCCACCACCACCGACACCGATTTTTGGAGGAGTGCCCGCTAACAGGACACAGATGTTCGCACTGATACAGGGATTGCTAGAGGCCCAAAGAGTAACAACAGAAGCTCAGCGTGTTCAAGCTGAGGCTCAGAGAGTACAAGCAGAAGTACACCAGACACAGACCAAACTGATGAGAGAGAGCATGGAGAATGCTCATCAGGTGACTCTCCAGGCTGTGGAGAGAGTAGCACGACAACCGCAACATCAAGGTCAACAACAACAGAGGCCCGGTACCATAGTGGACTTTAAGAGGATGATGCCTCAAGAGTTCAAAGGCACAGTAGGAATACTATATGCTGAAGAATGGTTAGAGGACATAGAGAGGAACTTACGCTTATCACAGATACCGAAGATTCTTCAGATAGAGGCCGCTGGCAGTCAGATGTTTGATATCGCACTAACGTGGTATCGTATAAAGCTGAGACTCACCGCTGAAGGACTTACTTGGGAGGAATTTAAGGAGCTCTTCAAAGAAAAATTCTTTCCTGACGTAGCCTTGGGAGCATTAGAAAGTCAGTTCCATGACTTAGTCCAAGGAGGCATGTCAGTCGACGAATATGCTGCAGAGTTTTGTCGATTGAGTCAATTTGCGCCATCGATGATTCGAGATCCAGGAGATAGAGCACAGAAATTCAGAAAGAATTAAATAGGGAGATCAAGTCTCGTACTTCGGGATGACGTACTGCTACATTTGAGGGTATTCTGATGGATGCCCAGATTACCGAAGACGACTTAGACCTCAGGTCCAAGAGCGGACGCGAAACATCTGGAGCAACAGGAGGTAACACAGGACCAGCCAAGCACCCACACTTCCAACAACAACAACCTAGGCCATACCAGCAATAACACCAGCAGCAACACCAGCAACAGGCACCAGTTCGAGGACAAGCTCAACAACAACAACCACAAAGACATAATCAACTCGTTGCCCCATGTTCGTATTGCCGAAAGATGGGACATACAAGAGACATCTGCAGAAAAAGGTTGGGCACTTAATTATCGTGTGGATCAACAGCACATCAGCTGAGGGACTGCCTAGCTATTCAGACTCGCCAGGGAGGAGCAACAGCTCAAAGAGGACCAGCCAGAGCACCCATTGTACCAGGAGGCCAACAGCAGAGAGGACCTCCATTTCCACCACAGCAGGAGAGGTTTTCTCAGCATCAGCAGCAGCAGAGAGGAGCACCACAAGGACGAGCTTACGCCATGACCACTGAGGAGGTTGAGCCAGCTGGAGACATAATTTCAGGTTCAGTTTTACTCGATTCTATTCTAGCACTTGCATTATTTGATTCTGGCGCTTCCCATAGTTTCGTATCTGTATCTTATGCCCTTAAGCATTATTTAGAAACGGAACCATTAGATAGGACTTGCAAGATCACGACAGGAGGAGGCATTATCCTAGTCCATGATTGTTGTAAGGATCGAAGAGTGTCATTGGAAGGCCGAGAGTTGAGCATAAGTTTACTCGTCATGCCACTTCCGGAATACGATATTGTATTCGGAATGGACTGGTTAAGTAAATACCATGCTTCTATAGATTATCACGGAGGTAGAGTAGTATTTTGACCACCAGCAGAGCTAGAGTTTGAGATTGCCAGAGGAGCAAAGGAGCAGAGCAGAGGCACTTTTTGCGGAGCCAGGGTGGAAGAAGAAGAGTTACCGTATCCACTTATAGCGGAGTTCCTGGATGTATTTCCAGAGGAGTTGCCAGGTTTGCCGCCAGACAGAGATGTTGAGTTCTCTATAGACTTGATACCAGGAGCGGAGCCTATTTCTCAACATGTCTATAGAGTTAACAACAACGAGTTGGTAGAACTGAAGAAACAAGTAGAGGAGCTGCAAGACAAAGGTTTCATTAGGTCCAGCTCATCGTCATGGGGAGCACCGATATTATTCGTACCAAAGAAGGATGGCACGGTACGCATGTGTATCAATTATAGAGCCTTGAATAACCTCACTATCAAAAACAAATACCCGCTGCCGAGGATAGATGATCTTTTCGATCAATTGAGCGGAGCAAAGGTGTTTTCAAAAATAGACTTGAGGTCAGGCTATCACCAGGTAAAGGTGAAGAAAGAAGACATACCGAAGACCGCCTTTCAGACCAGATATGGCCAGTTTAAATTTACAATAATGCCATTTGGTTTAACCAATGCACCAGCAGTATTTATGAACTTGATGAACAAGGTGTTCCACCAGTACCTTGACAAGTTCGTAGTTGTGTTTATTGACGACATTCTAGTATATTCAAAAACCCCAGAAGAGCATGAAGAACACCTGAGGATAGTCTTAGAAACTCTCAGGAGAGAAATTGTCGGGAAGCTTTCAAAGTGTGAGTTCTTTCTTGACAAGGTTGAATTTCTTGGACATATGGTAACGGGTGACGGAATTTCAGTTAACCCAAAGAAGATAGAGGCAGTAGAGTCATGGGCTACCCCCAGTACGGTAGCTGAAATCAGGAGCTTTCTCTGACTAGCAGGATACTACAGAAGATTTGTACAAGACTTCTCCAAGATTGCAGAGCCAATGACTAGGCTGACCAAGAAAGATGTAGAATTTGTCTGGACAGAAGAATGTCAAGCCGCATTCGATGAGCTGAAGAGGAGATTGACGACAGCACCAGTTTTGATGTTGCCATCAGGGACAGGTGGATTCACTATCTACAGTGATGCTTCAGGAAAAGGGTTGGGATGCGTTCTTCAACAACACAGGAAAGTAATTGCCTATGCTTCAAGACAATTATGCCCTCATGAAAAGAACTACCCCACTCACGATCTGGAGTTAGCGGCAGTTATTTTTGCCCTAAAGCTGTGGAAGCACTATCTGTACGGAGAGCGTGTGGAGATCTTCACAGACCATAAGAGCATAAAGTACATGTTTACACAGAAGGAGCTGAATATGAGACAGAGAAGGTGGTTAGAATTGATGAAAGACTTCGATATCTTATTACAGTATCATCCAGGGAAAGCTAACATAGTCACGGATGCCTTGAGCAGGTACCCAATGGCTATGTGCTTGACTTCGGATAGACACTTATTCTGGTCTTGAGAGCTTGGGAATTGAGGTATTAGTTCTAGGAGCTGAGATTCAGATATGGGGACTGCAGATACAATCAGAGCTGTTGGACATAATTAGAGCCGCGCAGTATGATGATGAGACTCTAAGGAATATTAGAGCACAAGTTCAGACAGGATTGATAGACAATTTTACTATTGCGGATGATGGATCCTTACGACATGGCATGAGGATGTGTGTGCCAAGTGGAGAGCTGCGCGAAGAAGTTTTACAGGAGGCACACCGCTCTCAGTACTCGATGCATCTCGGAGACAACAAGATGTATCGAGATTTGAGAAAGCATGTATGGTGGTATGGTATGAAGCGTGAAGTAGCACGCTTCATATCCCGATGTTTAGTGTGCCAACAGGTGAAAGCAGATCGACAGAGGCTAGGAGAATTGCTTCAACCTTTACCCATTCCAGAATGGAAGTAGGAGCACGTGACTATGGACTTAGTTTCAGGACTTCCTCGTTCTCAAAGAGGAAAGGACGCAATTTGGGTCATCATGGATAGGCTGACCAAATCAGCCCACTTCTTACCTTTTAAAGTGGGTACATCGACGGAGAAGCTAGCAGAGATGTAAGTACAGCAGATTGTCAGATTATATGGAGTTTCTGTGAGTATTGTCTTAGATCGGGATAGTCGTTTCACTTCCCATTTCTGGAGGAGTCTGTAGTCTAGCTTGGGTACTCAGCTCAAGTTCAGTATCGCATATCACCCTCAGACAGACGGACAGTCTAAAAGGACTATTCAGACTCTTGAAGATATGCTACGCACTTGCGTATTGGATCTCGGAGGTTCCTGGGAGGATCATCTACACTTGGTAGAGTTTGCTTATAACAACAGCTACCAGGCCAGCATTGAGATGTCACCATTCGAGGCTTTATATGGACGGAGGTGTCGTACACCTTTATCTTAGGATGATGTTGGAGAAAGAGCCTTGTTAGGACCAGAAATGGTCGTGGATACAGCAGAAAAGGTAAAACTTATCAGAGACAGACTGTGAGTGGCGTAGGACAGACAGCGACATTGGGCCGATAGCCACCGTAGACCCCTAGAGTTTCAGGTATTGTTTCAATTGTTTTGTTTGGTTTGTGATTGTTTTATTTAGATTGCGTGTTAAGATCGTTGTTCTAGGTTGGCAATTTGGTGTTCTTACGGATTTCTCCGACACAGGACACGATTCATTTCGGCAGAGGAGGGAAGCTTAGTCCATGATACATCGGACCCTTCAGTGTTCTTACAAGGGTCGGTGCAGCGGCATATAGACTAGACTTGTCGCCTGCCCTAGATGGAGTGCATAACGTGTTCCACGTGTCGCAGCTAAGACGGTACGTGGCAGATCCTAGTCACGTATTAGATCACTCGGAGATCAAAGTTGGACCGACACTCAGCTATCCTGAATAACCGGTGGAGATCTTGGATCGTAGAGAGAAGATATTGCGGAATCCGACTATTCCCTTGGTTCGTGTTGCATGGAGAAATCACTCTCTAGGAGAATCAACTTGGGAGAGAGAGGACAAAATGTGCGAGCGGTATCCATATCTCTTCGAGACTTGAGGTATAATTCATTAATTGGTTGCTTGTTCTTGTGCTAGTTTATTTTAAATTTTGAGGGCAAAATTCTTTAAGGAGGGTAGACTAGTCACCCCCACTTTTTGGATTAGGGGTATTTTTGTCTTTTAGTAATTAATGAGTAAATGATTGCATGATAATCAATTTGATTTAAATTACGGTGACCTTAATTGATTGATGCGCTTTATCGTTATTCGATAATTAGAACGCTACGCTAAACTTTGACTTCCAAACAGTTTCACACCGTTGTCCTAGACACGCCAGACCGTTAATTGATGCTTGTGTCCCACGTAAATCCAGCCCTTTGTACTTTTATTTAATTTTAGAGCCCTCCTTGCATTTAATTTTAATTAAGTAAACAATAAACCTATTTTATGCAGTTTTCCAATTGTTGGCACTATTATGTAAAAGAGCATTAAGTATACACCCGTTTGATACGACACGCGATATAAACCCATTTTCCTCCTTCATCATATTTTTCCATAACTTTCATAAATGCGTAATTTAACATCATCCCCTTGAAACCATGGCCTCCAGACCCTTAAACCGATGCATCATGACCATTTATTTTAATTTATTCGAATCCTAACCATTGAGATATCCATGAGAAGACTTTT
Organism: Iris macrosiphon; assembly: GCA_036927795.1. Classification (NCBI taxonomy): domain Eukaryota; kingdom Viridiplantae; phylum Streptophyta; class Magnoliopsida; order Asparagales; family Iridaceae; genus Iris; species Iris macrosiphon. The sequence continues at coordinate 123,681,399 of JAYESA010000002.1, forward strand.
TCCAAGGAATTGACCAAGTCAACACTTTCTAGGTCAAACCAAAGTCCCCTTATATATAAACTCTTTTCTTCTTCACTTTTTGTTTTCCTATTCCTAACTCAAGTACAGCCGACCCCCCCTTTACATTACTATTCATCCTTTTCCTTCCCCTCTTTTCTATCTAACCTAGCTACAGCCGACATCCCCTTCCCCGTCTCATCTTCCCGTCGACCGGAGAACGGCCGGACCTGCTGTCCCTGAGCCGTCGGATCCCGTCGACAGAGCTGCCCCGACCGAGCCGTCGGATCCTGCCGCACAGTACCGTCCCGACTGCACCGGACGATGCTGCACAGAGCCGCCCCGACTGCACCGCTCGAGCGCCAGACGATGCTGCACGCTGTCGACCGAGAGCCCTCCTGCACGCTGCCAACCGACTGCACGACGGACGATCACTGACCTCGCTGTGCCGACTGGAGCAGCCTTCGACTCGACGATGCCGCGACACGTAAGCCGTGTACCCGATCGGAGAAGCCCGGAGTTCGATGACAGACCGCTACACTCGACCGACCCTTCCCTATTCGTAACCATCACCATCGTCATCGTCTCGTTCCCGCGCACAGGTTCGAGTTCCTTCTTGCTTACACGTGTACGCATACATATAGTTCCCTTGGAGGCCTTCGCACTTGCTATGTTGAATATTGGTATATAGATATATAACTTGATGCGTACGTAAGTACGTATTAGTATTTGGTATACGTATATGATTATTATGTGTACATTGATATATATGTATAACCCTAACGTATGCGGACCTAATTAATATATATATATATATATATATATATATATATATATATATATATATATATATATATATATATATATATATACAGAGCATTGTATTAAAATAGGATTGAATGTGTTTCGGGTGTATATATTGTATATATCTCCCTAATACCTGTTTAATATAGATACAAGGCATAAATTCTATTTAAAGTATATATATATACATATATCTAATATAATTATAACCTATAGAAATTTATTTATATGTTAGATCACATTATGTGGAGGACTTGAATGTAACCACGGACACCCCGTAGGTACATCAACCTGTGACCCCTAGCGTAGCCTGTTGAGATCATTATGTTGATTGTGTGCTAGAGTAAAGTATTATATTATATGATATGTCTATAGGATTGTGGGATCACTCAGACGATACATTGGAACTCGGACAATGGTATTGCCAGCTAAGGACCACAGGCGAGTACATTCTCTGACAGTTTTCATTATGTTGATTATCTCTATAACTCTTGTTATATAGCGTACATGACTCTGACACTGTTGTTTACACGAGTTAGCATCATTAAGACCTGTCACAAGGAGTCATGATTGGGATCCATCGTACTAGCTGGGGAAAACAGAGAAATATTAGTAGATTATGTGATCATACCCACTTTACATGCATCATAGCTCATCCATACCTCACGTCGGTACAGCCATACCCTTACATGCCTCATCGCTGTTACATATGGTTAGCCTGACCTGTTGGGGATGATCGCTAATCAATGTAATGAGTCATATAGTCCCAAGTCGATCATATGATATGCTGATGTTTCACACACTTAATTAGATAATTCTTGACATGTATCTGGTAGATTGATCTTGTATTTCCACATGTTTAGTTATTGATCTTGTACACCCTTACATACCAGTTCATTGTTCTTGCGTGTACTTGTAGTTCTATTCATTGCTAAATGCATATTGATGATGATGTTCCAGTATTTCTTATTCCAGCATTTCCTTATTCCAGTATCTCTTATTGCCAGTTGTTCATATCTGTCTTGTATTTCTTTACACTGTGTTATAGTTTTTGTCAATATATGTGGAACTGCTGTTAGAAGTGTATTTCGTTCCAATCCTGACTGGATATTTTTTTCAGAGAATCTTAAGGATTTTTGTACCATGCATTACGGACCAGGTATAGATGCAGACTATGCCCCAGAGATCCTAGAGGAGACTATGCCTCTAGATGAGACATTACCTGCAGCTATCTAGATAGTATTTATTTATGCTTGAGACTTATGGAGGTTGTTTCAGTTTATGTTTAGACTTATGTTAAGTTTAATTGGAGACTTGTGTTGGACAGCTAGACTGTGAGTTATCTTTATGTCAGAGACATGGTGTTTAACTATGTTATTTCCTTTTATCTTTTATCGTGTCTTATAGTTGTTGTGATTGAGTTACATTGTGAGATTATTGTGAGATGTATATTGACCTCCTTATGGAGATGGATATCATTGACAGGTGTTTAGCTATATAGTATTACTGTGACCTAGACAGCGTTCTACCGCCGATGCTGCGGTTTAGGATGGACGTACCCACGCTCTCGTGCCCCTATATCGGGTGCGGGTCGTGACATGTGTATTTCAACATAAGAATCTTTTTTTATTGACTTAATACACATGGGAAATGGTAGACCATGTAGTTGACATAATGGAGTATTTTACTAGAGAAAAAGGTTCAAATTATCCAATAAATATTTATTTGTCACCCATTTTTTAAAATTTTACTTTGGAGTTTGACCATGAATGGGTCTAGAGACTTGGTCTCAAATTCAGACTCGGGTGTGGGCTAGGATGCAAAGTAACACTTTGACTGCGTAGTTTGCACTTTTGCATGTATGCATCGAGTGCGAGATATCACTTTTGTGCTTCGTTAGGGTGCACGGGGAATGCGGGTCGCGTGTGGCAAAGCGGGGTCGAGTAGAACTGTGGTTTCGCAGGGAGACTGCTCGAGCAAAACTTAGATTCTAATAAGGTGTCAGCTCCCGCAGAACCTAGGTTCCACCCAGGCTGTGCTTCCGTGAAACTTAAGTTCCCACAGGATTGATGCTCCCGCATGATAGCGCTCCTGCAAAATAGTTGTTTGTGTGCTTCATGGGCCTAACTGCCCACTTAATAGGGCTACTATTGTAAACGCCTACTTAATAGGAAGTTACTCTCAAGATTTACTATACATTATGGATAGTGGGCTGTTAAGGGGTTGGCTCCTCTATATAATTTCTAGTCTTTCTTTTTTTGAATTAGAGACTAAGAGATTATATGATATGAGAGGAGAGTTCTGTTTGTGCAAGGATAAGGAAGCAGCATTCCCCATGTTCATTTATTCGAACTTGCTAGTTTTTGAGAGCATATCGTCAGAAAATGGTCGAATCTTACTTTGAAAAATGGTGATCTTCATCACCCCAAGAAGCTTTTCATTTTTGTTTCTTGTGTTAGCAACTTGTTTGCAAAGTTATTGTTTTCAAAGATGGTAATTACAGTAAGTCAGTTTGTAATATCTTTCCTTTGCAAGTTTTTATAATTTTTAAGGAGTTGTACTTTACTTTTTATGTACTTTTGTACTTTTTTATAACCAAAATAAAAAAATCTATGTAGGGAACACGGTGTGACTCAAATAGGAGTTTATCGGAGTGAACACGGTCTGACTCAAAACGGAATAGATAAATAAAGTATGATATTGAACTGCCTTAAAGGGCTTGGCAACTCTATATAGGGAACGCAGACAAGTTCTAGACCAATCTTAATTATCTATATCGTATGCTCCCACTTTCTATCCGGGACTAAACTACCATAACTCCATTGTCACCACCTTGAGTACTCAACCGAATACGAGGTCGATGGTGTAAAACCCCTATTTCTAAAAACCGTATTTATTTATTTTTTTTATTAATTAATAATTTAATTATAGTAATTAGTGGCTAAATAAGAGAAATAGTTTTTTAATAAATTTTATTTTAGGTGTTCGGACACTTAGAGGATTTATGGGACCATTAGAAATTTTTCGAAATTTATTCCATGTAGGAGATCCCTTGAGCAGTTGCTAGCCTAACGGTGTGCATTATTCTAATCTAAAAAATTTCTTATGAGTATATATATATATATATATATATATATATATATATATATGTATATATATATTTAAGAAGAAGAAAAGAAAAGAAAAGAATTATTAAATAATGATTAACTAATAATAATAACAAAACTAATAAACCATTAACAATAAACTAATAATAATAATAATACTATTACTAATAACTTACTATAACTTAGCAAACAACTTGCAAATCCATTACCACATATATTCCACAGCCACTCCTTAGACCCCTTAGCAAATAGAGCACGCCCACCTTTAATTCCCACTTTCCAGCAAACCAGCAAAGACCCCCCCCCCCCCCCGACGCGGCAAACCCAAACCAAACCGAATCCTCTCTTTCCTATTCCTATTCATATATATATATATATTATTTGATAAAACCCTAACCTAAAATCTTCAGACCCCCTCTTCTCATCTAGAGCTGCCACCACAGCCAGAGAATCCCGTCAGGCCGTCCAAACCATCCCGACGACCCCGACCTCGCGCACTGCAGATTCCCACACGAGGCATCTTCGCTCCGGAGTAGTTTTCCGTCGACTCGCTCAACCAAACGTCGTTCCGTCTTCACCGGTATGGTCACCCCTTAACCCTCTTCCATATTTGTATAATAGTAGACCTCGAACAACGTGTACCCATAGGCGAAAACAGCGCCCAAGTTGGCACAAACAGACCCAATTCTGAGATCGCAAAAAACTGCGGTGACCACCCATGTTGCCGAGTTCGTATCTCCCACCACAGAGATCCGAATTCGATGATTCTTTTTGGTATGTGTAGAATACTTGACCTAGTTTATTTTCTGTTAAATAATCCTAGATTATTAGCTGCTGTGGACAGAATTAAATTCATCATAAAACCCCGCGAACCCACTTTTTTCAGATTTTTAAAAGTTATGAAACGGAGCGCGCCCTGCCAAACGGGACCGCCCCGCCGTGTACCAAGTGTACCGAACGGTGCACGCAGCGTAACCGGACACATAAAAATTTGAGAGAACTGATTCGGACGTGTGTGCGTGCCGGAATCAGGCCGTATCCGCGGACACATCCCGTGTCGCAACTTTTGTAGAACTCGCGCGTATTTTGTGCACGCTTGTCAGATTGTGACAAAACTTGGGCCATTGGACTCGTAGTAACGCGCTGGTCCTGTGACCCAATTTTTACGCAATTCTGAGATAGTTGACCATATCGCCAATTGTCGGGCCCCACAGTTGACTTTTTGTGTGAAATTGTGTCCGGCCCATCGAAATCCACATTTGGACATACCGTTGGGTTCATATTGATATTTAGAGTTGTTTGACCTATAGTTTGTCCCATTTAGAGACTGTTACCCTCGACATATTTTTTGGTGCAAAGTGGGCCACAGGTGGGCCCCACTTTTACCCAAAATTACCGTTTTGCCCCTGTGTCCAAATTGGACGAAAGGGAAGTACTTTTTAGCTATTTTGCTTATTCTAGAAACGTTGGTGATATTTATTTCAGCATCCGGAGACATTTGTTCTGCGGCCATAGCTTTTGATCTTGTGTGTTGGATTTTGGACAGTACACCTTGCAGCTTTCTTACCAGGCAAGATACCTTACCAAATTGTTTACAGTATTTTGCATGCTTAGTATATTTCTGTATACTTATTTTAGTTCTATTTATTTATTGCATGTGTAGTTCCTTTCAGTCATTACTATATATTAGATATGTTGACACACACATGGCACTTAGTATCATAGAGGACAATCATTAGGCATATGGGCTTTTAACCACTCTGGTAAACCGTTGTAACTAGCACGCACTATGGTGGTCATGTCCGATGGTCGCTACCCCAGAGGTATATCGATTGATGGAGTCCGAGGGTCGCTACCCCAGAGGTATGTCGGCTGATGATGTCCACTGACGAGCGCATGAGTTGTGAGGATTAGATCGAGTAGCCTACCCTTGCCCATACGTCGAAAAGTTGTCCTCATTTGCATTCATATAGATTATCCTGTACAGCGTACTTATCTATTTTCAAATATGATGCATGTTTACTGTATTCAAATTGGCTCATATTTTCTGTATCTTGTTACGTCCCTCTGAGGACCTGGTCCTCTGCCAGGTGTATCTATTCTTGAGTATTTGCAGGAGCACAGATTGGATGGCTATATATGTTTCGTGGATGTCCTCTCTTCGAGCCCGTGATTGCTAGATGGTGTTCTTATATGGTGTTATTGTGTTATACTTATTTTAATATTTGCTCTTACATTCGAGTTGGTAGTGGATTTATTTCCATCCAACTATCATCCTTAGATACTTATGTTGAGATCTAGTTATATAGATGCTGGTTATTCATTTATATTGATTTTTTGTGGATGAGATTTAGATTGTACCCTATGACTTGTGACATATGTTTATACCACTTGTGGATTGATTTTCATATTACAGCGTACGTATGGATTTTGGTTTTCATATATTGGAGTTGCCATATCCATGCGGCTGGCATGCTTACGTATTCCTAGTCCTACGTATTTAGGGACTGGGGCGTGACAGATGGTCTCAGAATTGGACAAAACTTGTACCATAGGGATAAAATTATGCTGCGAATCCAAAGGCGAAAGGTTCATTGCGATCCTACAAGAACACATAAAGTAATTAGATAAATTACAAAATCACTAATATGATGAAAATTGATGGGTACAGGCCAAATTCGTTGTGCTCGACCGATAAATTCTAGATCCATCAATTTTTACTCGTCGGGAACCTTGATATGAGTCTATCGGTACAAACTGTTTGCAATAAAATGGACCATATTGCCGAAACAACAACCGTATTGGGAGTTTCAAGCAAATAGGACAGTTTTGGGACATGACAAAGACCCTAACCCTAACCCTAACCCTAACCCTAACCCTAACCCTAACCATATCTTTCTTCTAGTTAGTTGTCTTAGTTAATTAGACGCAGCCTTGGGTATCGATATCGTATACAATACGTGTCACGCCCCAGTCCCAAAATACATAGGACTAGGATACGTAAGCATGCCAGCCGCATGGATATGGCAACTCCAATATATGGAAACCATAAGCCATACGTACGCTGTAATATGAATATTAAATCCACAAGTGGTATAAAATGTATCACAAGTCACAGGGTATAATCTAAATCTCATCCACGAAAGTCAAATATAAATAAATAACCAGTATCTATGAAACTAGATACTTAATATAAGTATCTAAGGATGATAGTTGGATGGAAACAAATCCACTACCAACTTGAATGGAAAAGTACAACACAATAAATACAGTATAATAATACCAGCTAACGACCACGGACTCGAAGAGAAGATATCCACGAAACATATATAACCATCACAATCTGCTCTCCTGCAAATACTCAAGAACAGATACACCTGGAAGGGGACCAGGTCCTCAGAGGGACGTAACAAGATACATAAAAGTAAGCCAATTTGAATACAATAAATATGCATAATAGGTAGAAATATGTAAGTATGATGTACAAGACAATCTATATAAATGCAAATGAGGACAACTTTTTGACGTATGGGCAAGGGTAGGCTACTCGATCTAAATCTCACACTCACACACTCGTCAGTGGACATCATCAGCCGACATACCTCGGGGGTAGTGACCCTCGGACTCCATCAATCGACATACCTCGGGGGTAGCGATCATCGGACACGACCACCATAGTGCGTGCTAGTTACTACGGTTTACCAGAGTGGTTAAAGCCTATACGCCTACTGATTGTCCTCTATGATACTAAGTGTCAAGTGTGTGTGTCAACATATCTAATATATAGTAATGACTGAAAGAAACTACACATGTAATGAATAAACAGAAATACAATAAATATATAGAAATATACTAAGCATGCAAAATACTATAAATAATTTGGCAACGTATCTTGCCTAGCAAGAAAGCTGCAAAAATGTAATGTCCCGATATCCACACCAAAAGTCAGAAGCTACGGCCTCAGAATAAACGTCCTCAGATACTGAAATAAATATCACCAACGTTCCCAGAATAAGCAAAATAGCTAGAAAGCACTTCCCTTTCGTCCAATTTGGACACAGGGGCAAAACGGTAATTTCGAAAAAAAGTGGGGTCCACGTATGGCCCACTTTGCCAAGGGTAACAGTCTCTAAATGGGATAAATTACAGGTCAAATAACTCTAGATGTCAATACGAACCCAACGGTATGTCCAAATATGGATTCCGATGAGCCGAACACAATTTCGTCCAAAAAGTCAACCGTGGGGCCCGCCAATTAGCGACTTGGTCAATTGTCTCAAAATTACGTAAAAATTGGGTCACAGGACCAGCGCGTTACCATGAGTCCAGTGGCGCAAGTTTTATCGTAATCTAACAAACATGCAAAAAATGTGCAGGCTTTCGCAAAAGTTGTGACACGGGATGTGTCCGCGGATACGGGCTGATTTCGGTGCGCACACACGTCCGAATCAGTTTCTACGAACTCTCACGTGTCCGGTTACGCTGCGTGCACCATTTGGTACACTTGGTACACGGCGGCGCGGTCCCGTTTGGCGGGGCGCGCTCCGTTTCATAACTTTTGGAAATCTGAAAAAGTGTGTTCGTGGGGTTTTCTAATAAATTTAATTCTGTCTACAGCAGTTAATAATCTAGGGTTATTTAACAAAAATTAAACTAGGTCAAGTGGTCTACGCATACCAAAAATAATCATCGAATTCGGATCTCTGTGGTGAGAGATACGAACTCGGAAACATGGATGATCACCGCAGTTTTCTGCGATACCAGAATTTGGTCTATTTTCGCCAACTTTGGCGCTGTTTTTGCCTATGGTTTCGTGTTGTTCGAAGTCTACTATCACACAGATATGGAAGAGGGTTAAGGGGTGAGCATATCGATGAAGATGGGGTGGCGTTTGGTTGAGCGAGGCGACGGAAAACAACTCCGGAACACAGGTACCTATCTGCAAAAATCTGCAGTGCGCGGGGTGCGCGGGGTCGCGATCGTCGGGATTGGTTTGGACGGCCTAGCGGGGTTCTCCGACTGCGGTGGCAGCGCTCTCTAGGTCTATATGGGAAGAGAAGGAGTTTGGATGATTATAGGGTTAGGATTTTTATTGAAATAAGTGATATATATATAAGTATATAAGAAAGAAAGAGAGGGGGTGTTCCGTGGGGTACGGTTTGCTTGCTGCATGGGATTAAAGGCAAAAGGGCTGGCACACATTGCTAGGGGCGGGTGGTTTTTCTACTTCATGCAGCAAGCCAGCGGGTGGGAGCAAAAAAGGGGAGTAGGTTGATTAGTAATAGTATTAGTTATTTAATAGTTTTTAATAGTTTTTCTTTTCCTTTCTTTTCTTTTCTCTTTTATACTTCTCTTTAAAATTTACATGTATATATATATATATATATATATATATATATATATATATATATATATATATATTTATATTTATATTTATATTTATATTTATATATACGTATATACTCATAGAAAAAATCTAGAATTATATTAATGCACACCATTAAGCTAGCAACTGCTCAAGGGGTCTCCTACATGAAATAAATTCTGAAAAATTTTTAATGGTCCCATAAATCCTCTAAGTGCACCAACACCTAAAATAAAAATTATTAAAAATCTATTTCTCCTAATTAGTCACTAATTACTATAATTAAATTATTAATTAATAATTAAAAGGGTATATACAATTTTTAGGAATAGGAGTTTTATATTCTACCAACTTATAAAAATTTCGTCCTCGAAATTAAAATTAAGCCACGGTAGAAAGCAAGGATGGTATAAGATTTGCTTTGTTTAAAATGCAAGCCTAGGTTTAAAGGGGTGGAAGATGTTGTGCGTTGCATATCCCGAAAAATTATGGGAAAATTTACATGAGCGAAAAATAGGTTTATTCATGTGTCATGTCCAACGGTGTGGACACCTAAATGCTCTTTTGCATAAAGCGCCCAACAAATGGGAAAATTGTACAAAGATAAGAATTGGATGATGGGCACGTCTAGGATAAGGGTGTGGAATTTGTAGGAAGGCAGTGGCTAGTGTAGTGCTCCAATTATCGGAGCACGATAAGGTGTGCTAAGGGATATAATTATTGCAAAATTAAATAAAAATATCATGTTCTATCTCTAACTGGACTCAATCTAGCCTTAGTCTCACTATCTCAGCCAAGTAGGTCTAATTTTGGGTGAGGGTTTTACAATCTACCCAACTTAAAATTTACCCATCTATCACCTAAGGCTATTCATTTAGGAAAATTATTCCTCAAATTATTTAATCATGTTATCCAATCCTCAAAGTTCTAACACCAAACATATCACCTATGATATGCCCTTAATCAATTATAAAAGAGAGTCACTAAGTCATGTGATTAGCTTTATGGGGTATATCTAGTACTATCAGTGTCAACTTATACCAGCACGAGATTTCGTCTTTCCGAAATAAGGGAAGACGGAAAGCAATAATAAAGAATTCAAGGTGAAGGTGATAGAATACAAGTACGAGATTCAAGGAGATTAAAAAATTCGAAAAGAGAGTTGTCAGGACAGTTGTGGATTAAAATCCTATTTTTTATAATTTTCTATTTGCATGCTCGTATCAGTACAGTTATGTAATCGATACGATATGTCAGACATGTCTAGGGGCAAGTATATTCGTCTACTACCATATATCTCAATCCACATAAAGTAGTCATGCGAAGAGCGAACCAAGCGCACTATGGTTGATCAGACCGTAATACACTGATTCTGAAATGTATTAGTGTGTTAATCCATTAATACATATATCATGATCAAGTTCGATAGAATAGTAAGCTTGCAAAACTAGGCTATAATAGCAACATAAGTCAAGGTAGTACAACAAATATAAGTACGCTAGATGATGATGAAAGGAGGTACAAATTAATTCAAGTTCACAAAAAATAAAATAAAATAAGCAACAATAATAAAAGACTCTACAATCTCTACAGTTATCATACAAACTCCTTGTCTAAGTCGCCAGTCGACCAAATAGGGGCAAGGACCTCTAAATTCTATTGTCTGAATAAACACTGTCGTCTTTTGCTAGCATGCGATTAATGTCATTCAATTATACTTCAATAATAGGTCAAAAGGCTATGTGATTCTAGGTTGTGAGGTATACTACCTAACTTATAACAATTTAACTACTATTGTAATTGTCTTAAAGATACCGTAGAAGCTCCTGTTAAGGTCTACGAGAAAGGGTCCTAGTGCCTATTAGGGTATCCTCCTATATTACATAGGTCATGGTCGTCTTAAGCCTTAGTCTTAGTGCTTATAGAACAAGTGTCAATAGTAAGAATAGAAGAGTTACTAGCCGTTAAGGGGAAAGGGATCTAACTTGTATCGAGGTGGGGGTATAAATTACGTGGTCTACAACTAGGGGTAATCATCACAATCTAATTGAACAACTCAACTATTAGGTTCTAACTACAAGGTACACAATTCAAAATTCAAGATTACAACTATAACTATAACAAACTATATATCTTATCGTAGAATACAATCACTTGGTCTATAATTAGAGGTGTCAAGTGGCACGAGTTGAAAGATGAAGAAAAGAAGAAGATAATTTATTCGTCGCGCAATTAACGATCATTAGGGTTGCAGAGGAACAATATATGAAATTAAAATAGGGTCTCTAGGTATCATCATGGTTTTCTAAGGGAAAGGGGTATGCTAGTCTCTGTGTTTGAGGTATGATAAGGAAAATATTCTATGCGTTGCTCTTGGCTTTCTAAGGTACTGTCTGCTTATCACAAGACAAGAATCTAAATTTATAGTTCTCCAATACTTATCTAACTACGAAGGTTAGGTTCAGTCCTAATATTCAATTTTGGTTTTCTATTGGTTCATCAATACTAGGGTCAAACACTATGGTAAACTTCTAACTAACTCTAGTAGTGTCTATACTACTCTCAAGTCTTCATAATACATCAGGGGATAATGGTAAACCAATTATAGAGATAAAGAATTCTAGATATTCTAAACTTAGTGGTGTGTCTATATTCTTGTTGTATTCTTAATAGGTGTGCTACCCTAATTATCATCCTAATAATAGGGGTTCCTATATTCTAGCAGAAGGCTATACTCAAAGAACTATTAGGAAAGTACAGGAATCAAGCAGGATACAATTGTTCAAATAGAACAGATAGGAGGAAGAGGAATCATAGTCAATTATGGATGAGATCCTATACTCTAGTCCTAGGTACAGGCTTGTTCGGTACAGTAACGTAACCGAGACAATATGCTCTCGACCTGTATGGGCCACCACAAAAACATGTCACGCCCCAGTCCCAAAATATATAGGACTAGGACACGTAAGCATGTCAGCAGCATGGATATAGCAACTCCAATATATGGAAACCATAAGCCATACATACGCTGTAATATGAATATCAAATCCACAAGTGGTATAAAATATATCACAAGTCACAGGGTATAATCTAAATTTCATCCACGAAAATCAAATATAAATAAATAACCAGTATCTATGAAACTAGATACTCAATATAAGTATCTAAGGATGATAGTTGGATGGAAACAAATCCACTACCAACTCGAATGGAAAAGTACAACACAATAAACACAGTATAAGAATACTAGCTAACGACCACAGGCTCGAAGAGAAGACATCCACGAAACATATATAACCATCCAAATTTGCGCTCCTGCAAATACTCAAGAACAGATACACCTGGAAGGGGACCAGGTCCTCAAAGGTACGTAACAAGATACATAAAATTAAGCCAATTTGAATACAGTAAACATTCATAATAGGTAGAAAATATGTAAGTACGCTGTATAAGATAATCTATATGAATGCAAATGAGGACAACTTTTCAACGTATGGGCAAGGGTAGGCTACTCGATCTAAATCTCACACTCGTCAGTGGACATCATCAGCCGACATACCTCGGGGGTAGCGACCCTCGGACTCCATCAAACGACATATCTCGGGGGTAGCAACCATCGGACACGACCACCATAGTGCGTGCTAGTTACTACGGTTTACCAGAGTGGTTAAAGCCCATACACCTACTGATTGTCCTCTATGATACTAAGTGTCAAGTGTGTGTGTCAACATATCTAATATATAGTAATGACTGGAAAAAACTACACATGAAATGAATAAACAGAAATACAATAAATATACAGAAATATACTAAGCAAACAAAATATTATAAACAATTTGGCAAGGTATCTTGCCTGGCAAGAAAGCTGCAAAAATGTAATGTCCCGATGTCCACACCAAAAGTCAGAAGCTACGGTCTCAGAATGAACATCCCCAGATGCTGAAATAAACATCACCAACGTTTCTAGAATAAGCAAAATAGCTAGAAAGCACTTTTCTTTCGTCCAATTTGGACACAGGGGTAAAACGGTAATTTCGGATAAAAGTGGAGTCCACGTGTGGCCCACTTTGTACCGAAAAATGTGCCAAGGGTAACAGTCTCTAAATGGGATAAATTATAGTTCAAATAATTCTATATGTCAATACGAACCCAACGGTATGTCCAAATATATATTCCGATGAGCCGAACATAATTTCGTCCAAAAAGTCAACCGTGGGGCCCACCAATTGGCGACTTGGTCAATTATCTCAGAATTGCATGAAAATTGGGTCACAGGACCAGCGCGTTACCACGAGTCCAGTGGCGCAAGTTTCGTCATAATCTGACGAACGTGCAAAAAATGCGCGTGACTTTCGCCAAAGTTACGACACGGGGTGTGTCCGCGCATACGGGCTGATTTCGGCGCGCACACACGTCCAAATTGGTTTTCGTGAACTCTTACGTGTTCGGTTACGCTGCGCGCACTGTTTGGTATACTTGGTACACGGCGGGGCGGTCCCGTTTGGCGGGGCGCGCTCCGTTTCACAACTTTTGGAAATCTGGAAAAGTGTGTTCGCAGGATTTTCCAATAAATTTAATTTTGTCTACAACAGTTAATAATCTAGGATTATTTAACAAAAATTAAACTAGATCAAGTGGTCTACGCATACCAAAAAGAATCATCGAATTCAGATCTCTGTGGTGGAAGATACGAACTCAGAAACATGGGTGATCACCGTAGTTTTCTGCGATCCCAGAATTTGGTCTATTTCTGCCAACTTTGGCGCTATTTTTGCCTATAGTTTTACGTTGTTCGAGGTATACTATCACACAGATATGGAAGAGGGTTAAGGAGTGAGCATACCGGTGAATACAGGATGGTATTTGGTTGAGCGAGGCGACGGAAAACAACTCCGGAACACAGGTACCTCTCTGCGAAAATCTGCAGTGTGCGGGGTCGCGGTCGTCGGGATTGGTTTGGAGGCCTGACAGGGTTCTCCGGCTGCAATGGCGGTATTCTCTAGGTCTAAATGGGAAGAGGAGGAGTTTGGATGATTATAGGGTTAAGGTTTTTATTGAAATAAGTGATATATATATAAGTATATAAGAGAGAAAGAGAGGGGGTGTTCCGTGTGGTGCGGTTTGCTTGCTGCATGGGATTAAAGACAAAAGGGCTGGCTCACATTGCTAGGGGCGGGTGGTTTTGCTACTTCATGCAGCAAGCCAGCGGATGGGAGCAAAAAAGGGGGGTAGGTTGATTAGTAATAGTATTAGTTATTTAATAGTTTTTAATAGTTTTTTTTTTCTTTTTTTCTTTTCTCTTTTATACTTCTCTTTAAAATTTATATATATATATATATATATATATATATATATATATATATATATATATATATATATTTATATATATTTATATATATTTATATATACGTATATACTCATAGAAAAAATCTAGAATTATATGAATGCACACCATTAAGCTAGCAACTGCTCAAGGGGTCTCCTACATGAAATAAATTCCAAAAAATTCCTAATGGTCCCATAAATCCTCTAAGTGCACCAACACCTAAAATAAAAATTATTAAAAATCTATTTCTCCTAATTAGCCACTAATTACTATAATTAAATTATTAATTAATAATTAAAAGGGTATATACAATTTCTAGGAATAGGGGTTTTATAATACGATGCAGATCTCTACTCAAAGAGAGTCGTATACACGGATACGGGAATGACTCTTCAAAGCAGAGATACGATACGGTATTGGCTTCTTCTTCTAGAACTCGTATCCAACAACACTTTGAGTGCTTAACTGGATATATGAGATACATTTCTGTATAATCTGATTAGATATATCATGAACATTCAATACGATCTATCTCGACCACTTACTATCAGATGTGGGACTAAACTACTACAACTCCATTGTCACCATCTTGAGCGTTAAACCGAATAGGATATACAAACCAATACTCCAGATATCTTTGCCGGTTGTGGAGCCTTGTTAGAAGGAGTCGAGAAGTCTGGTAAGTCCTTATGATGTTCTATACATTCCGCAAGCTTGTAAGTAATTTACTCATTTTGTTCTGTCTATGCTATGTAGGTGTGAACAAGAAGAAAAATCATCATAATTCACTAATGTCCATCCATAATTCAATATGATCTTGAGGGAATCACTTCCTTTCACTACTCTCTCTCTCTCTCTCTATTGTGTCTCATTAAGACCTATATATGAAATCAAATTGTTGTAATGATTATAAAAAGCAATTATAGAGATACAGATGATTGCATCTTAATGGCTGAAGTCGTTGAATTGGCAGCAGAGTTCTTCCTATTCGGGGAACGTGGCTAAAAAATACTTTCGGTATCGTTCGATCGAGAAAGATTGAATCAAGATATTTTTCTAGTTATGGATTAGCTTTTTCAGAATCGATATCCATATTCAGTGGACCATATCACAAGGACGGACTTAGCGGCAGAGTTAAGAGGGATCTCTCCTCTATAAGCTTTCTTGCCTAGTTTTTCGTTGTTGTATTGTTGCTTTCATGCTTTCGAGTTGCGTTTTCTTGAACAATTTTAATGGATTTCATTACTTTCGTTCATTGAACTGTGCTACCATTTCTGTCACCCTTATATTTCTCATTTAAGGATAGTTTGGTAATTGACATGGGTAATTTTAAATTTAGGATTATTTATATTTAAATATTGTGCATGCATGATTAATTAATTTTTGTATTATTTATTGTTTACTAGTTGTAGATTTGTTTTAGACTTATGTAGTAGACCAAACCTATTTATTAGTTGCATAAGCCCAACTTTTTATATAAGTTTAGTTTGAGCCCATGAATTAGGCCCATGGATTAGGAGGTTGTATTAATTAGTGAAACTATTAGATTAGAACCTTTCCTCCAAAATTAAATTCTTCATGAGAGGCCCCAAGAGGTATTTGAGATATTTTACATTGCTTAGAGGGGGGACTATATAGCCGGCCACCTATGAAGAGAGTGAAACCATTTTATTTTACCAATTTTCCAATTCTTAGATCTACAATTTTCCTCTTCCAAATTCCTCCATTTTCCTCATAAATTATTCACCAATTTCTTTCCAAATTCTTTATTGAGGCTTCTACATCAAGGATCTACAAGAAGGAAGGAAGGAGGAGGAGGCCAAGATCTACAAGGAGATTAGCTACTTGGCACTTGGGGACTTTTTATTGGGGATCCATCTTTTAATAGGTACATTTTAGTTTTTTTCTTCAAATAGAATCTAGATCTGAGATTTAACCATGAGAAACCAACCCGCATGCATAGGCTACCCATAGAAATTAGTTTTAGGTTCATCGGAGACCTACGGTAGAAGTTATGTCTAATTTGGTATCAATTTTGGGAGAATTTTGAGATTGGCATATGTAGTGGTTATCATTGGGTCTAATAGATCTAATTGATATATGATTGCTTATTTTTAACTAGTGTCATATCCATAATTGGATACGTGTAGGCCGTATCTCGTCAATTTGATGAAACAGGTTGATTTGGGGGGTTTTCCTCCGACCGGGGCCTTGGGCATATCACATTACGACACGGACATGTAGTTAATCTAATTACTATACTTATTATTCATAATTAGTATATTAGACTTGTTCGTGTTCTTCGGGATGCATCTGGTTGTGTGGTGGAGCCGTATCGTAAGCGTATCATAGAGTTAGTATGATATTGGTTCGATGTACTCCACGTGTTTGATGTTTGGTCCTTTTTCCTATACGTACACGTACATGTGTATTTATAAATCTAGATGATATTTAAGTTTTATATATATATATATATATATATATATATATATATATATATATATATATATATATATATATATAATAGTGTATATGAGTTTGTGTATAGGTATGTGTCTATGTGTGTATATACTAGTGTATATAGTTATGTTTAGATCTATATATATATATATATATATATATATATATATATATATATATATATATATATATATATATATATATATATATATATATATATATATATATATATATATATATAGCTAGTTATTTATATGTGTGTGTAGATATGCATACAGATTTATGTATATAGAGAGGTGTATATAGATGTATATATATGTATATTGTTATACATAGATGTGTTTGTATTATGCTTGTATTTATGTGTGAGAGTGTATCGATAAATATATATATATATATATATATATATATATATATATATATATATATATATATATATATATATATATATATATATATATATATATACATATATGTGATTGTGTGTGTGTGTGTGTGTGTATATATATATATATATATATATATATATATATATATATATATATATATATTGGTGAGTGTATATACACACACACACACACATATATGTTATTGTGTGTGTGTGTGTGTGTGTGTGTGTGTGTGTGTGTGTGTGTATATATATATATATATATATATATATATATATATATATATATATATATATATATATACTTAGATGTGTATAAGTTTATGTGCATTGTGTCGTTTCTATGTATGGGTGTGAGAAGTGTGTGGTTGTGAAGAGGGCTCGAGCAGCATCTAGCAGCAAGAGGGAGAGTAGTGGCCTAACAGTGGAAGTATCAGCTCGAGCAGCAGGCAATGGGGACTCGGGTGCACCTCTGCTCGAGTGAGCAGTGCAGAGGAATTGCTCGAGCAAGGCAGTGCTCGTGCAGTTCAGTGGGAGAGCAATAGCAGCTATCAATAATAGCAATCACAAGTTCAGAGCTAACTGCATTAGCAGCAACAACAAATTAAAGAGCAGGGTGCAACCTCGGGCACATGCAGCATTATGCAGTAAGCAACACTGAGGAGATACAAGCTTCATAGCAGTGTGTGAGGCATCAACTGAGCCAAGGGCAGCAGGGAGAGCATGGTGGAAAGCAACTCGAGCAACTGAAGAGCAACAGTATCAGTGCAAACCTGAGTCCAGTGCAGTTTACCGACACAAGCAAGCTCACTGCCATGCCTCATGCACAGCTAGTGCAATCAACAGCAATAGCAGCAGCAGATAGCTGCATCAACATACAAGGAAGAGAGGCTCAGTGTATAGCAAGTCAAAGAGGATACTGTGCAGTATCAGGGAGTATCCAGTCCAGCTGCTGTGTGTCAGCTAAATTTTAGTGAGTTTTGATTCAGTTGGGTTTATGGGGTATTGGTATATGTTATTAGTTAGTTATATGTAGTATGGTATTATTGTTTAGTTGTTAAACACTTATATAGTTAGTGCTATAGGTTTATATATATATGTATTAGCATATTATCTTGGGGTATCATATATGTGTTAGCTATTACCTTAGAGGCTTGGGTTATCTCGGGATACCAAGGTATTGCCAAGGTATTGGGCCGATACCCAAGATTTTGGGTTGGGTATCGAGATAGGTGTGATATGCATTGGTGCAAGGCCAAGGTATACTATTTCAATTAATTTGTTATAGTATTATAATATTCAACTTGAATATATATATAAAATACTATTTTCATATTCAAAAACTTGTGTATCTTAGGATACGGCTCTTTGAGTGCTTGTTGTTTCTTAGCTTAGCTAGTATAGCAAAGTTTCTCAGTGTATCGATTTAGTGACTAAGTATTAGACTCTTGGAACCTAAATTTTATTGGTTTGACTTAGAAATGGCGTATCGACCTAGAATTGTATCAACTTCACTTATTTTCAATCTTGAACCTTGTATTGATGCAATGTACCATATATAGGTTGTGTGATACCAACTTGGACATCGAGAGACACACCTTGCTCAGTACTTCAGGCGAGTACATTTCTCTGATAGTTTTTAATTCATAATATTGTATATATGTATGTTCAAGAATTGTATACTTGATCCCGATACAGTGATTTCAATGACTGGTACTATATGGATCCCGTTAGGAGATGTTATCCCCTACCGTGTTCAGCGGGTACTCGTGTACATTTTATATTATCGTGTATATTGGGTATTGATTATATTTTGTGTTCATATACTGCTCATATTCAGTGTGCTTATTCGTGTACACCCACCGCTCGTGTCTGGTGGTTATGATATTCGTGTATACCCACTGCTCATGTTTAGTGAATATATTTTGTGTTCGTAGCGTATCGTGATTGGATCCATCGGTATTAGTTGGAGGTGGAAGAGTAGGAGTTGATTATGTGATCAAAGCCATTGTTACATCGTGTATATTCTGGTTATATATCTCACTTGCAATTGTCTTACCTGATCATGTTCACCCAATTCGATCACATAATGAACTTATATTCTGAGGCACATTAGTTTAGATTGCAGTTACTTCATCATATTGCTGATATTCATATTGTTGATCTATATTCTCGTACATTACATGTATATCTATAGTTCATCATTCATATGTTTAGTGATCCTATATTTTATTTCTATATATGTTTATATGCTCGATTATGCTATTGAAACTGCCTTCAGAGGTATGTACTTTGCTCCAATCCTGACTGAATATATTTTTGAAGATGACTGGCTTATAGAGCAGTGTCCTACAGTCTACGGGCCGCAGGACGGCATACCTTTAGAGGATACTCCTATAGACCAGCAGGACTTAGTTTGTCATGCCCCAGTCCCAAAATACGTAGGACTAGGACACGTAAGCATGCCAGCCGCATGGATATGACAACTCCAATATATGAAAACCAAAACCCATACGTACGCTGTAATATGAATATCAAATCCATAAGTGGTATAAATCTATAACATGTTACAGGGCATAATCTAAATCTCATCCACTGAAAATCAAATATAAATAAATAACCAATATCTATGAAACTAGATCTCAATACAAAGTATCTAAAGATGATAGTTGGATGGAAATAAATCCACTACCAACTCGAATATAAGTGCAATACAACAAACACAATATAAGAACATCAACTAACAATCACGGGGCTCGGAGAGAAGACCTCCTCGCAAATATAAGTACCAGTCCGGATCTGCGCTCCTGCGAATACTCATGAACATCTACACCTGGCAAGGGACCAGATCCTCAGAGGGACATAACAAGATACATAGAAGCATGCCAATAAAGTACTGAAATAAATATCCAATGGGTCGCCTAACCATCTATGTGAATGCAATTTGAGAATAACTTTCCAACAAGTGGGCTATCTGGCTAAAAATGGGATTGGCATGACTCTCTCGGAGAATCAGGGGCCTACAAAGTATGTCATCTTTTGAACGGCAGAGGCTGCCTGATAATATATAATATATAGGGTCATCACCGCCCGTATCTCCAGCGGAGCTTCCGAGTTACAAAAGAAAAAATTATAAAGGAGCCCAAATGCCTTACTTGTTGTTCTCCCCATCCTATGCTCTAAGCATGTCACATTCATGACACGATTTGGTTCATAGCCTATCTTTAGTACCATAGCCCAATCCTGTAACCAAACAAGGACAAGGATTGGACCACCGTACTACAACAGGCTATGTCCATGGACCACTAATAACTGCTAAGTCCTCTAGCATACAAAGTTTCTATTAGCAGTTATCCCTAACGCACGACCCATACGTACATGAGGCCAGACCTGTCACGCAGTCCGTGATCTATATGAGACTCACACTCATATAATAACTGTGTCACGACCAATGAAAACTAATGATGCTACATGATAATGGGATGGTCTCATAAACAAGGTCAATGCATATACATAATAAAAATAATCACGACGACACCGTCGTTGCACCCAAGTTTCCTTGGACGCGTATTTTATATATAGCAGTTAAAATATATGAACTAATGACAGAAAATAAAGATGCATGCAACATATGGAATATGAATAACAGTACAAAGGCAAGGTATACTTGCCTGGCAAGAAGCTGCAAAATATAACGTCCAGATGTCAAACACGCAGGATCAGAGGCTACGGTCTCAGAATGAACGTCTCCGGATGCTGAAATAAATATCACCAACATTCCCAGAATAAGTAAAATAGCTAAAAAATACTACCATTTCGTCCAATTTGGACACAGGGGCAAAACGATAATTTTGGGTCAAAGCGGGATCCACGTGTGGCCTACTTTGTACCGAAAAGCGTGTCAGAGATAACAGTCTCTAAATGAGACAAATTATAGATCAAAAAAACTTTAAATTTTAGTACAAACTCAACTGTATGTCCAAATGTGGATTCCGGTGAGCCGAACACAATTTCGCCCAAAAAGTCAACCGTAGGGCCCGCAAATAGGTGACTTGGTCAACTGTCTCAGAATTACGTAAAAATTGGATCACATGACCAGCGCGATACCATGAGTCTAGTGTCATAAGTTTTGTTGCATTCTGACGAGCGTGCACTAAATGTGCAGGGCTTTTGTAAAAGTTGCGATACGGGAGATTTTCTGCGGACACGGGCTGATTTCGACGCGCATACACGTCCAAATCAGTTTTTACGAAAGCCCACACATCTGGATATACTACGCGCACCTTTTGGTACATTCTGTAGTGACGGGGTGGTCCCTTTTGGTGGGTTGCGCTCTGTATCGCAATTTCTGGAATTTAGGAAAAATCAGGTTTTTGGAGTTTTTAAACTAATTTAATTCTACACACAGCAAGTAATAAATTATTGTAAATAAAAAAAATTAAACTAGGTTAGGTAGTCTTCGTATACCAAAAAGAAAAACTGAATTCGGATCTCTGTGGTGGGAGATACGAATCCGTGAACATAGGTAGTTACCGCAGTTTTCTGCGATACCCAAAAGTTGTCATTTTTGCCAACTTGGTCGCTGTTTTCGCCTAGGTCTATGCGCTTTTCGAGGTCAACTATCACATAGATATAGAAGAAGGTTAAGTCATGAATGTATCGGTGAAGGCGGGGTCGAGTTTGGTTGAGCGAGGGCACGGGAAACAAGCGCGAACAGGGGTTCGCTGCTGTTCAAAACTGTCGCGGTGCTCGAACGGCGACGTGCGGTCGCGGGTGCTCCGGCGGTGTTGGCTGTGTGGCACGGCGGCTCTGGTGTCGAGGCTGGGCGGTGCGGCTCTGGGTGGATGGGAGAGAGATGATCTAGGGTTAGGGTTTTATGGGAGAAACGATATATATATATAGAAAGCGAAGCGGCGGGGGGGGAGAGGGTTTCATCCGCGCAGGTTGAATACTAAGCTGTTGCTACTGCTTGTTTCGCACGGGCCGGGTTTGAGGCTAAGGGTTGCGGGTTTGGATATAGGGTTTGGGTTTAGAGTTCGTTAGGGTTTAAACCATTAACCTAATTCCTTTTTCTTTTTTCTTTTTTTCTTTCTAATTTCTTTCTCATTCTTTATATTTCTAATTCCTTTTAGAAATAACTATATATATATATATATATATATATATATATATATATATATATATATATATATATATATATATACATAAAAAATTCTAAAAATTATAATAGTGCATACAATAAATCTACTCACTTGTCCAAAGGGTCTCCTACATGGAATTAATTAGAAAAAATTTATAATTGCTCCATAAATCCCCTAATTGTCAAACACCTAAAATAAAAATTAAATAAATTCTATTTCCTCTATTTAGCTAATAAATTATATAATTTGATTAAATAATTAATTAAAAATTAATTAATATAATGTTTAGAATTAGGGATTTTATATTCTACCCAACTTAAAATAATTTTGTCCTCGAAATTAAAATAGGGTAGGGTCTCTCTATCTAATCTCTCTTGATCACTATCTAAAATAATTCTCCTCAAGTTAACAATGTAATTTCTACCCAACTTAGAATTTATCCATCTATCATATAAGGCTTATACATCTACGAAAACTTATTCCTCAAATTATTTAATCATGCTATTCAATTCTCAAAACTTTAACATCAAATATATCACATATGATATGCCTTAATTACGAAAATAATCATCAAGTAATGTGATTGGCCTATGGGGTATATCTAGTACTATCTGCATATCAAACTTATACCAAGCACGAGGTTTCGTCTTGCCGAAGTAAGGAAAGACGGAGAGCAATAATAAAGAGTTCAAGGGGAAGGTAATAGAATAGAAGTATGGGGATCAAGGTGTTTAAAGAATTCAAATAAAAATTGTCAAGGCAGTTGTGGATTGAATCCTATTTGGTAAATTCTTATTAGCATGCTCGTATCAGTATAGTTATGTAATTAATACGATATGCTCAGACACGTCTAGGAGTAAGTATTTTCGTCTACTAGTCGACTATATATCTCAATCCACGTAAAGTAGTATTGCGAAGGGCGAGTCAAATGCACTAAGGTTGATCAGACCGTAATATACTTGATTCTGATTAGACAATGTATTAGTGTGGTTGATCAGGACCCAATAACACATATGTCATGAACAAGCTTGATAAAAGATTAAGCTTGCAAAACTAGGCTATAATATAGCAGCATAAGTCAGGGTAGTTTAGAAAATAATAAATACGCTAGATTATGATGAAAGAAGGTACAAAAAATAATTCAAGTTCACAAGAAAGATAAGACTCTACAGTCTCTACAGTTGTCATACTAACTCCTTGTCTAAGTCGCTAGTTGACCAAATAGGGGTATAGCCTCTAGGTTCTTACAGTCTGAATAAACACTATCGCCTTATGCTAGCATACAAGTAATACCATTCAGTTATACTTCAATAATGAGTCAAGAGGACTATATGATACTAGGTTATGAGGCATACTACCCAACTTAAAAGAATAAACTAATACTGTGATAGTCTTACGGGGAATCTACAAAATAACCTTGCACTTGTAAATAAAGCAGAAACTCTTATTGGGGTACACGAGAAAAGATCTTGGTACCTATTAGGGTATCCTATTGCATTATATGGGTAATGGTCATCTTAAGTCTTAATCATAGTGCTTATAGAACAAATATCAATATTAAGAATGGAAAAGTTACTGGCCTTTAAGTGAGAGAGGATATAACTTGTATCGAGTTATGGATACAAATTACGTGATCTACAACTAGGGGATGAACAACTCAACTATCAGGTTCTAACTACAAGACACGTAATCTCAAAATTTAATATTACAACTGTAATCCTAGCAACTATGCGTCCTTAACATAGAATAAAAACACTTGGCCTACAATCAGAAGTGTCAGGTAGCACGAGTTGAAAGATGAAGAATAGAAGAACATAATTAGTCGTCGCACAACTAGCGAGCGCTAAGGGTTCAGAGGAACAAGTCATAAAACTACATAAAAGGACTCTAGATAATGTTATGGTTTCCTAGGGGAAAGTGGTATGCTAATATCTGTATTCAAGGTTTAATCGAGAAAAATGTTATATCCATCCCTCTTGGCTTCCTGAGATATTGTTCGGCTACTATAAGACGAGAAGCTAAAGTTGTAGTTCTCTGGTACTATCTCATCATGAAAGCTAGGTTCAGTCCTAATGTTTAACCTTGGTTTCTATTTGTTCCTCAATACTAGGGTCAAACACTTATGGTCAAATCTCAAACTAATCCTAGTAGTGTTTATACTACTCTCAAGTCATGCATAAACATATCAAGGAATAATGGTAAATTAATCTATAGGTAAGGGACACTAGGTTTTATTAGGTATTCTAACCTTAGTGATGTATCAATACTCTAATTGTATTCTTAATAGAGATATTATCCTAATTATCATCTAACAACAAGGATTCCTCTATATTCTAGGAGAAGGCTGTACTCAAGGAACTATTAAGAAAGCATATGAATCAAGCAGGATGTAATTTATTCAAATGGCATGGATTGGAAGAAAGATGAGTCATAGTCAGATGTGGATGAGATCATATTCTCTAATCCTATTTGCAGGCTTGTTCGGTACAGTAACATAACTGAGACAATATGCTCTCGACCTGCATGGGCTACCACAAAAATATGTTATGCCCCAGTCCCAAAATACGTAGGACTAGAACACGTAAGCATGTCAGCCGCATGGATATGGCAACTCTAATATATGGAAACCAAAACCCATAAGTACGCTGTAATATGAATATCAAATCCATAAGTGGTATAAATCTATCACATATCACAGGACATAATCTAAATCTCATCCACTAAAAATCAAATATAAATAAATAACCAATATCTATGAAACTAGATCTCAATATAAAGTATCTAAAGATGATAGTTGGATGAAAACAAATCCACTACCAACTCGAATATAAGTGCAATACAACAAACACAATATAAGAACATTAACTAACAATCACGGGGCTCGGAGAGAAGACCTCCTCACAAATATAAGTACCAGTCCGGATCTGCGCTCCTGCGTATATCATGAACATCTACATCTGGCAAGGGACCAGGTCCTCAGAGGGACATAACAAGATACATAGAAGTATGCCAATAAAGTACTGAAATAAATATCTAATGGGTCGCCTAACCATCTATGTGAATGCAGTTTGAGAACAACTTTTCAACAAGTGGGCTATCTGGCTAAAAATAGGATTGGCATGACTCTCTCGGAGAATCAGGGGCCTACAAAGCATGTCGTCTTTTAAATGGCAGAGGCCTCCTGATAATATATAATATATAGGGTCATCACCGCCCGTATCTCCAGCGGAGCTTCCGGGTTACAGAAGAAAAAAGTGCAAAGGAGCCCAAATGCCTTACTTGTTGTTCTCTCCATCCCATGCTCTAAGCATGTCACATCCATGACACGATTTGGTTCATAGCCTATCTTTAGTACCATACCCAATCCTGCAACCAAACAAGGACAAGGATTGGACCACCGTACTATAATAGGCAATGTCCATGGACCACTAATAACTGCTAAGTCCTCTATCATACAAAGTTTCTATTAGCAGTTATCCCTAACGCACGGCCCATACGTACAGGAGGCCAGACCTGTCACGCAGTCCGTGATCTATATGAGACTCACACTCGTGTAACAGCTGTGTCACGGCCAACAAAAACTAATAATGCTATATGATAACGGGGTGGTCTCATAAACAAGGTCAATGCATATACATAATAAAAACAATCACGACGACACCGTCGTTGCACCCAAGTTTCCTTGGACGCGCATTTTATATATAGCAGTTAAAATATATGAACTAATGACAGAAAATAAAGATACATGCAATATATAGAATATGAATAATAGTACAATGGCAAGGTATACTTGCCTGGCAAGAAGCTGTAAAATATAACGTCCAGATGTCAAACACACAGGATCAGAGACTACGGTCTCAGAATGAACGTCTCCGGATACTGAAATAAATATCACCAATGTTCCCAGAATAAGCAAAAAAGCTAGAAAACACTACCCTTTCGTTCAATTTGGATACAGGGGCAAAACGGTAATTTTGGGTCAAAGCGGGGTCCACGTGTAGCCCACTTTACACCAAAAAGTATGCCAGGATAACGGTCTCTAAATAGGACAAATTATAGGTCAAATAAACTCTAAATGTCAGTACGAACTCAACGGTATGTACAAATATGGATTTCGATGAGCCGAACATAATTTTGCCCAAAAAGTCAATCGTGGGGCCCGTCAATAGGCGACTTGTCAACTGTCTCAGAATTACGTAAAAAATGGGTCACAGGACCAGTACGATACCACGAGTCTAGTGGCATAAGTTTTGTCGCATTCTGAAGAGCGTGCACTAAATGCGCAAAACTTTTGTAAAAGTTGCGATATGGAGATTTTCTGTAGACACGGGGTGATTTTGGCACGCACACGCGTCCAAATTAGTTTTCGCGAAAGTCCACACGTCTGAATATACTGTGCGCACCTTTTGGTATACTCGGTACGGGACGGTGTGGTCCCGTTTGGCAGGGCGTGCTCCGTACCACAATTTCTGAAATTTAGGAAAAATAGGTTTTCGGAGTTCTCTAACTAATTTAATTCTACACACAGCAAGTAATAAATTATTATAAATAACAAAAATTAAACTAGGTTAGGTGGTCTTCGTATACCAAAAAGAAAAACTGGATTCGGATCTCTGTGGTGGGAGATAAGAATCCGTGAACATAGGTAGTTACCGCAGTTTTCTGCAATACCCAAAAGTTATCATTTTTTGCCAACTTGGTCGCTATTTTTGCCTAGGTTTACGTGTTGTTCGAGGTCAACTATCATACAGATATGGAAGGGGGTTAAGTCGTGAATGTATCGGTGAAGGCGGGGTCGAGTTTGGTTGAGCGAGGGCACGAAAAACAGAGCTCGAACAGGGGTTCGCTGCTGTTCAAAACTGTCACGATGCTCGAACGGCGACGTGCGGTCGCGGGTGCTCCGGCGGTACTGGCTGGGCGGCACGGTGGCTCTGGTGTCGAGGCTGGGCGGTGCGGCTCTAGGTGTATGGGGGAGAGATGATCTAGGGTTAGGGTTTTATGGGTGAAATGATACATATATATATAGAGAGAGAGAGAGAAAGCGAAGCGGCAGGGGGGGTTCTCATCCGCGCGGGTTGAATATTAAGCTGATGCTGCTGCTTATTTCGCATGGTCCGGGTTTGAGGCTACGGGTTGTGAGTTTGGATATAGGGTTTGGGTTTAGAGTTCGTTAGGGTTTAAACCATTAACCTAATTCCTTTTTTTTCTTTCTAATTTCTTTCTCATTCTTTCTATTTCTAATTCCTTTTAGAAATAATTATATATATATATACACATATATATACATAAAAAATTCTAGAAATTATAATAGTGCATACAATAAATTTACTCAGCTGTCCAAAGGGTCTCCTACATAAAATTAATTAGGAAATATTTATAATTGCTCCATAAATCTCCTAATTGCACAAACACCTAAAATAAAAATTAAATAAATTTTATTTCCTATATTTAGCTAATAAATTCTATAATTTGATTAAATAATTAATTAAAAATTAATTAATACGATTTTTAGAATTAGGGGTTTTATATAGTTGTAGAGCCCGAGGAGGTCTAGTTTATTTGTGTTGGATTGTATTAGACTATTATTTTGGTGGATTCACATCTTGTATATTATTTCATATTATGGATTATATCTTATTCTTTCCTTCGCTATTCCATGCTTGCATTTTCTTTCTTAGTTTGTTTTGTGATTGAGATTAGTCATACTTGTGAGATACCATATTGCTCCTCCATTTGGAGTTGAGATGATTGACATATACCATATTATATTGTTGATATGTTAAATAGTTAGAAATGACCCAGACAGTGTTCTACCGCCGATTCTGCGGCATAAGCTAGGCGTAACCACGTACTCGTGCCCATATATCTAGGTGCAGGTCGTGACATATTTTTAGTGATGGCTCATGCAGGTCTAGATAGATATCGTAGTGGTGCTCGTCTAGAGTACTACTACGAGCCTGCTTTCGAAAAACAGGATTTAGGTTGAGAGTTTACTCAATCACAACTAGGAAAATTCTAATACTGTTTTGCAATCTTTATCTATTGAATATTGCTTTACTTTGAATAAAGTTATGTCTTTCTTTGATGGTATCGTATCATATTCAATATTGATTTCGTATTTCAATATATCTTCAGGATGCCGTCGAAGATGCATTCCCAGCGATCAGGTATCGCGACAGCATGATCAGTCACTTCATCACCCATGAGGGCAGCACCCTCAGACGATGGTCCAGCACCTACATTCAGGAGGTCAGCATCACCGGTCCAGGTGGGTGTATCGACAGCAGCTTTCAGAGGTGCTCCACCTTCAGTGCCGAGGACAGGGCAGACAGTTTCCGAGGATCTTCCTGTCATAACCGAGATTTTTCAGAATATTTTAAAATATTTTCTCATAATTTTCTGGAATTAAAACTAAGATATTTCGTGACTAAAGGATTTTTAAATAATGTTAATTAATATTAAAATATTATGAAAATAATAATTTTTGGTGTAAAATAGAAAACTGGACATAGGGTAATTTTCTGTGAATTTATTGGACTCCGAAAACATGTTTAAAACCCTAAAAACCCTATTTTTAATTAAACCCAAACAAACCGGGTTGAACCGGGCTCAAACCGGTTTGAACCGGGCTGAACCCGGTCCAACCGAACCGGACCGCCCCTAGACCCTAACGGGTCGGATCCTGCCTACCCGACCCAAACCCGACCCGACCCGGACCCAAAACCCTAATCCTAAACCTAGCCGGATTTACTGTTCCGGCCCTATTTATTGCCTCGAAGTCCGCGTCGTCGCCGCCGCAAACCCTCTCTCCCATCTCTCCGCCGTCCGCCGCTCCGCCCCGGTCGCCTGAACCCTAACCAGCCCCGACTCCTTCCTCGTCTCCTCCTCCCGACGAGCTCCACCGCCCTCCAGTCTCCCAAAGCCTCGACCACCACCCTTCATCACCCTCCGCCTCGACCATCCCCTCATCGCTCTGCCCTAGACCAGCCCCAACCTCGTCTTTCCCGACCAGAACACCTCCAAACCCCGACGCCCTAACCGCCTTCCTCCCTCGTCTTCCTTCCTCGCCCTGATCACCCCCGACGCCCTAAAACCCCAACTTCCTCCTCCGCCCGACGAACCTCTCCCCTCGGCCACCATCTCCAGCGCCGCCCTCGGCCACCCAGAACTTCGACTCCGCCGCAGCCCCTTCGTCCTCGATGAACTCCCCCGAGCCCCCATCTCCCCCTTCCTCCTTCCCCGACTCCACCTTCCTCTGCCGTCCTCTCCCAGCCTCGCAGCCCTCGACGACTCCCAGCCGCCTCGCCGTGCCCTGCCCAGCCCAGCACCACCACCAACCTCGACGATCCTCCGTCTCTGGCATCCCTCAAAACCCTAAACCTAGATCGGACACAGCCCGGACAAGGCACAGCCCCATGTCTGTGTGTCAAGACGACTCGCGAACACAAAGAACCCAGTTCCACGGAGCCCTATTCAGGTAACCCGTTCTCTCTCCTTGTTGACCCGTTTACGGTTCCGTCAGTTGTGACGCTTAGGCTGTGTAACCCTCTCGATATCCGTGTAACCCGCTCGGTGCCTCGCGTCCTGTGGTGATCGCAAACCGCGATCCAAAAACAGGAAAACCAATGCCCTGTTTCACCCCGGAACTGAGTGCGCCCCGCCAAACGGGACGACTTGGTCGCGCGCGGTCTTCACAGAAATGTGCGCGCCGTTGATACGGACGTGCAGGATTTTACAGAAGTTGATTTGGATGTGCGTGCACACCGGAATCAACGTGTATCCGCCGACAACGCCCCGTATCCGCCGATTCTGGAATATGTTGTAAATTTGTGTACACACATCAGATCGAGACAAAACTTATACCATCAGACTCGTAGCAAATACACTGGTCCTGTGACCCAAGTTTGGTTCGATTCTGAGAACGTTGACAAAATCGCGTATCGTGGGCCCCGCGGCTCCACTTGGCGGGCGATTTTGTGATCGGCTCATCGGAATCCAATTCTGGAAGTTCCGTTGGGTTCGTATTATCGTTCCTGACTTGTTGACACTAAGTTGGACGAATTTGGAGACCATTGGCCCTGACACGTTTTTCGGTGCAAAGCAGCCCACAGGTGGACCCCGCTTTGACCAAAAACTGTTATTTTTGTCTCTGTGTCCAAATTGGACTTAAGGACAGGCGTTTCTAGCTATTTGATATTTTCTAAGACTGATGGTGATGTTTATTTCAGCAACCGGAGGAGTCCCTACAATTCCCACTGAGACCAGAGCTACAGTTGGAGCCAGAACCTCAGGCAAGTGTACATTGCCAACATTACAGTTCTTGTTACATATTGTCTTGCCTTATTTATATATTATTGTACATGCTTGACCTAGGATCGTGTGACTTCACTTAGCATCCAATTAATAGTCGGGTGCCAACACCGTACGCGGAGTTGTGTAACGTCATCTAGACATGGATACCGAGACCCTATATTTCTCGTACTTGTCTTATCAAGTACATCATAACCCAGGACACTTGACACTATTCATAAGACAGAATCTTCTTGAGATATTCATGGTAATTCTGTATAGGATACAGGCTTTATGGCATAGACATTATATTTATAGACATTAGATGACTTGCTATATTAGATATGATCGTGCGTGACATGGACATGATGCATCGTGAACATGAGACGTGTGATTACATGGGGTGGGAAGAGACACACAGGCTATAGGCTAATTTTATATATATAATACATAGTAAACTATATAGTAAACTCTGCTACAGGCTCCCAGACACAGAGCTTGTAGTGGTCTCAGTCTGAGTTCTAGTGCTGCTCTCATCTTGTATTTCACTTAGCTGGTTATTTAGTATTACCCTATTTACTCATTTATTTTCTGTACTGCATTATTATGGCTTGAGTTATTTTGTACCTTGCTATGTCCCCTGAGGACCTGGATCCGGATTATGTTCCCAGGATTAGCAGACGAGATCTATCCCGAGGTTTACGGAGCAGGAGCATTATCAGGAGCAGGCACTGGAGCAGTACCAGATCCAGTAGACGAGTGATCTCTGCGGGTATCTTCTGAGTATAGGCTTTATCCATACTCAGTATTTGTTGTGGTTATCTTTATTCTTGTATCTTGACAGATGTATCAGACTCATTATCGGGTTATTTCCCGAGTTTATATTATATTGAGATTGATCTTGCGTTATGATTCTGATATTGTTATATTCATTTGTGGATGAGATTAGTATATTTAGACCCTTATTGTTGTATTACAGCTTAAGTACGCCCCGATGGATCCATTAAATTGGGTTTATCCATCGGTGTGTGCTGTTGGCCATTGCCACGTGTCTAGTCCCTCGATATTTTAGGACTGGAGTGTGACATGGTTTTTGTGGTGGCCCATGCAGGTCTCAGACTAAATTGTTCGATTTCAACTTAGGGATCGAGCAAGCCTGCAAAAAGAATAGGATAAGTTTTAGGATCTCATCCACAACTGACTATGACTCATCCTCCTTCCAATCCATTCCGTTGAATAATTGCATCCTGCTTGATTTATGTGCCTTCTTATTAGTTCCTTGAGTGTAGCCTTCTCCTAGAATATAGAAGTCCCTGTTGATAGAATGATAAGTAGGGTAACCTTCCTATTAAGAGTACAGCTAGGGTATTGACACCCCTAAGTAGAACGCTTAATGAACCATAACGTCCCTCACCTATAGAATAATTTACCATTATTTCTTGTTATAGTCATGAATGACCTAAGAGTAGTATAGGCACTGCTAAGAGCGAGTTAGAGATTTGACCCTAGTGTTTGACCCCAGTCTTGAGGAACCAATAGAAATCTGAGATCGAATGTTAAGACTGAACCTAATGTGCATAGTGAGATAGTGTTAGAATATAGGTTCGTGTCGTGATATTAGCATACAGTACCTCAGGAAGCCCAGAGCAACGAGTATGACATTTCCCTTGAGATCATACCTCAAACACGGAGAATTGCTCGCCACCTTCCCCTTAGAAAACCATGATATTATCTAGAGCCCCATATTTCAATTTCCCATGTTGATCATCTGCGACCTTAACGTTCGCTAATGCGCAACGACTAAAATATGTTCTTCTTTCCTCCGTCTTTCAATTCGTGCCACCTGACACTTCTGATAGTAGGCCAAGTAATTTTATTCCTTGTTAAGGACCCATAGTTTTCTAGGATTATAGCTGTAGTCTTGAATTTGAAAATTTTGTGCTTGGTAGTTAGAGTTCGATAAGTTTGAGTTAATCTTGTAGATTATGACCCGATGATTATCCCTTAGCGTTAAATTACATAATTTGTACCCTACCTCGATACGAGTTATATTCCCTTTCCCTTGAGACTAGTAACCTTTCTATTTTTGCTATTGACACATGTTCTATGAGCACTATGATTAAGACTTAAGGTGACCCTTACCTATATAATGCAATAAGAGACCCTAAAAAGTACCAAGATCTTTTCTCATATACCCTAATAAGAGTTTCTATTTTATTTACATGTACAAGGTTATTTTGCAGGATCCTCTTAAGACTGTCAGATTATTAGTTTAATTCTTATAAGTTGGGTAGTATGCCTGACAACCTAGTACCACATAGTCCACTTGACCCATCAAGGCGGTGTAACTCAATGGCATTAATCGCATGCTAGCAAAAGATGACAGTGTTTATTCAGACAATAGAATTTAGAGGTCCTTGCCCCTATTTGGTCGACTAGCGACTTAGACAAGGAGGTTGTATGATAACTGTAGAGATTGTAGAGTCTTTTATTAATGTTGCTTATTTTGTTTTTGTTTTGTGAACTTGAATAATTTGTACCTCCTTTCATCAGCATCTAGCATACTTATATTTCATATACTACCTTGACTTATGCTGCTATTTTATAGCCTAGTTTTGCAAGCTTACTCTTTATCGAGCTTGTTCATGACATATGTATTATTGGGGACGCCCACAATAATATATTTCAGAATCAGTGTATTACGGTCTGATCAACCATAGTGCGCTTGATTCGCCCTTCGCAATAATACTTTACGTGGATTGAGATATGTAGTGATTAGTAGACGAATATACTTGCCCTAGACATGTCTGACATATCGTATCGGTTACATAACTGTACTAATACGAGCATACGAATATAGGATTATCAAAATAGGATTTTAATCCACAACTGCTTGGACAATTCCCATTTGAATTCTTAAAATGCCTTGATTTCGATACTTCTAATCTATTACCTCACCCTTGAACTCTTTATTATTGATCTCAGTCTTCACTTATTTCGGAAAGACGAAACCTCGTGCTTGGTATAAGTTTGATACACAGAGAGTACTAGATATACCCCATAGGCCGATCACATACTTGAGGATTATCCTTTCGTAATTAAGGATATATCATATGTGATATAATCGACATTGAAGTTTTGAGGATTGAATGACATGAGTAAATATATTAAAAAATATTTTTTAAGGTATATAGCCTTATGTGATAGATGGGTAAATTCTAAGTTGGGTAGCAGTGCATTGTTAACTCGAGAGGAAATTTTTTTAGATTATGATCGAGTAAGATTAGATTGGGAGAGGTTCAAGCCATTTTAAATTTTGAGAAAATTTAGAAGAATGACTAAGATGACGAGGATTAATGAATTGATATTGAGGACCCAATATTTATACCTTAAGTACATGATTTAAATTTTTGAACAATGAAGGTAGAATCATCAATTTGAATTTGGAGGATAGATATAGAATTTCAGACTTGAACATTGGTGGACTGTATTTAAATTATTTTTTCAATTTGATGATTTGAGTTAAAATAAAAAAATTGATGGTTGGACTACCTATTTGAAATATTGAGGATGTGAATGGAATTTAAAGAGTTGAAGCATACAAAAATTTATAAGTGAAAATTTATAAGTGAAGACATCCCGAAGACAGCTTTCAGGACTCGCTATGGGCAGTTCGAGTTCTTGGTGATGGCGTTTGGACTAACCAATGCCCCGACAGTGTTCATGAACTTGATGAATAAGGTGTTTTATCAGTACCTGGACCAATTTGTTATAGACTGCATTAATGATATTCTGATATATTCGAAGACCCCAGAGGAGCATGAGCAGCACTTGAGGATAGTTTTGGAGACCGTCAGGAAGGAAAAGTTGTATGGCAAGTTATCGAAGTGCGAATTCTTCCTTGATAAGGTTGAATTCCTTGGGCATATTATTACAGGAGATGGAATCTCGGTGGATTCGAATAAGATTTCAGCAGTTTAATCATGGTCTACCCCGAGTTCATTAGCAGAGATTAGGAGTTTTCTTGGATTGGTAGGCTACTACCGGAGGTTTGTTCAGAACTTTTCCAGACTTGCAAAGCCGATGACTAGGCTGATCAGGAAGGACATAGAATTCGTCTGGACTGAGGATTATCAGTCAGCATTTGAGGAGCTAAAGAGGAGATTGACTACAGCTTCCATCTCTACACTACCATCAGGAGCAGGAGGATTTTCCATTTATAGTGATGCATTAGAAAAGGGTTTGGGTTGTGTGTTAGAGCAGTACGGGAAGGTGATTGCCTATGCTTCCAGGCAATTACACCCGCATGAGAAGAACTACCCTACCTATGATTTAGAGTTGGCAGCGGTTATCTTTGCGCTCAAATTATGGAAATACTATTTATATGGAGAGAGAGTAGAGATCCTCACAGACCATAAGAGCTTAAAGTATGTGCTTACACAAAAAGAGCTCAACATGAGGCAGTGGTGATGGTTGGAGCTGATAAAAGACTTCGACATATCTTTGTAGTACCATCCAGGGAAGGCCAATATAGTCGCGGATGCTTTGAGCAGGTATCCCATGGCTATGTGCTTGACTAGAGAGATAGATATTTATTAGCAGATCATGACAGTTTAGGCATTGAGGTATTGATTCCTGGAGTTGTAGCACATATATGGGAATTTAGGTACAGTCGGAGCTGATGGACCAGGTCAGAGCCGGATAGTATGAGGATGAGTATCTGAGGGGCATCAGAGTACAGGTTCAGATCAGGTTGGAAGAGGACTTCATCATTGCAGATGATGGATCATTGCGACACGGTACCAGGTTATGTGTACCGAAAGGAGCATTGCGCGAGAATATTCTGCAGGAGGCACATCGTTCTCAGTACTCTATGCATCCAGGTGCCAATAAGATATATAGAGACATGAGGGAGCATGTATGATGGTATGGTATGAAGAGGGAGGTAGCTAGCTTAGTGTCCAGATGCTTAGTTTGCCAGCAGGTCAAGGCAGAGAGACAGAGACCACCCATTTCGGAGTAGAAATGGAAATATGTGACTATGGATTTTGTATCAGGAATTTCGCGTTCCCCAGGAGGCAAGATGCAATTTGGGTCATCGTGGATAGGTTGACCAAATTAGCCTACTTTCTGCCATTTAAATTGGGTACATCTACGGAGAAACTCGTGGAGATGTATATATGCTAGATTATCAGATTACACGGTGTTCCAGTGAGCATAGTCTCAGATCGGGATAGTTGTTTCATGTCCCACTTCTTGAGGAGTTTGTAGGCTAGCTTGGGTAGTCAGGTCAAGTTCAGTACTACTTATCACCCTCAGACGAACGGACAGTCGGAGAGGACTATTTAGACTCTCGAGGACATGCCACGCACCTGTGTTTTGGATCTTGGAGGTTCTTGGGAGGATCACCTTTATTGGTAGAGTTTTTATACAATAATAGTTACCAAACCAGCATCGAGATGTCACCATTCGAGGCATTGTATGGATGGAGGTGCCACACTCCGTTGTCCTGGGATGATGTTGGTAACAGAGCTTTATTGGGACCAGAGATGGTAGTGGATACAGCAGAGAAGGTAAAGCTTATCAGGAATAGACTTCGAGTGGCGCAGGACAGGCAGCAATATTGGGCTGATAGCCACCAAAGACCTTTAGAGTTTGAGGTATAGCTTTAGTTTTATTTTGTTTGTGTTTAATTATTTGTTTTGTTAGAGTGCTAAGGTTGTGTTTCGTGCTAGGTTGGTGTTCTAGTTTTTTTGAGGATTTCTCTGACATATGGCATAATTCGTTTTGGTGGAGGCAGAAAGCTTAGTTCGCGATTCATTGGACCTTTCAATATTCTTGAGAGGGTCAGTACAGTTGTATACAGACTAGAATTACCACCTGTATTGGAGGGAGTGCACAATGTGTTTCACGTATCACAACTGAGATGGTACATGGCAGATCCCAGTCGTGTGTTGGATCACTCGGAGATAGAGGTGGGCCCTACTCTTAGCTATCCAGAGCAGCCACTGGAGATTCTGGATCGGAGAGAGAAGGTACTGAGAAACCAGACGATTCCTTTGGTGCACGTCGCATGGAGGCATCACTCGCCAGAAGAGAGTACCTGGGAGCGAGAGACCAAGATGCGTGAGCGATATCCATATATGTTTGAGCCGTGAGGTATAATTCTTTCTTGCATTGTATTATTTGCTTTGGTAGATAGTTCTTTCTTAATTTCGAGGACAAAATTTTTCTAAGGTAGGAAGGATTGTCACCCTCACATTTTTCATTCAAGGATAGTTTGGTAATTGACATGGGCAATTTTAATTTTAGGATTATTTATATTTAAATATTATGCATGCATGATTAATTAATTATTGTATTATTAATTGTTTGCTAGTGGTAAATTTGTTTTAGACTTGTGTAGTGGACCAAACATATTTATTAGTTGCATGAACCCAACTTTTCATATAAATTTAGTTTGAACCCATGAATTAGGCCCATGGATTAGGAGGTTGTATTAATTAGTGAAACCATTAGACTAGAACCTTCCCTCCCTAATTAAATTCTTTATGAGAGGTCCCAAGGGATATTTGAGATATTTTACATTGCTTGGAGGGGGGGGACTACATGGCCGGCCACCTATGAAGAGAGAGAAACTATTTCATTTTACCAATTTTCTAAGTCTTAGATCTATAATTTCCCCATTCTAATTTTCTCCATTTCTCTCATCAATTCTCCACCAATTCTTCACCAATTTCTTCCCAAATTCTTTATTGAGGCTTCTAAATCAAGGATCTATAAGAAGGAAGCAAGGAGAAATGATGAGGAGGCCAAGATCTACAAGGAGAGGAGCTACTTAGCACTTGGGGACTTTTCATTGGGGATCCATCTTCCAATAGGTACATTTTAGTTTTTTTCCTTCAAATAGACTCTAGATCTGAGATTTAACAATGAGAAACCTGTAAAACACCTAATTCTGAAAACCGTATTAATCTTTTTAATTAATTATTTAATTAATTTATAGTAATTATTAGCTAATTAGAGGAAATATAATTTAATTAATTTTTATTTTAGGGGATGGTGCACTTAAAGAATTTATGGAGCAATTATAAATTTTCCTTAATTTATTCCATGTAGGAAATCCTGTGGACAGTTGATAGCTTAATGGTATACACTAATATAATTTTTAGAATTTTCTATATATATATATATATATTTATTTATTTATTTATTTATTTATTTATTTATTTATTATAAAAGAAATTAGAAATAGAAAATAGAAAAAGGGAATTAGAAAGAAAAATAAAGAAAAGAAAAAGAAAAAGAATCCTTAATGGATCCAAACCCCAAACCCACCTTAAACCCAAACCCATAATTCCTAAACCACTACCCGTTAAAACCCTAACCCGCACCCCTTAAAAAAAATATCAGCAGCAGTACCAACCGACTCAAACACCCCCCCCCCCGTATGTATTCATCCCCGCCGCCTCTCTTCTCTATATATATTCTCTCTTTCCCAAACCCTAACCCTAAACCTAGATCTTCTTCTCTACCCAGCGACCAAAACCCCGCGCCTCCAACCACCGTGCCGCCCAGCCAGAGCCGCCCGAGCAGACCGTCGCCCGCCGCGTCGCCGTTCGTGCGTACAACCACAACAGATTTTGAACAGCAACTTACCTGTGTTCACGTCTCAATTTTTGTGCCCTCGCTCGACCAAACTCGACACCGTCTTCATCGATATATTTATGACCTATCCCCCTTTCATATCTGTGTATTAGTTTAACTCGAACAGCGCGTAATCCTAGACAAAAATAGCGACCAAGTTGGCAAAAAATGACAATTTTTTGGATCGCAGAAAACTGCGATAACTACCCATGTTTACGGACTCGTATCTCCTACCACAGAGATCCGAATCTAGTTTTTCTTTTTGGTATACGAAGACCACCTAACCTAGTTTAATTTCTGTCATTTATAATATTTTATTAGTTGTTATATGTTGAATTAAATTAGATAAAAAAATCCCAAAATATATACTTTTTTCAAATTCCAGAAATTGTGATATGGAGCGCGTCCCGCCAAACGGGATCGCTCCGTCGTGTATCAAGTGTACCAAAAGGTGCGCACAGTATACCCAGACGTGTGGACTTTCGCAGAAACTAATTCGGACGCGTGTGCACATCGAAATCAGCCCATATCCGCAAAAATTCCCCGTATCATGACTTTTGTAAAACTCTGCGCTATTTAGTGCACGCTTGTCAGGATGCGACAAACCTTGTGCCACTGGACTCGTGGTATCGCGCTGGTCCCGTGACCCAATTTTTACGTTATTCTGAGATAGTTGACCAAGTCGCCTATTGGCGTGCCCTACGGTTGACTTTTTGGGCAAAATTGTATTCGACTCATCGGAATCCAAAATTGGACATACTGTTGAGTTTGCACTAACATTTAGAGTTTTTTAACCTATAATTTATTCCATTTAGAGACTGTTATCCTTGGCATGCTTTTCGGTGCCTACTTTAACCCAAAATTACTGTTTTGCCCCTGTGTCCAAATTGGACGAAAAGGTAATGATTTCTAGCTATCTCGCTAATTTCGAAAATGTTGGTGATATCTATTTCAGCATCCGAAGATGTTTGTTCGGAGGCCTTAGTTCCAGATCCCGTGTCCTTGACATTTGGACGCTTACACTATACAGATTTCTTGTCAGACAAGTATACCTTGCCATTGTACTTTGTTTACATTCCATATGTTACATGCATCTTTATTTCTGCTTATTTTATTTTATTTATTTTAACTGCTATATAAACTGTGCGTCCAAGAAAACTTTGGTGCAACGACAGTGACGTCGTATTCTGTTTTTATTTATGTATATGTATTGGGCCTACTTTATGAGACCATCCCATTATCATGAGACATTCTATATTTCATTAGCCATGACACTATTCTCACATGAGTGTGAGTGACATGTAGGACACGGACTTGCATATTCGGCTGGCCACTGATACGTATAGGTAGTACGACGGATAGGGATAACTGCCGATAGAAACTTTGCATGCTAGTAGACATGGTAGTTATTAGAGGTTTTATCGTGTCATGGATGTGACATGCTTAGAGCATGGGGTGGGGAGAACAACAAGTAAAGCGTTTGGGCTCCTTTGCACTTTTCTTTTGTTCGTCCGGACGCTCCACCGGAGCGACGGGTGGTGATAACCCCATATGTTACTGGCGGCCTCTGCCGTTCAAAAGATGACATGCTTTTAGGCCCCTAGATCTCCAAGAGAACCATGCCAATCCCATTTATGGCCAGATAGCCCACGTGTTGAAAAGTTGTTCTCAAACTGCATATACTTAGACGGTTAGACGACCTTTTGGATGTTAACTTTTCAGTACTTTATTGGCAAGTTATTATGTATCTTGTTACGTCCCTCTGAGGACCTGGTCCCTTTCCAGATATAGACGAGTAGGAGTATCCGCAGGAGTATGGACCTGGACCTGACGCTACTTATCAGACTGAGGAGGTCTTACCTTCGGAGTATCTATGATTTATTGTCGTTATTTAGAGATCCTAGTTGCTACTTCTTTTTAGAGATATTTATCTTATATTAGAGTTGATTCTCTTCTCTTTTTAGTAGTTTTAGTATTATCGATTTACAGTGGATTTGTTTCCATCCGACTATCATACTTTGATACTCATCTTTGATATTCAGTTATTTATTTTCTTTATCTCTTTATTTGTGCTGTGGATGAGATATAGATTGCGTGTGACTTATTGTGACAATATATTACCACTGGTGGATTGAATATTCATGTACAGCGTATGTGTGTATATGGTTTCCATATATTAGAGTTCGTATACATACGGCTGATGTGTTACGTATTTCTAATCATACGTATTTTGGGACTGGGGCATGACATATTTTTGTGGTGGCCTATGCAGGTCTAGAATATATTTTCTCGGTTACGTAACTATACCGAACAAGCCTGCGTATAAGAATAGAGTATAAGGATCTCATCCACGCTTGACTAAAACTCATTCTTCCGTTCAACTATCATATTTTAATGCTTGCATCCAGTTTGATTCCTGTACTTCTTCTAATCGTTTCGTACATCACCTGCAGAGAGATGGATATACAAAATGGATGTACTGCCGCCGATGGCGATACACCTTCAAAAGTTAATAGTCAGACTCAAGGAGGGACTTCAACGATTCCTAGACTTCCGGTACCAGATGGACAGACTCACAATCCAGTTCTATCTGATCTTCTCGCTTCACCTAATGGGAACCTTCCAGCCTCATCGATACCGCAGGATGGCCAGGCACAGTTGTTCCAATTCTTCCAGATGATAATGCAGGAACAGAGACAACAGACCACCACACTAGCTGCAGAGTAGAGGCAGCAAGCATCAGAACAGAGATAAAAGTTTCTAGCAGCACTTGAGAGGATGGCTGCACATACTACAATACCAGCTCAAGCACTAGTTCCCGTACCTCGAGCTAGAGTTGGTTCAGTCAAGGACTTTATACAGATGGGTCCAAAGCTGTACCAAGGAATTGAGAGCCCAGAGGAGACTACCAACTGGATTACTCACACTCGAAAGTTATTAGAGGCATCGCAGCTACCTG
Organism: Iris macrosiphon; assembly: GCA_036927795.1. Taxonomy (NCBI): domain Eukaryota; kingdom Viridiplantae; phylum Streptophyta; class Magnoliopsida; order Asparagales; family Iridaceae; genus Iris; species Iris macrosiphon. Next base: position 123,722,882 of record JAYESA010000002.1, read on the forward strand.
CAGACCTATGGATGACCGGCGTAAGGACGCTACTAGATAGTAATGCCCATCACTGGTGGGAATCAATGGAGCGCCAGTTGGGTACATACTAGACTTTGGAGCAATTCTTGGAGTACTTTGAGAGAAAGTACATTCCGGATACCGTAAGAGATGCATTATACGATCAGTTTCTTCACCTGGAGCAAGGGAACAAAATAGTTGACGAATATGATATCGAGTTTAGTCGCCTCAGTAAATATGGTGCCGCCCTAATACCGAATGACTTGGCCAAGGCTAAGAGATTTCATCGCGGACTGACTCAGGAGCTCCAACACTATACTAGCTCACAGTCCCGGATCTCCTATGCTGAATTACTGACAGAAGCCAGATTGCAAGAAACCATCAGCAGAGAAAAAGGAGGTCAGCTGAGGACACAACAAGGACCAACAAGGACACAGCCAGGGCCAGCAAGGACACAGCAAGGAGGACCTATCAGACGTCCTTTGGCTCAGCAACAACAGTACCAGCACAGAGCAGGACCGTACCAGATTTCGAAGAAGCCCCAATATAATTATTGTGGGAGATGCGGACATATTTCAAGAGACTGTCGGACTCGTTTGGGACAGTATATGAGATGTGGTTCCGGACAGCACCTGGCAAGAGACTGTCCAATGCAGCAGATATTGACACTTCCACCGCCAGCACAGAGGCTAGTGCTTCCAGCACCAAAGCCAGCTCAGCAGATGACTAGACCCAGAGTACCTCGATCCCCAGCAGCAGCAGGATTTTAGTGAGGACCACCGCTACCTACTCAGGAGGATCAGTTCACGAGGGACAGACATGGACAACCATAGAGGAACGGATAAGCTTTTGCATTAGAAGTAGATGGCTTGGATCAGGAGGTTGATGTCATAGCAGGTATTACTCTTGCTTTTACTTTTCCTGCTATGAGATTGTTTGATACGAGAGCCACCCACTCATTCATATCATCTAGTTTTATTGCCAAACATAATATTGCCTCTACATCTTTACCTAGTTGTGTTAGAATTCTCACCGGAGGAGGAGTTGTACCTGTTAGTCAAATTTATAGATCATGTCCTGTAGTAATTCGTGGCAGAGAGATGAACGCCCTACTATTAGTCCTTCCTATGCCAACTTTTGATATTATGCTTGGAATGGACTGGCTGAGCAAGTATCACGCTTTCTTAGATTGTTTTGGAGGAAGCATTCTTTTTAAGGTACCATGCCAGCCTGAACTTGAGTTTGCAAGAGGATCCACAGAAGCCATTGATGGTATGCAGCTTGCAATGGACGATGTTATTTATCACCCCATTATTTTAGAGTTTCAAGACATCTTTCCAGAGGAATTGCCAGGACTACCCCCAGACAGAGACGTAGAATTCTCAATTAAATTAGCACCAGGAGCAGTACCCATAGCGTCGCATGTTTACAGACTGGAAAAGAAGGAGATGGATGAGCTGAAGACACAGTTAAAAGAACTAGAAGAGAAAGATTTCATCCGACCGAGTGCATCACCCTGGGGAGCACCAGTATTGTTTGTACCAAAGAAGGATGGGTCAGTGCGTATACAGAGCCTTAAATATAGTGACTGTGAAGAATAAATATCCATTGCCCCGCATTGATGACCTATTTAATCAGCTTAATGGAGCCAAGGTGTTCTCGAAGATAGATTTAAGATCGGAATATCACCAGGTGAAGGTACGGAAGCAGGACATTCTGAAGACCGCATTTCGGACAAGATATGGGCACTACGAGTTTCTGGTCGTACCATTTGGATTGACCAATGCTCCAGCTATCTTTATGGACTTAATGAATCGAGTCTTCCATCAGTATTTGGACCAGTTCGTGGTCGTCTTCATAGATGATATACTTGTCTATTCGAAGAGCCACGAGAAGCACGAGAAGCACCTGCGGATTATTCTAGAGACCTTGAGGAGAGAGCAGTTATATGCAAAGCTCAGTAAATATAAGTTATTCTTGGATAGAGTCTTATTTCTTGGGTATGTCGTTACAGGAGATGGTATTTCTGTTGATCCAGAAAAGATCTCGGCAGTCAAGACATGGCCTGTTCCTAAATCAGCATCAGAGGTGAGAAGTTTCCTTGGACTTGCGGGATATTATCGACGGTTCGTAGAGAACTTCTCAAGGATAGCAGCACCTATGACTCGGTTGACTTCCAAGGATCAAGAGTTCATATGGACCAACGAGTGTCAAGCCGCTTTCGAGGAGTTGAAGAAGCGACTGACCACAGCACCAGTATTGACTATTCCATCAGGATTAAGAGGCTATATGATCTACAGTGACACATCAGGGAAAGGCTTGGGATGCATATTAATGCAGCATGGCAAGGTGATTGCATATATATCTAGGCAGTTACGAGTACATGAGAAGAATTATTTGACTCATGACTTGGAACTTGCAGCCATTGTATTCGCTCTGAAGCTATGGAGACATTACTTATATGGGGAACGAGTGAAGATCTATACAGACCATGAAAGCCTCAAGTACATCTTTACGCAGAAGGAGTTAAATATGAGACAACATCGATGGCTTGAGTTAATGAAGGATTTCGAGATAGAGCTACATTATCACCCAGGCAAGGCTAACGTTGTAGCAGACGCGTTAAGCCGGAAGCCAGCAGTTTATTTCTTAACGACAGAGAGGGAATTATTGGAGGACTTGCAAGAGCTTGGCATAGAAGTGATATTACCCGGAGTAGATAGGATATTTGCCAACTTGCAAGTACAGTCATCACTAGTAGAGAGGATCAAGGCAGCTTTGCCTACAGACGCTAGATTCAGGAGATTGAAAGAAAGAACAGAGGCCGAAGAGCAGACATGACTGCATATTCATGATGATAGGATATTACGATGTGGTGATCGTCTATATGTTCCCAATAGAGAGATTCGACAAGAGATGATGACAGAAGCTCATAGTTCGATATATTATATTCATCCTGGAGGCACCAAGATGTATCGTAACTTACGACAGCACTTTTGGTAGCATGGAATGAAAAGAGAGATAGCTCACTTTGTAGCTAAATGTCTAGTATGTCAACAAGTAAAGGCGGAGCACCAGAGAATAATAGGATTATTGCAACCACTTTCGATTCCAGAATGGAAGTGGGAGCACATCACTATGGACTTCGTCACGGATTTTCCCAATAGTCAAAGTGGGAGAGATACAGTATGGGTAATAGTGGACCGACTCACCAAGTTAGCATATTTCTTACCTTTTAGAGTTGGCCAGTCTATAGAAGCTTTGGCTGACTTATACCTGAGGCAGATCGTGAGATTGCACGACATACCAGTCAGCATAGTATCAGACAGGGATTCGCATTTTACATCGCAATTTTGGAGGAGCATGCAAGAGAGTCTTGGAACTCGTCTGAAGTTCCGTACATCTTATCACCCGCAGACAGATGGGCAGTCGGAGCGTACAATTCAGACATTAGAGGATATGTTGAGGACTTGTATGTTAGACTTTAGAGGATCATAGGAGGACCACCTACATCTTGTGGAGTTTTCTTACAATAATAGTTATCAAGCGAGTATCCAGATGACTCCGTTTGAAGAATTGTATGGAAGAAAGTGTAAGTCTCCCGTGTGTTAGAGTGACGTGGGAGAACGTCAGATTCTGGGACCAGAGTTGGTGGTCAACACATAGAGACAGTTAAGAAGATACAAGGGCACTTGCGAGCAGCGCAAGATAGGCAGAAGCAGTGGGCAGACCTTTATCGTCGTCCCTTAGAGTTCAAAGAGGGCGATCATGTCTTCTTGAGGATATCACCTACAAGAGGCACCATTCAATTCGGAGGGCGCGACAAGTTGAGTCCAAGGTATATTGGACCATTTGATGTGCTAGAGAGAGTGGAAGAAGTGGCATATCGACTTGCTACCACCTTCACTTGAGGGAGTACATGACGTATTCCATGTGTCACAACTCAGGCGATATGTGGCAGACAGCAGTCATGTTCTCGACCATTCGAAGATCACCATTGGACCGAGCTTGTCATACCAAGAGCAACCCGTGGGAATCCTTGATCGTCGAGAGAAAGTATTGAGGAACCAGTCTATTCCCTTGGTTCGCGTGGCATAGAAGCATGGCGCGCCAGAAGAATCAACTTGGGAGCGCGAGGACGACATGCGCAAACATTTTTCGAACCTATTCGTAGACCAAGGTATAAATTTATTTTATTCATTTATACCTTCCTTGACTTTCTACCGTGGCTTAGTTTTAATTTCGAGGACAAAATTTTTATAAGTTGGGTAGAAAAGGGAATAGAAAATATCAGCAACAGTAGCAACCGTGGCTTATACATATATATATAGTTTATTATAAAAGAAATTAGAAATAAAAAATAGAAAAGGGAATTAGAAAGAAAAAGAAAGAAAAGAAAAAGAAAAAGAATCATTAATGGATCCAAACCCCAAACCCACATTAAACCCAAACCCGTAATTCCTAAACCAATACCCGTTAACACCCTAACCCGCACCCCTTAAAAAAAAAATATCAGCAGCAGTAGCAACCGACTCAACCCACCCCCCCCCCCCCCCGCGCGTGTATTCACCCCCGCCGCCTCTCTTCTCTATATATGTTCTCTCTTTCCCAAACCCTAACCCTAAAGCTAGATCTTCTTCTCCATCCAGCGACCAAAACCTCGCACCTCCAGCCGCCGAGCTGCCCAGCCAGAGCCGCCCGAGCAGACCGTCGCCCGCCGTATCGCCGTTCGTGCGCACAACCACAACAGATTTTGAACAACAACTTACCTGTGTTCACGTCTCGATTTCAGTGCCCTCGCACGACCAAACTCGACCTCGTCTTCACCGGTATGTTCATGACCTATCCCCCTTTCATATTTGTGTATTAGTTTAACTCAAACAGTGCGTAACCCTAGGCAAAAATAGCGACCAAATTGGCAAAAAAAAGATAACTTTTGGGATCACATAAAACTGCGGTAATTATCCATGCTCACGGACTCGTATCTCCCACCACAGAGATCCGAATCTAGTTTTTCTTTTTGGTATGCGAAGACCACCTAACCTAATTTAATTTTTGTCATTTACAATATTTTATTAGTTGATGTATGTTGAATTAATTTAGATAGAAAATCTCGAAAATATACTTTTTCCAAATTTTAGAAATTATGATACGGAGCGCTCCCTGCCAAACGGGACCGCCCCATCATGTACCAAGTGTACCAAAAGGTGCACACAATATACCCAGATGTGTGGGCTTTCGTGAAAACTGATTTGGACGCGTGTGTGCGTCGAAATCAGCCCGTATCCGCGAAAATTTCTCGTATCGCGACTTTTGCAAAATTCTGTGCCATTTAGTGCACGCTCGTCAGGATGTGACAAAACTTACGCTACTGGACTCGTGGTATCGCGACTTTTGTAAAACTCTACGCCATTATGAGACAGTTGACCAAGTCGCCTATTGGCGGGCCCTATGGCTGACTTTTTGGGCAAAATGTAAGCCCCTGATTTTTTCAAAAAATATTAAAATTGGATTTTTCGTAATTTTCTAGAATTTTCTGAGAATTTTCTGTAATTAAAATGAAGGTTCTAATTATTAAATGATTTTTAAATTGTTAATAAATAATATTAAAATAGCACCAGCCCAGCCCTTCTCCTCCCTCCTCTTCTTCTTCTCCGGCGAGCAGCCAACAGCAGCAGCCGCACCAGCGTCCCTGAGCCGCCTTCGGCCGCCCGCAGCGTCGACGAGCCCCGGCCGCCGCCTCGCCGTGCTGCCCCCGGCCCCCTCCGCCTCAGCCTGGCCGCAGAGCCGCCGTCCCCGCCGCCGGCAGAACCCCAAGCCCTAACCCTAACCCTAATTTTCCTGTATCCGACACGTGTCGGACACGTGTCGGACACGATTCAAACCCCGAGTTTTTAGCCCAGTTCAGGTGCGTGTATCTTCTTGTTCGTAGCTCGGATTTTGATTCCGTAAATTGTGTTGCGAAGCCTGTATGACCCTCTCGGTGCCCGGATAAACCGCTCGGGGCATCGCGTCCTGTGGTGATCGCACACCGCGATCCAAAAACAAGAAAAACATCGACCCGATTCACCCCGGAACTGGGTACGTCCCGCCAAACGGGATGACTTGGTCGCGCGTGGTCTTCACAGATACGTGCGCAGCATTGATACGGACGTGTGAGATTTTGCGAAAGTCGATTCGGGTGTGCGTGCACACCGGGGTCAACGCGTATCCGCAGACACCGCCCCGTATCCGCCTTTTTTGACTCAAGCTCTAACTTTCTGTACACACGTCGGATCGAAACGAAACTTGCACCATCGGACTCGTAGCGATACGCTGGTCCTGTGACCCAAGTTTGGTTCGATTCTGAGAACGTTGACGAAATCGCGTGCCGTGGGCCCCACAGGCCCGTTCGACGGGCGATTTCGTGATCGGCTCATCGGAATCTAATTCTGGAAGTTCCGTTGGGTTCGTATCATCGTTTCTGACCTGTTGACACTAAGTTTGGTGAATTTGGAGACCATTGACCCTGACACATTTTTCGGTGCAAAGCGGGCCCACATGCGGACCCCGTTTTGACCCGAAACTGTCGTTTCTGCCCTTGTCTCCAAATTGGACTCAAGGAAAGGCATTTCTAGCTATTTGATATCTTTTGAGCATGATAGTAATGTTTATTTCAGCATCCGGACTCATTTCTGGAAATTTCCTCGAGACACAAAACTGTAATTGGATCCAAACATCAGGCAAGTACCTGCACTTCAAGTTTAATCTTTATATTGTGATGATTAATTCCTTGCTCTACTAGTAACATTGATGATTTCATGTAGTGTTAGAATATTGGATTTCATGTCTTGCTTTTCGTGTCGGGTGGGAGAATACTAGGAGGCATGTAGTTTACCCTTTCCCCCTGTCGTGACTGCTAGCTGTTGGTACGCGATTGTACCCTCAGCCTTATACTTGTTATTCCTGACTGCTAGCCGCCTATGGCGTACCTTATTAGCCTTATAAACCCTTACATGCCAACTATGTATTCATCATACACAAGTTCACACACAATAGTTTCTTGTCTTGTTGCAGTTCCTGTTGTCTTGTTACAGTTACATTTCTTGTCTCATTATATTCCTGTTTTACTCATATTCCTGGTTTATAGCAACTAATCATGTTTATTTACATTCCTGATTGTTAGTGCTTAACTCTTAGTTATTGTTACTACTTATTTATGCATATTCTCAACATGATACTTAGTCAGTTCTTTTCTACCTGTCACAAATATTTAGTTTAATCTTTGTTGTGCATTGTGTACTTTGCTCCTTTCCTGACTGGATTCGTTGATTTAGGCGATGATGAGAACCTTGCCCCCACCTATTATGGCCCCTACGAGGTAGCAGGTGATATAGTTGCGGAGTCGGTTCCCACGCAGGAGACTACTCCTGCGGAGTAGTTAGCAGTAGTTATTTATTTCCTTTCATCCTAGTAATCGGGTTTGTCCCCGATTTAATTTCTGGATTCTGTAATAAAACTCTGGATCTGTTATCACATTTTGATTATGAAATCTTAGCGTTCCTTTTCCTGTTATTTTCCTTGCCTATTTAATTATTGTGAATGAGCTAGATTTTATTTAACTGTGGATATGACCTAGACAGCGTACTACCGCCGACACTGCAGCGTAGGCTGGACGTACCCACGTACTCGTGCCCGAATATTCGGATGCGGGTCATAACACGTTTTTATGGTGGCCCGTGCAGGTCCACGACTAAATTGTTCGATTTTAACTTAGGGACCGAACAGGCCTGCAATAAGATTGAGGATTTTAGGAAAAGCTCATTCACAGAATAGGATCCTTTATTTCAAATCTTGCTATCATTCCTAGTCAATTTTCCTATCGCCCTTGATTTCCAAGTAATCTATTCTAATCTTCCTATCCCTTAATCATTCAGAATGGTTCAGACAAGGAATACAGTAGGAGGCACATCAGAACCCATCGAGCAGACTGTGCCTGAAACTCTTACGCTCCCTCCGCCTCCAACTATTCCGATAGTTACTCTGGATGGGGCACAGCTACTCGGAGTGTTCCAGGGACTTGTAGAATCCCAGAAGGAACAGACTACCCTGCTACGAACTAGTCTTTCGGACGCTCTTCGGTCCCAGGAGTCACCACACAAGAGGCCAGGAAGCGACAAGGACTTCAAGAACCTTAAACCCCTGGAATTCTATGGGACTGAAGGTATTCTCTATGCCGATGAATGGATAGAGAATATGGAGCGACTCCTGAAGACTGCTCGGGTCCCTGATGATCTTAAAGTGGAATCTGCAAGCCTGCAACTATTTGACATAGCTCAGACCTGGTTTAGAGATGAGCCTCAGTTATCTGCTCCTGAGCTAACTTGGGAGGATTTTAAGAGGCTGTTCAAGGAGAAGTTCTATCCCGAAGTGGCTCGGGAAGCTCTCGAAAGTCAATTCGAGAAGCTGGAACAAGAAAATCTTTCTGTTGATGAGTACACTGCTGAATTTAGCAGACTGAGCCACTTTGCAGAATATATGGTTCGTACCCCTGAGGATAGAGCCCGTAGATTCAAGAAGGGGTTGTCTCCTGATATTCGCCTTGCTGTCACCACTAGCCGAGCTCGTACATACAAGGAAATCTTGAGCGTGGCACAAGATGTTGAAAGAGACATGGGACATAGATTAAAGCGGAAAAGAGATACTGGAAGTATGGGACCCCACCAACGCCCATTCCAACAACAACCACAGTAGAGGGCCCCGCAGCAAACCCAGCGTCCTCTTCCTCGAGCCATAGCGCCCCAACACCAAGCTCAAGGACAGAACCAACGAGTTCCCACTTGTGGCTTTTGTCAAAAACAAGGTCACACCTGGCAAGTTTGTAGGAAGAGGCTAGGTGCCTGTCTATATTGTGGATCAACAGCACATCAAGTGAGGGACTGTCCTGCTACTCAAGAATGCGGACAAGCTTACGTGATGACCGTGGAGAACGCGTAGACTCTTGGAGCAGCTAATGCGCGTAAGTGATTCGTAGATACCTTTTCTAGTATTGTTTAGCTCGTGCCTATTGGTTCATGACCTCAGCCCCAACCTAGTAATTTTGAACTTGCTAAAAACCTGGTATGCTTTTAAATTTGATAAATATAGAGATTGTAGAGTCTTTTGCTATTATGTGTTATTTTGTGAACTTAAATATTTGTACCTCCTTTCATCATCATCTAGCGCACTTAATTTTGCTGTACTTGACTTATGCTGCTATTTTATAGCCTAGTTTTGCAAGCCTACTCTTTATCAGGCTTGTTCATGACACATGTGTTATTGAGGCCTGATCAACCCCACTAATACAAGTGTCTATTCAGAATCAGTGTATTACGGTCTGATCAACCTTAGTGTATTTTGATTCGCACTTCGCACGACTACTTTACGTGGATTGAGATATATAGTTGACTAGTATACTTGCCCCCTTAAATATGTCCGAGCATATCGTATCAGTTACATAACTGTACTAATACGAGCATGCGAATAAATGATTACCAGAATAGAATTTCAATCCATAACCGCCTGACAATTCCCATTAGAATTCCTTAAACGCCTTGATCCCTATACCTCTGTTCTACCACCTCGCCCTTGAACTCTTTATTATTGATCCTCGTCTTCCCTTATTTCGGAAAGACAAAATCCTGTGCTTGGTATAAGTTTGATATATAGATAGTACTAGATATACCCCTCAGACCGGTCGAATTGATGATAACCCTTTATGATTAAGGGAATACCATAGGTGGTGTATTTGTGTTAAAAACTTAAAGATTCAATACCATGATTAATTAAGTTGGGACCTAGCTTTACTAGTTGTATAGCCTTAAAGGATAGATGGGTAAATTCTAAGTTGGGTAGCGACCGCAATGTTCACCTGAGAGGAACCCGTTAGACTGTAATCAAGTGAGATTGGACAGAGAGAACCCTACCATATTTTAATTTCGAGGACAAAATTTTTATAAGTTGGGTAGATTGTAAGCCCCTGATTTTTTCAAAAAATATTAAAATTGGATTTTTCGCAATTTTCTGAAATTTTCTGGGAATTTTCTGTAATTAAAATCAAGGTTCTAATTATTAAATGATTTTTAAATTGTTAATAAATAATATTAAAATATTATAGAAATAATATTTTTGGGTGTAAAATAAAAAACTGGACTTAGGGTAATTTTTTGGAATTTATTGGACCCCGGACCTATTTTTAATTACCTAAAAACTAATTATTATTATTATTATTATTATTTTCTTTATTTTTCAACCCAGCCCGGCCCACCGTTCCGGCCCACTGGACCCAGGCCCATTGGGCCGGCCCAGCCGCTTCCCTTCCGGGTCGGGTCGGGTCTGCCCGCCAACCGACCCGCCCGCTAACCCGGCTGACCCCCTCTCCCCGCTGCCCGCGTCCACCGGCGCATCCGCCGCGCCCGCAGCCACGCGCCTCCGCCCGCTGCGCATGACCCCGCCTGCTGTGCCGCCGTACCCGTCCACCCCCTCGGCCACGACCCTTCCCCCAGCCCCTTTAAAACCCTCCCCGTTCCCCCACCGGTCTCCCCTCCACCGCTTCCCCCACCGTGCTCGACCGCCCGGCCTCCTCCTCCGTCAGCCCAGCCGCCCGCAGCGCCGACGACGCCGCCCAGCCCAGCCCTTCTCCTTCCTCCTCTTCTTCTTCTCCGGCGAGCAGCCAACAGCAGCAGCCGCAGCAATCCGCAGCAGCGTCCCCGAGCCGCCTCCGGCCGCCCGCAGCGTCGACGAGCCCCAGCCGCCGCCTCGCCGCGCTGCCCCCGGCCCCCTCTGCCTCAGCCCGGCCGCAGAGCCGCCGTCCCCGCCGCCGGCAGAACTCCAAGCCCTAACCCTAATTTTCCTGTATCCGACACGTGTCGGACACGATTCAAACCCCAGGTTTTTAGCCCAGTTCAGGTGCGTGTATCTTCTTGCTCGTAGCTCGGATTTTGATTCCGTAAATTGTGTTACGAAGCCTGTATGACCCTCTCGGTGCCCGGACAAACCGCTCGGGGCATCGCGTCCTGTGGTGATCGCACACCGCGATCCAAAAACAAAAAAAACATCGACCTGATTCACCCCGAAACTGGGTACGCCCCGCCAAATGGGACGACTTGGTCGCGCGCGGTCTTCACAGATACGTGCGCAGCGTTGATACAGACGTGTGAAATTTCGCGAAAGTCGATTCGGGTGTGCGTGCACACCGGGGTCAACGCGTATCCGCGGACACCGCCCCGTATCTGCCTTTTCTGACTCAAGCCCTAACTTCCTGTACACACGTTGGATCGAAACGAAACTTGCGCCATCGGACTCGTAGCGATACGCTGGTCCTGTGACCCAAGTTTGGTTCGATTCTGAGAACGTTGACGAAATCGCATGTTGTGGGCCCCACAGGCCCGCTCGACGGGCGATTTTGTGATCGACTCATCGGAATCCAATTCTGGAAGTTCCATTGGGTTCGTATCATCGTTCCTGACCTGTTGACACTAAGTTTGGTGAATTTGGAGACCTTTGACCCTGACACATTTTTTGGTGCAAAGCGGACCCACATACGGACCACGTTTTGACCCAAAACTGCCGTTTCTGCCCTTGTCTCCAAATTGGACTCAAGGACAGGCGTTTCTAGCTATTTGATATCTTCTGAACATGATGGTAATATTTATTTCAGCATCCGGACTTATTTCTAAAAATTTCCCCGAGACACAAAACTGTAATTGGATCCAAACATCAGGCAAGTACCTGCACTTCAAGTTTAATCTTTATATTGTGATGATTAATTCCTTGCTACTAGTAACATTGATGATTTCACGTAGTGTTAGAATATTAGATTTTATGTCTTGCTTTTCGTGTCGGGTGGGAGAATACTAGGAGGCATGTAGTTTACCCTTTCCTCCTGTCGTGACTGCTAGCTGTTGGTACGCGATTGTACCCTCAGCCTTATACTTGTTATTCCTGACTGCTAGCCGCCTATGGCGTGCCTTATTAGCCTTATAAACCCCTACATGCCAACTATGTATTCTACATACACAAGTTCACACACAATAGTTTCTTGTCTTGTTGCAGTTCCTGTTGTCTTGTTACAGTTACATTTTTTGTCTCATTATATTCCTGTTTTACTTATATTCCTGGTTTATAGCAACTAATCATGTTTATTTACATTCCTGATTGTTAGTGCTTAACTCTTAGTTATTGTTACTACTTATTTATGCATATTCTCAACATGATACTTAGTCAGTTCTTTTCTACCTGTCACAAATATTTAGTTTAATCTTTGTTGTGCATTGTGTACTTTGCTCCTTTTCTGACTGGATCCGTTGATTTAGGTGATGATGAGAACCTTGCCCCCACCTATTATGGCCCCTACGAGGCAGCAGGTGATACAGTTGCGGAGCCGATTCCCACGCAGGAGACTACTCCTGCGGAGTAGTTAGCAGTAGTTATTTATTTTCTTTCATCCTAGTAATCGGGTTTGTCCCCGATTTAATTTCTGGATTCTGTAATAAAACTCTGGATCTGTTGTCACATTTTGATTATGAAATCTTAGCGTTCCTTTTCCTGTTATTTTCCTTGCCTATTTAATTATTGTGAATGAGCTAGATTTTATTTAACTGTGGATATGACCTAGACAGCGTACTACCGCCGACACTGCGGCGTAGGCTGGACGTACCCACGTACTCGTGCCCGAATATCCGGGTGCGGGTCGTTACACAAAATTATGTTCGGCTTATCAGAATCCAAAATTGGATATACTGTTGAGTTTGTACAGACATTTAGAGTTTGTTTGACCTATAATTTATCCCATTTAGAGACTGTTACCTTTGGTACGCTTTTTGGTGCAAAGTGGGCCACACGTGGACCCCATTTCGACCAAAAATTACCATTTTGTCCCTGTGTCCAAATTGGACGAAATGGTAATGATTTCTAGCTATCTCACTGATTTCGAAAATGTTGGTGATGTCTATTTCAGCATCTGGAGATATTTGTTCGGAGGTCTTAGTTCCAGATCCCTTGTCCTTGATATTTGGACGCTTACACTATACAGATTTCTTGCCAGACAAGTATATCTTGCCATTGTACTTTGTTTACATTCCATATATTGCATGCATCTTTATTTCTGCTTATTTTAGTTTATTTATTTTAGCTGCTATATAAATTGCGCATCCAAGGAAACTTTGGTGCAACGACGGTGATGTCGTATTCTGTTTTTATTTATGTATATGCATTGGACCTACTTTATGAGACCACCCCATTATCATGAGGCATCTTATGTTTCATTGGCCATGACACTGTTCTTACACGGGTGTGAGTCACATGTAGGACACGGACTTGCGTATTCGGCTGGCCACAGATACGTATAGGTCGTGCGACGGATAGGGATAACTGCCGATAGAAACTTTGCATGCTAGTAGACCAGGCAGTTATTAGAGATTTTATCGTGTCATGGATGTGACATGCTTAGAGCATGGGGTGGAGAGAACAACAAGTAAAGCGTTTGGGTTCCTTTGCACTTTCCTTTTGTTCGCCCAGACACTCCGCCGGAGCGACGGGTGGTGATGACCCCATATGTTACTGGCGGCCTTTGTCGTTCAAAAGACGACATGCTTTTAGGTCCCTGGATCTCCAAGAGAATCATGCCAATCTCATTTATGTCCAGATAGCCCACGTGTTGGAAAGTTGTTCTCAAATTGCATACACTTAGACGGTTAGGCGACCCTTTGGATGTTTACTTTTCAGTACTTTATTGGCATGTTATTATGTATCTTGTTACGTCCCTCTGAGGCCCTGGTCCCTTTCCAGATATAGATGATCAGGAGTATCCGCAGGAGTACGGACTTGGACCTGATGCTACTTATCAGACTGAGGAGGTCGTACCTTCGGAGTATCTGTAATTTATTGTCGTTGTTTAGAGATCCTAGTTGCTACTTCTTTTTAGAGACATTTATCTTATATTAGAGTTGATTTAGTGAATTTATTTCCATCCGACTATCATACTTTGATACTCATCTTTGATATTCAATTATTTATTTCCTTTATCTCTTTATTTGTATTATGGATGAGATATAGATTGCGTGTGACTTATTGTGACAGTATATTACCACCGGTGGATTGGATATTCATGTACAGCGTACGTGTATATTGTTTCCATATATTGGAGTTCGTATACATACGGCTGGCATATTACGTATTTCTAGTCCTATATATTTTGGGAATGGGATATGACAAAACCAATCCACATTCATAGGCTACCCATAGAAATTAGTTTTAGGTTCATCGGAGACCTACGGTGGAAGTTATGTTCAATTTGGTGTCAATTTTGGAGAAATTCTGAGATTAGGATATGTAGTAGTTATCATTGGGTCTAATATATCTAATTGATATATGATTTCTTGTTTGTAACTAGTGTCGTATCCATAATTGGATATGTGTAGGCCGTATCTCGTCAATTTGACGAACCAGGTTGATTTTGGGGGGTTTTCTCCAACCGGGGCCTTGTGCATATCACATTATGACACAGACACATAGTTAATCTAATTACTATACGTATTATTCATAATTAGTGTATTAGAGTTATTCGTGTTCTCCTGGATGCGTCTGGTTGTGTGGTAGAGTCGTATCGTAAGCGTATCATAGAATTAGTGTGATACGGGTGCGGTGTACTCCACGTGTTTGATGTTTGGTCCTTTTTCCTATACGTACAAGTGTATTTATAAATCTAGATAATATTTAAGTGATATATATATATATATATATATATATATATATATATATATATATATATATATATATATATATATAGTGTATATGAGTTTGTGTATAGGTGTGTGTATATATAGTTATGTTTAGATCTATATGTATATGTATAATAGTGTATATGAGTTTGTGTATAGGTGTGTGTCTATGTGTGTATATACTAGTGTATATAGTTATGTTTAGATCTATATGTATATGTATATATATATATGTGTTGGCTTATATATATGTGTCTATGTGTGTATATACTAGTGTATATAGTTATGTTTAGATCTATATGTATATGTGTGTATATATATATATATATATATATATATATATATATATATATATATGTGTGTGTGTGTGTGTGTGTGTGTGTGTGTGTTGGCTTATATATATGTGTCTATGTGTGTATATACTAGTGTATATAGTTATGTTTAGATCTATATGTATATGTATATATATATATGTGTTGGCTTATATATATGTTTATATATATATATATATATATATATATATATATATATATATATATATATATATATATATATATATCTGTGTGTGTGTGTGTGTGTGTGTGTAGATATGCATATAGATTTATGTATATAGAGAGGTGTATATAGATGTATATATATGTATAATGTTATACATAGATGTGTTTGTATTATGTTTGTATTTATGTGTGAGAGTGTATATATATATATATATATATATATATATATATATATATATATATATATGTATAAGTGTTTGTGCATTGTGTTGTGTCTATGTATGGGTGTGGTTGTGAAGAGGGCTCGAGCAACATCTAGCAGCAAGAGGGAGAGCAGTGGCCTAACAGTGGAAGTATCAGCTCGAGCAGCAGGCAAGGGGGACTCAGGTGCACCACTGCTCAAGTGAGCAGTGCAGAGGAACTGCTTGAGCAAGGCAGTGCTCGTGCAGTTCAGAAGGATAGCAGTGGCAGCTATCAACAGCAGCAATCACAAGTTCAGAGCTAACTGCATTAGCAGCAACAACAAATTGAAGTGCAGGGTGCAACCTCGGGCACCTGCAGCATTATGCAGTGAGCAACACTGAGGAGATGCAAGCTTCACAGCAGTGTGCGAGGCATCAACTGAGCCAAGGGCGGTAGGGAGAGCACGGTGGACAGCAACCCGAGCAACTGAAGAGCAGCAGTATCAGTGCAAACCTGAGTCCAGTGCAGTTCAAGAAGCCGACACTAGCAAGCTTACTGCCATGCCTCATGCACAGCCAGTGCAATCAACAGCAATAGCTGTTGCAGATAGCTGCATCAGCAGATAGCTGGATCAGCAGACAAGGAAGAGAGGCTCAGTGCAAAGCAAGTCGAAAAGAACATTATGTAGTATCAGGGAGTATCCAGTCCAGCTGCTGTGTATCAGGTAAATTTTAGTGAGTTTCGATTCAGTTGGGTTTATGGGGTATTGGTATATGTTATTAGTTAGTTATATGTAGTGTGTTATTATTGTTTAGTAGTTACACACTTATATAGCTAGTGCTAGAGGTTTATGTATATATGTATTATCATATTAGCTTGGGGTATCATATATGTGTTAGCTATTACGTCAGAGGCTTGGGTTATCTCGGGATACCAAGGTATTGCCAAGGTATTGGGTCGATACCCAAGGTTTTGGGTTGGGTATCGAGATAGGTGCGATACGCATTGGTGCAAGGCCAAGGTATCATATTTTAATTGATTTGTTATAGTATTATAATATTCAACTTGAATATATATATATATATAACACTATTTTCATATTCGAAAACTTGCGTATCTTAGGATATGGCTCTTTGAGTGCTTGTTGTTTCTTAGCTTAGCTAGTCTAGCAAAGTTTCTTAGTGTATCGACTTAGTGACTTAGTATTAGACTCTTGCAACCTAGATTTCATTGGTTTGACTTAGAAATGGCGTATCGACCTAGAATTGCATCAATTTTACTTATTTTTATTCTTGAACATTGTATTGATGCAACGTACCACATATAGGTTGTGTGATACCAGCTTGGGCATCGAGAGACACATCTTGCTTAGGACTTCAGGCGAGTATATTTCTCTGATAGTTTTTAATTCTTAATATTGTATATATGCATGTTCTAGAATTGTATACTTGATCCCGACACAGTAATTTCACGGACTGGTACTATATGGATTCCGTCATGAGATGTTATCCCCTACCGTGTTCAGCGGGTACTCGTGTACATTATATCTTATCGTGTATATTGGGTATTAATTATATTTCGTGTTCAAACACTGCTCGTATTTAGTATGCTTATTCGTGCACACCCATCGCTCATGTCCGGTGGTTATGATATTCGTGTACACCCACTGCTCATGTTCAGTGGTTATATTTCGTGTTCGTAGCGTATCGTGATTGGATCCATCGGTATTAGTTGGAGGTGGGAGAGTAGGAGTTGATTATGTGATCAAAGCCATTATTACATCGTGTACATTCTTGTTACATACCTCACTTGTAATCGTCTTACCTGATCATGTTCATCCAATCCGATCACATAATGAACTTGTATTCTTAGGCACATTAGTTTAGATTGCAGTTACTTTATCATATTGTTGATATTCATATTGTTGATCTATATTCTCGTACATTATATGTATATCTATTGTTCATCATTCATATATTTAGTGATCCTATATTTTATTTCTATATCTATTTATATGCTCGATTATGCTATTGAAACTGTTTTCAGAGGTATGTACTTCTCTCCAATCTCGACTGGATATATTTTTCCAGATGACTGGCTTATAGAGCAATATCCCACAGTCTACGGGCCGCAGGACGACGTACATTTAGAGGATACTCCTATAGACCATGAGGACTTAGTTGCAGAGCCCGAGGAGGTCTAGTTTATTTGTGTTGGATTGTATTAGACTATTATTTTGGTAGATTTACATCTTGTATATTATTTCAGATTATGGATTGTATCTTATTCTTTCCTTCGCTATTCCATTCGTGCATTATTCTTCCTTAGTTTATTTTGTGATTGAGATTAGTCATACTTGTGAGATACCATATTTCTCCTCCGTTTGAAGTTGAGATGATTGACAGGTATCATATTATATTATTGAGATATTAGATAGTTAGAAATGACCCAGACATCGTTCTATCGCCGATTCTGCGATGTAGGCTGGGTGTAACCATGTACTCATGCCCGAATATCCGGATGTGGGTCATGACAATTTTGAGCTTGGAAAAGAGGAGTAGAGGTATTGTTCATCTGTTTGTGGCAATGCAGGTGATCGTGCAATAGGCGTCGCGTGAGCGGAGTCTTGAAGCACCTATTTCCTTTCCTCTCTCCACCAACTTGTAAGTAAACTTGTAAGTAGCCATACTTTGATTAGTTGATCCTTCTTCCAAGCCTTCACACCAAACAATCTTGCCTTCTTGATTGTTATGATCAAACGATACCATAATAACTAAAAGATGTCAAGATAAAATAGAATAGACTTGGATTACTTTATGCTTGTCAATCAACTTGTGAACGGTTACCTTATTGCATGTTATTTCGCTTAGAATATTCTTTCATCATGTTTTAATTCTAGTTAGAACAATATTCTTCTATTATTTGCTATGTATAGAATACACTTTATGATATAATAAACTGAACATGAAGACTATGCAAAACAGATTATGCCATGTTACTTGTCTCATGCTTGTGTTGCCTTGAACTGCATTATTTGATAACTTAGTATTAAATGCCGCTTGGTCACGAAAAACTTGTACACAAGGTTTCATGGTTCATGCGGACGGTCGTTGGGACACTGGCACCGATCCGATCCGGACGAAACTTTATGATAGTCTCACGTACAGGACAGGATGGCATATAGTGCTTCATGTACCTCACGTTGCACACCATCCTCGTCCATGACTATAACTCGTTCACTATGGCATCATGCTAATGACCCCCTCGTATATTTAAACTGTGCAAGCTAACTATGTCTTTGTGGCAGGGAAAGTCGTGGTAAGTTTTGTGTAGGTGGTTCAAACGGAAAGGTAAAAGTTACCGAATGGTGGCATGTTCATTTCAGTCAATTTTCATATCCATTGCTTGCTTGTAACTTGAACTAAGGTAAGATAGAAAGACCACATAATAACATGCTTCACATAAATAATGTGTTGATTGGTATAGTTGGGTTAGCTTTCCTTCACCAGTGTATTTTAATGTACTGACCCTCTTTGTAACAGGTTCTCTGTGCCAAGACGATCCTGCAAGGAGTTAAGATGACTTTCAATAAACCCCCTCACCCAAAATAGTTATTTTGTGTGTATTTTTATATTATTATATTTATTATAAATATTGAATTTCTATAGAGTATTCTCTTAGTTAATTAGAAAATAATTTTTTTGATATATTTACTTATATAAATATTTATTTAGAATTATTTTTAGGCTATTTTAGATTTTTGGAGATTTTTCTAGAAATTTTTGGTAATTAAAACCTAGGAAACAAAAAATTTTAGGACTTTCATGAATTACTATAAGACCATAATTGCATGTTGTTACTACCAAACATTTATTTTAGAGTTAAAATATTTAAATATATTTTTTTTGTAATTTATTTAGAATTTTAAAAAAAAAAATTGGATTTTTGGAATTATTAAGGATTTATTTGGATATATAAAGTCTTAATATTAGATAGATGCTAATTTAGTGTTAATATATATTAATAAGATTATATATAAATTATTTATATTATCTTTAATTCTATTTATGATTATAAATTATTTATATAATTTAAACTATATTTTAAATTAATTCAAATTCTGAGCCTCTAGGAAAGCAACTTCATGCATATCCTATTCCTATTTAAACTGATCATAATCATATCCAAATTAGTCAATTCTAGTCGTATTCAATTAAGTAATCTCCACTATTATAAATACCTATTAGATTTATGGAATAAACTCATCTTTTACTTTATTTTTCCCAAAGACCTCTCTTTTTCGTCTAAAAACAGTCAAAATTCGTTATAAATTCAGTCTCATTTTCTAATAGTTATGACGATTTAAAAAGATGATATCTCCTAGCTCCGGACTCCAAACGTGATCCAGTTTTTTTGTTAGAACCATATTAAGGTTAGATTTCTGAATATATAAATTATTTTGATAATTTTTGAACCTAAATTTCCAAAAAATTCTAAAAGTGTCAGCTGTCCGAAATCAGACGTATTTTGGTATTTTTGAGATTTTGGGAGATCCTGAACTCAGAATTATGAGCCGTTTAAAGTTTCAAAAAGCTGACATAATAAAATTCCATAAAATTATTTTTTCAAATTTTAACATACATGTTTAGTCTACTGTAAAATTCGTGCAACGTAGATGTAAATAAAAAACTACTGAAAACTGTCATTTGTGCGCCCTTGTGGCCATAACTCTTTGCCGACTTATGATTTTATCAAACCATCAATTCCGATGTTCATGTAGCACTGAAATCTATAGGATTCCGTACACAAATTAAGGATTTGAGCTGGTTGACTTTTTGGTAAACGGATTGCCTCGATTTGCGTGCCATGTAACCCAAATCCATAAAGTTTACTTTCTTTGGACCAAAATTAGGGTTTAACAATAAAATCGGATTATAATAAGATTAAAATAATATTTTAGGTTATTTTATTCAGAATTAAAATAGATTAAAATGGAGGAACCTATTCATCCACTTTTGTAACCTAACTTGTTTAATTTATGTGACGGGTAGATCGGAACGACGCCTTGAGTTGCGACTTCATCCTTTTTTTAGAGCAGGCAAGTATACCTTACCATTGTACTATGATTTATATTTTATATGGTGTATGCATTTTATTTCTGTTATTTAGTTCATATATTTTAACTACTATATAAACTACGCGTCGAAGAATAACTTGGGTACAACGACGGTGGCATAGTATTTTATATTTTTTATATATTATGCATGTTAACCTAGTTTTATGATACCACCCCATTATCATGAGGTATTCTTATATTTCATTGGTCGTGACACATTTTTTACACGAGTTGTGAGTCTCATATAAATTACGGACTTACGTATTGACTGATCATCAGTACGTATAGGACGTACGATAGGAAATAACTGATAATAGAGATATGTTAGAAGACTTGGCAGTTATTAGAGGTCTCATTGTGTCACAGATATGGCATGAATAGAGCATAGGGTAGGAAGAATAACAAGTAAGGCGTTTGGGCTCCTTTGTACTTTTTTGTGTAACCCGCACGCTCCGTCGGAGATGCGTGGTCAGATGACCCCTATATTATCTACAGACGGCCTCTGACGTTCAAAAGACGTCATACTTTTTAGGCCCCTAATTCTCTGAGAGAATTATGCCAATCCCATTTTAGCCAGATAGCCTATGTGTTGGAAAGTTATTCTTAAAATTGCATTCACTTAGGCGGTTTTGGATATTTATTTTTAGTTTTTTATTAGCATGCTTCTATGTATCTTGTTACGTCCCTCTGAGGACCTGGTCCCTTTCCAGGTATAGACGATCATGACTATTTGCAGGAGCACGGATCAAGACTTGCTACTTCGTTATCTTTCTAGGAGGTCTTTCCTTCGAGCCTCTCTGATCATTAGATGATGTACTTATTATATTTACCTTTATATTCTAGTTTGGTAGTGGATTTGTCTCCATCCAACTATTAGTTCTTCTTGACTAGTTCATATTTGATTCATTGACATATTTAATCATTTATTTTTTTATAATTTTTGTGCATGAGATTTAGTTATGTCATGTGACTTGTGACACTTATATACCACTTATGAATTATTTTTTATAATACAGCGTACGTATGTGTTATGGTTTTCGTATATTGGAGTCTCCATATACATACGGATGGCATGCTTATGTATTCCTAGTCCTACATATTTCGGGACTAGAGCGTGACACTTTCCAATCCAGTCCACCTACTGGCGTGCCCTGTTCGTGCCATTTTGAAGCGTGTTTGAAGTTCCAGGAGCTTGTACACGTATACTATGCAGCTCCGTGGCAAGGTGATAGCTTCGCCCGAAGGTGTCTATAGCTTTTAAAATTTTAGTAAAATGATGTAATGTATCGAATGACTATCTCATTTTGCATCCATTTTTGTAAGCCTGTGCGGCAATATTTTGTACTTGTTCAAGAGTTTGTAAAAAAAGATGTTCATTATCAATAAAAGAACTTTTCCTTGTTCAATATTATTTTCAATCATCTGCATACTCTGAATATGTGCTCATTATATCAAATATCTTAGCCTTGTGTGTTGTGCAACTTAGATACACACGGCATTATGCTCAAGGGATGATAATCGATTCCATAGAATCGGAGCATGACATATTGGTATCAGAGCAATGGCTTCATGTTCCTTTGACCCTCGTATCGAAAAAGTTCATTTAACGAGCTGTTTTCTATGACTCGTTCGGCCAAAATGAGATACGTTCCATACAGTGAGTCCATAATATGTTATGAGACTGAAGCAAGTTACTTTCTTTTGAATGAATGACTCAAGCACAGGCATCAGTGCTAGCACAGGGAGAAGTACAAGCACAGAAAAGTAGTTCTGGCACTATAAAAAGTTTTAGAAGCTAGTAATTTATTCCTCCTATCGATCAAATTGAGCGGATGATGTAGATGCTTGAGGCGAGCAACCAGAGGGATGAGGTTCGTCATGAGCGAGACGAGAAGTGAGCGAAAGAGCATCAAAGCAAGTTTGAAAGCAATCTAGAAGCCCGATTTGCAATCCAATAGAAGCAGGTAGATGCCCTACAGCAGATCGTTCAGACCTTAGCCTCCAACCATTCCGTAATGACATAAGCGGCACCGGTGGAGCGACCCACGTCTGAAGTCGAAATATCTCAAACTCTAAAGAAAAAGGATGTGACTGCCTTCGATTTTTCCAACTTTAAAAAGGTCTGCAACACGTCTTTCTGAGGGACTGAAGATCCAGTCGTGGCTTTATATTGGCTAGCAGAGCTTGAGGATCACTTTAAACTTCGTGATGTACCTGAGGAGAAGTGAGTTGTGTGTGCCCAACTGCAGCTCCATTTGAACGTATACGATTGTTGGGACGTACATCATAGATCTTTCTCCGCAGACATTAAAGAAAAGACGATTGTGTGGGCTACCTTCCATGGCACATTTGAAGAGGAGTTCATACCCCCCTCATGTTCATCGACAAAAGGAGAACAAGTTCGTGCAGCTTCGATAAGGCAATATAATAGTGAAGCAGTACTCCTTTGAATTCAATCGGCTCACCAAGTTTGCAAGCTTCTACCTACCTGATGCGGCGAGTCGTGCAAGACAATTTGAAGGTGGCTTGCGACCTTCCATCCATGCACGTGGTCGTTCCCCAATACCAAACGTTGCGGGAAGTTCTCGGCCATGCCCTTTCTCTTGAACCACAGTATCCTTCAGTTGCTGTCGGTGTTGTGCATACTTTCAATCACAAGCGCCCTAATAATACAAGAGAAAACAATGCTCAAAAGTGTCCAAATAATGATAGTTATCGAAAAGGGAACCCAAGTTCATACTATAATTTCTGTAAGAAGACTGGGCACGCCTTCAACGACTATCGCAAAAGGAACGGGTTATGCCTCATTTATGGTGATCCAAACTATGCTATTTGTAACTGCCTGAGCTACTCTGACCGCCGTCCTCAACTTCCAAATCTTGTTACAGCGACTCAGAAAAATCGAGTTGCACCGCAACAATATCGTCGTCAAGCTCAAGGCCGGGTGTTCACCTTGACACGGGAAGAAGCCCTCGCTTCAGATACAGTTATGTCAGGTATATTATTTTTTAATAACATACATGCTCGCGTGCTATTTGATTCTGGTATTACGCATAGTTTTATATCTGCAAATTTTGTCGTAGAAAATAAGATAGTGATGACACTGTTATATCTAGACCTTAGTGTTAGTACCCCAACGCGCACAAAAATACATATTCGTTCAGTATGTCAGGGAGGTCATATCTGTATCGGAGAAAAAATAGTCACTTGATGTGTTAGTCATAGATATTCGGGATTACGACATCATATTGGGGATGGATTGGCTCTATGCTTGCTTGGCTACTATTGAATGTGCAAAAAAATGGGTCGTTTTTTGTCTACCTGGAGAGGCCAAATTCTGCTACTCGAATGGTAGCGACAGAAGCGTCGAAGACCTGCATGGTAATTTCTGTGATGTCAGCTCGACGGATGCTACACTCTGGATACGAGGGATACTTAGTGTCGGTTCGAGACACACGGTAGAATTAGAAAAATGTTAAGTCTTCTTCTGTTGTGGCAGAATGCGCTGATGTATTCCTGAACGAACTACTCGGTATGCCACTCGACCGAGAAATTGAGTTCACCATCAAAACCTTTCCAAATACCCGACTGATTTCCAAAGCTCCGTACTGAATGGCCCCTGCCGAACTAAAGGAGTTAAAGTGTCAATTACAGGAGCTGCTTGATCGTGAGTACATCCGTCCAAGCATGTATCATTGGGGCCCGCCTGTGCTGTTTGTGAAGAAGAAAGATGGGACGTTGTGGCTCTACATAGACTACCGGGAGCTAAATAAGATCACCATCCAGAACAAATATTCCTTTTTCAGGATCGATGATCTCTTTGATCAACTGCAAGGGACGTCAATATTTTCGAAAATAGACCTTCGCTCTGGCTACCACCAATTGAAGATCAAGCCAGAGGACATGCCTAAGTCAACGTTTCACACCCGTTATGGCCACTATAAGTTTTCTGTCATACCGTTCGGACAAATGAATGCTCCTGTCGTGTAAATTCTCTCACCCAAAATTAGGCCTACTTGGCTTAGATAGTAAAACTAGGGCTAGTTTGAATCCAAATAGAAATGGAACACGGTATTTATTTAATTTTGTGATATTTATATCACTTAGTGCACCCTACCGTTGCTTCGATAATTGGAGCACTACACTAGCCATTGATTTCCTATAAATTTCACACATTTGTCCTAGACGTGCCCATCTTCTATTCTGACCTTTGTGTAACTTATAATCATGCTCTCTTGTGCTATATTTTAGTCGCACAATATTCATCGCGGACGTTTATATTTAATTCTAAATAAATACGACTGTGTATCCTTGTGCGTTCCAATCGAAATTGGAGACACAGTCTTGATCCGTTTCGTACAACCAAATTTATGACAATATTCTATTTTGAGTCCCCTATGTCCATGATACTTGTGCCCCACCTAATTTTATCCCTATGTACTTTTAATTAATTCAAGAACACCATGTGCATTAATTTTAATTAATTTAATCCAATTTCCATCTTTGTGCAATTTTTTAATTGTTGGACACTTTTATGCAAAAGTGCATTGAGGTGTCCACACCATTGGATATAACACATAAAGAAACCTATTTTTTGTTCATATAAATTTTCTCTATAATTTTTGGAATGTGCAACACACAATATCGCCCCTCATTTAACCCTAGCCTTGCATTTTAAATAATGTAAATTATAGCCCTCCAATACCTACATGACAAGCCAAGGGCCACTCCAAGAAGATGTTGACCAAGCCCAAGCCCCTAGGTCAACATCAATCCCTACTTTTTCTACATATTTATACAAATTTTCCCTTTATTTTCCCCTTTTTATTCACCACCAAAATATATTCCTAGCCGACCCATCTCCCCACCTCCTATTCATCATCTCCTTCCTCCCGAGCCACCAAAGCAGCGCCTCACCGGACTTCCATCCTATCGTCCTTCCTCCTTCTACAGTATGTCGAGCACGACCACCTCTCCCCTGAACACCACAGTTCACCACCAGCAAGCACCACCGTCCCTATTCACCATCTCTTCCATCACCTGCATCCCCCGCACGCCGGAGCATGACTGAACGTCGGACACCGCTGAAGTCTGACCCCGTACGGCTGAACCCGGCCATCTTGATTCGCCTGCACCTGCCTTCACTGACCGCTACCCGCTGCTCAACCGACCGAAACTGCCTACCGACATCCCCCGTCGATCCCGACCACCGATTCTCCTTCCCGTTCTCCTCATCACCCGAGCTGCACAACCCCACTGAACTTTACCGCCACCACCACTCCTCGCCTGAGCCCACCAGAGTCGACAACACAACCACCACCCTAACCTCCTTCCACCTTCGTCTTCATCGAATCCACTACCCATCACCACCTGAACTTCTCACTCGATCTCACCATCACCTGAACGGACAACCACCACCAACAACCACCCTCTTCTTCCCTCGACCCGTCTGACCTCAACCCGGCTCCGCCCTGACCTCCTCCTCTTCCCTTTCAGTTCTTCCTCCCCCTCGTCGACTTCCTCGCCGGACTCCGGCAGTAAGCCACCACCATTATCACCTTATCATGATCATCAACATTATCATTATCATCATCATCACCCCATCATCACCATTATCCCTATCATCATCCACATCATCACTATCATCATCTCATCATCATCATATCATCATCATCTCGTTATCTCATCGTAACCTCAATCATCATCACCCTTGTCGTCATCGTCGTCATCATCGTCAACCTCATCGTCTTTCCCGTGCGCTCACCCAGAGGTTCAAACTTGGCCCCCTCCTTTTATATTGTGTATGTGTGCTTGTGTGAATAGTGTAGGGTTTTAGCATATTGGTTCAGTTTAGATTAGTTGGTTTTAGACCGTGTCGAGTAACCCAATGACTTGTATGCGTACACGTACGCGTATTATAATTAAATTGATATATATATATATATATATATATATATATATATATATATATATATATGGATGTATTATATAATTAATTATATGCTAAATAATAATTATGACTATATATGTGTACGATCCTAGGATACCGTGGATTTTTTCTGCATATTTACCTTGACCTTGTGACATGAATATTAGGGAATTGTCTGCCTTTTGTGCAGTGATGTACTGGCCTAGACATGATAGGGAGTTGACTGTTTAATTTTATACAATAGTAAGGACATAACACCCGCGTAATTAGACGCACATTTGACCATGTTAGTTGACCAGTATCACCCCTAGTGTACCCTCTGAGTCTAGTGTATTATGGTTGTGTATGTGCTAGTGTAATGATTGATGTTGTATTATATTATATTATATGTATATAGGATATTGGATTATTCTGTGCAACTTCTGGAGCAGGTTATTGATACTACGCAGCTTTCTTGCCAGGCAAGTATACCTTGACATTGTACTGTTATTCATATTCCATATGTTGCATGCATCTTTATTTTTGTCATTTAGTTCATATATTTTAACTGCTATATAAACTGCGTGTCCAAGAAAACTTGGGTGCAACGACGGTATTGTCATGATATATTTTTATTATGTATATGCATTGACCTTGTTTATGAGACCGCCCCATTATCATGAAGCATCCTTAGGTTTCATTGGTCGTGACACATTTCTTACACGAGTTATGAGTCTCATATAGATCACGGACTTGCGTGCAGGGTTTGGCCTCCTGTACGTATGGGACGTACGATAGGAAATAACTGTTGTTAGAAACTTTGTATTCTACGAGATTGGGCAGTTATTAGAGGTATTATCGTGTCATGGATGTGACATGCTTAGAGCATGGGGTGGAGAGAACAACAAGTAAGGCATTTGGGCTCCATTGTACTTTCTTTGTGTAACACGTACGATCCGTCGGAGATGCGCGGTCGTGATGACCATTATATATTATATATTATCAGGCGGCCTCTGCCGTTCAAAAGACGACATACTTTTTAGGCCCCTGAATCTCCAAGAGAATCATGCCAATCATATTTTAGCCAGATAGCCCACGCATTGGGAAAGTTGTTCTTAAACTGCATTCACTTAGATAGTTAGGCGACCCATTGGATGTTTATTTTAGTACTTTATTGGCATGCTTCTATGTATCTTGTTACGTCCTTCTGAGGACCTGGTCCCTTTCCAGGTGTAGATGTTCATGAGTATTCGCAGGAGCACAGATCCAGACTGGTTACTTATATTTTGAGGAGGTCTTCTCTTCGAGTCTCAGTGATTGTTAGTTGTTGTACTTATAATATTTTGTTTATTTTATATTTTAGTTCGGCAGTAGATTTATCTCCATCCGACTATCATCCTTAGATACTTCATATCTAGTTATATAGATATTGGTTATTTATTTATTTATGTTTTCTGTGGATGAGATTTAGATTATGCATGTGACTTGAGATAGTTTATACCACTTGTGAATTATTATTTATATTATAGCGTACGCATGGGTTTGGTTTACATATATTGGAGTTGACATATACATGCGGCTGGCATGCTTACGTGTCCTAGTCCTACGTATTTTTGAAACTAGGGTGTGACATATTTTTAGTGGTGTCCCATGCAGGTCGAGAGTATATTGTCTTGGTTACGTTACTCTACCGAGCAAGCCTGCACCTAGGTATAGAGTATAGGATCTCATCCACATGTGACTATGACTCATCTTTCCTTCCAATCCGTTCTATTTAAATAATCGTATCCTGCTTGATTAATGTACTTCCTAATAGTTCCTTGAGTATAGCCTTCTCCTGGAGTATAGGAATCCATGTTATTAGGATGATAATTAGGGTAACACACATACTAAGAATACAACTAGAATATAGACACATCACTAAGATGAGAATACCTAATGAACCCTAGAATTCCTTACCTATAGGTTGATTTACCATTACCCCTTGATATATTTATGAACGACTTGAGAGTAGTATAGACACTACTAGGGTTAGTTAAAAATTTGACCATATTGTTTGACCCTAGTATTGAGGAACCAATCCAAGCTTTAATATTATGACTGAACCTAACTTTCATAGTAAGATAGTACTAGAGAACCATAAATTTAGATTCTTGTCTTGGTATTAGCAGAGCATTAGGAAGCCAAGAGGAATGAATATAATATTTTCCTTGATCATACCTCGAACACAGAAATTAGCTCACCATCTTTCCCCTTAGAAAAATATGATATTATCAAGAGTATCTCTATTTTAATTTCATATCTTGTTCCTCTAAAACCTTAGCGCTCGCTATTTGTGCGACGACTAATTATGTTTTTCTTTTCTTTATCTTTCAATTCGTGCCACCTAAATCTTCTGATTGTAGGCCAAGTGATTTTATTTTATGTTAGGATATATAGTTTGCTAGGATTATAGTGGTAATCTTGAATTTTGAATTTTTGTGCTTGGTAATTAGAACTTGATAGTTTTGAGTTATTCTTGTAGATTGTGACCTGATGATTATCCTTTAGTTTTGAATCACGTACTTTATACCCCCACCTCGATACAAGTTCTATTCTATTTTACTTGAAGGCCAGTAACTTTTTCATTCTTACTATTGACACGTGTTCTATAAGCACTATGACTAAGACTTAAGATGACCATTACCTATATAATGCAATAGGATACCTTAATAAGCACCAAGATCTTTTTCTCGTATACCCTAATAAGAGTTTCTACTTCATTTACACGAACAAGGTTATTTTATAGAATCCCCTTTAAGACAGTTACAATATTAGTTTATACTTCTAAGTTGGATAGTATGTCTCACAACCTAATATCATATAGTCATCTTGACTCATTAATGAAGTATAACTGAATGACATTAACTGTATACTAGTATAAGACAATAGTGTTTATCCAGACTATAGAACTTATAGGCCCATACCCTATTTGGTCGACTAGCGACTTAGACAAGGAGTTAGTATGACAATTGTAGAGATTGTAGAGTCTTATCTTCTTGGTAAACTTGAATTATTTTGTACCTTCTTTCATCATAATCCAACGTACTTGTATTTTCTGAACTACCTTAACTTATGCCGCTATTATAGCCTAGTTTTGCAACTTACTCTTTTATCGAGCTTGATCATGATATATGTATTATTGGGTATACATACTAATACATTTCAGAATCAGTGTATTACGGTCTGATCAACCATAGTGCGCTTGGTTCGCTCCTCGTATGACTAGTTATGTGAATTGAGATAAAAAATTAACTTAGCTTCTTAGACGAATGTACTTACCCTCTAAACATGTCTGAGCATATTATATCGGTTACATAACTGTACTGATACGAGCATGTGAGTAAGAATTTACCAAAATAGGATTTCAATCCACAACTGCCTTGATAATTCCCTTTTGAATTCTCTAATCACCTTGAACCCCATACTTGTATTCTATTACCTCCCCATTGAACTCTTTATTATTGTTTTTCGTCTTCCCTTATTTCGAAAAGACGAAACCTCGTGCTTGGTATAAGTTTGATATACAGACAGTACTAAATATACCCCATAGGCCAATCACATTACTTGGTGACTATCTTCGAAATTAAGGGTATATCATATGTGATATAATTGGTGTTAAAACTTTTGAGGATTGAATAACACGATTAAACAATTTGAGGAATATTTTTCTTAAATGAATAGCCTTGTGTGATAGATGGATAAATTCTAAGTTGGATAGAAATTGCATTGTTAACTTGAGGTAAATTTCTTTTAGATTGTGATCAAGTAAGATTAGATTGTGAGATTAAGTCATTTTAAATGTGGAGAATTTTAGACGAAGGAGTTAGATGATGAGTATTTAATAAATTTTGAAATCTTGATATTTGGACCAAATATTTATACTTTGAGCACATGATTTAAAATTTGAATATTGAAGGTCGAATCATCGATTTAAATCTTAAGAAAAATAAATATAACTCTAAACATGAACATGGACGGATTGAATTCCAAATTTGATGATTGAATTAAAAGTTAAATTTTGATTGTTGGATTACCTATTTAAAATATTGTGGATGAAAATTGAATATAAAAATTTAAAGAGTACAAAAAAAAATTCATAAGTTAAAGATAGGAATAATATTTGATTAGAATTATTTTCTAAAGAAGATTATGATAGTTGGAGATCGTGATATAAAATTTGATATGTGTTATTTAAATCTTGAAGATGTTATATGAATTTAACTTAAATTTGGATGTTGATGATTTAAAAATCGAGAAGAGACTACTATAGGTTGAATTTTGATTTAAACAATGGTTATTTCAAATTTTGAGTAAGTGCGATGGATTTGAATAGATTCTGTTATTTAAAATTTTGGAAGAGATTGCAATAGACTTGCCTTATGTACGAATGTGAAGGATTTAATAAATTATACCTTATTTTAATTTTGAGGACAAAATTATTTTAAGTTGGGTAGATTGTAAACCCTCTCACCCAAAATTGGGCCTACTTGGCTTAGATAATAAAACTAGGTCTAGTTTGAATCCAAATAGAAATAAAACATGGTGTTTATTTAATTTTGCGATATTTATATCACTTAGTATACCCTACAGTTGCTTCGATAATTGGAGCACTACACTAGCCATTGCTTTCCTACAAATTTCACTCCATTGTCCTAGACATGCCCGCCTTCTATTTTGACCTTTGTGTAACTTATAATCATGCTCTCTTGTGCTATATTTTAGTCGTACAATATTCATCGTGGACGTTTATATTTAATTCTAAATAAATACGACTTTGTATCCTTGTGCGTTCCAATCAAAATTGGAGACACTATCTTGATCTATTTTGTGCAACTCAATTTATGATAATATTCTATTCTGAGTCCCCTATGTCCATGACACTTGTGTCATACCTATATTTATTCCTCATGTACTTTTAATTAATTCAAGAACACCTTGTGTATTAATTTTAATTAATTTAGTCCAATTTTCATCTTTGTGTAATTTTCCAATTGTTGGTACTTTTATGCAAAAGTGCATTGAGGTGTCAACACCATTGGACATGACACATGAAGAAACCCATTTTTCGTTCATATAAATTTTCTCCATGATTTTCGGAATGTGTAACACACAACATCGCCTCTCATTTAACCCTAGCCTTGCATTTTAAATAATATAAATTATAGCCCTCCAATACCTACATGACAAGCCAAGGCCCACTCCAAGTAGATGTTGACCAAACCCAACCCCCTAGGTCAACATCAATCCCTACTTTTTCCACATATTTATATAACTTTTCCCTTTTTTTTTCTTTTTCATTCACCACCAAAACCTATTCCTAGCCTACCCATCTCCCCACCTTCTATTCATCATCTCCTTCCTCCCGAGTCACCGGAGCAGCGCCTCGTCGGACTTCCATCCCGTCGGCCTTCCTTCTTCCACAGTCCGCCGAGCACGACCACCTCTCCCCTGAATACCACCGTTCACCACCAGCAAGCATCACCGTCCCTATTCACCAACTCTTCCATCACCTGCATCTCCTGCATGCTGGAGCACGATTGAACGTCGAACACCGCTGAAGTTTGACCCCGCACGGCTGAACCCGGCCATCTCGATCCTTCTGTACCTGCCTTCACTGACGGCTACCCGCTGCTCAACCGACCGGAACCGCCTGCCGACTTCCCCCGTCGATCCCAACCACCGATTCTTTTCCCCGTTCTCCTCATCACCGGAGCCGCACAACCGCACGACTCCACTGACCTTCACCGCCACCACCACTCCTCGCTTGAGCCCGTCGGAGTTGACAGCACAGCCACCACCCTGACCTCCTTCTACCTTCGTCTTCATCGTCTCCACCACCCATCACCACCTGAACTCCTCACTCGATCTCACCATCACTTGAACGGACAACCACCACCAACAGCCACCCTCTCCTTCCCTCGACCCGCCTGACCTCAACCCGGCTCCGCCCTGACCTCCTCTTCTTCCCTGTCAGCCTCCTCTTCCACCTCCTTGTCCTCTTTCTTCCCCTCGTCGACTTCCTCGCTGAACTTCGACAGTAAGCCACCACCATCATCACCTCATCATGATCATCAACATCATCACTATCATCATCATTATCACCCCATCATCACCATCATCCCTATCATCATCCACATCATTATCTCATCATTATCTCATCATCTTGTTATCTCATCGTAACCTCAATCATCATCACACTCGTTATCATCGTTGTCATCGTTGTCATCATCGTCATCCTCCTCGTCGTCCCCGTGCATGCACCCAGAGGTTCGAACTTGTCCTCCTCCTTTTATATTGTGTATGTGTGCTTGTGTGAATAGTATAGGATTTTAGCATATTGGTTCAGTTTAGATTGGTTGGTTTTAGACCGTGTCGGGGAACCCAATGACTTGTATGCGTACACGTACGCGTATTATAATTAAATTGATATATATATATATATATATATATATATATATATATATATGGATTTATTATATAATTAATTATATACTAAATAATAATTATGACTATATATGTGTTCGACCCTAGGATACCATAGATTTTTTTTGCATATTTACCTTGACCTTGTGACCTGAATATTAGGGAATTGTCTGCCTTGCGTACACTGACGTAGTGGCCTAGACATGATAGAGAGTTGACTGTTTAATTTTATACAATAGTAAGGACATGATACTTGCGTAATTAGACGTGCATTTGACCATGTTAGTTGACCAGTATCACCCTTAGCGTACCCGCTGAGTCCAGTGTATTATGGTTGTGTATGTGCTAGTGTAATGACTGATGTTGTATTGTATTATATTATATGTATATAGGATATTGGATTGTTCTGTGCAACTTCTGGAGCAGGTTATTGATACTACGCAGCTTTCTTGCCAGGCAAGTATACCTTGCCATTGTATTGTTATTCATATTCCATATGTTGTATGCATCTTTATTTCTGTCATTTAGTTTATATATTTTAACTGCTAAATAAACTGCGCGTCCAAGAAAACTTGGGTGCAACGACGGTGTCGTCGTGATATATTTTTATTATGTATATGCATTGACCTTGTTTATGAGATTGCCCCATTATCATGAAGCATCATTAGGTTTTATTGGCCGTGACACATTTCTTACACGAGTTGTGAGTCTCATATAGATCACGGACTCGCGTGCAGGGTTTGGCCTCCTGTACGTATGGAACGTGCGATAGGGAATAACTGCTGTTAGAAACTTTGCATGCTACGAGACTGGGCAGTTATTAGAGGTATTATCGTGTCATGGATGTGATATGCTTAGAGCATGGGTGAGAGGAGAACAACAAGTGGGGCATGTGGGCTCCATTGCACTTTCCTTGTGTAACCCGTACACTCTATCGGAGATGCGCGGTCGTGATGACCACTATATATTATATATTATCAGGCGGTCTCTGCCGTTCAAAAGATAACATGTATTTTAGGCCCCTGAATCTCCAAGAGAATCATGCCAATCCTATTTTAGCCAGATAGCCCACGCGTTGGAAAAGTTGTTCTTAAACTGCATTCACTTAGACGGTTAGACGACCCATTGGATATTTATTTTAGTACTTTATTGGCATGCTTCTATGTATCTTGTTACGTTCCTCTGAGGACCTGGTCCTTTTCAGGTGTAGATGTTCATGAGTATTCGCAGGAGCGCAGATCCAGACTGGTTACTTATATTTCGAGTAGGTCTTCTCTTCGAGTCTCAGTGATTGTTAGTTATTGTACTTATAATATTTTGTTTATTTTATATTCTAGTTCGGTAGTGGATTTGTCTCCATCCGACTGTCATCCTTAGATACTTCATATCTAGTTATATAGATATTGGTTGTTTATTTATTTATGTTTTCTGTGGATGAGATTTAGATTATGCCTGTGACTTGAGATAGTTTATACCACTTGTGAATTGTTATTCATATTACAGCATACGCATGGGTTTGGTTTCCATATATTGGAGTTGTCATATACATGCGGCTGGCATGCTTACGTGTCCTAGTCCTACATATTTTTGGGACTGGGGCGTGACATGTCGCATTCATGGATTTGATGAACCGTGTGTTCTGACCATTCCTTGATAAGTTCGTGGTGGTATTCATAGACGATATCTTAGTGTACTCGAAGAGTAAAAAAGAACATGCAGGACACCTGCAGATGGTGCTTCAAATTCTTTGAGACAATCAGTTTTACGCAAAGCTGAGTAAGTGTGAATTATGGTTGGACATCATATCATTCCTCGGGCACATCATTTCTACGAAGGGTGTCTCGGTCGATCCAAATAAAGTCGAAGTCATCGTGGAGTGAAAGAGATCTGAGTCGGCCAGCGACATTCGAAGCTTTCTTGGGCTAGCGGGCTACTACATAAGATTCATCAAGGATTTTTTCAAAGATCACTTCACCTCTGACTCATCTCACTTGGAATGAAGTAACGTTCGCGTGGTCAGACAACTGTGAAGCTTCATTCATAGAATTAAAGCGACGCCTTGTCTCAGCACCGATTCTTACACTCCCAGACGGGCCGGATGATTTTCAGATTTATAGCGATGCTCCAGGCAAGGGTTTGGGATGTGTCCTTATAAAAAGGGATAAGGTGATAGCTTATGCGTCGAGGCAGTTAAAGCCTCACAAGAAGAACTATCCGATGCACGATCTGGAACTGGCATTTATAGTATTCACATTGAAGTTATGGCAACATTACCTCTATGGTGTACCGTATAAAAATTTTACGGATCATAAAAGCCTCAAGTACCTCTATACTCAAAAGTATCTGAATTTGTGGCAACGGCGTTGGCTCGAGCTCCTTAGCAACTTTGACTTGTTAATCAGATATACACCGAGCAAGGACAATATTGTAGCTGATGCGCTGAGTCAAGTGTTTGTAGGGAGCTTAGCTATCAACGACAAGCGGCAAAGGAAACCGGAGAGTTAGGGCATAATACTTCAATCAGATACAAAGGGGCACAGTCGGCTCAGTTATGCCTCGAACCAGACCTATTGGAGAAAGTCAAGTCCCCTCAGAAGGACGACATATTCCTAGAGAAGATACGCAAGTTTATCTCAACAGAAAATGCGACCGAGTTTGGGGTAAGCGATGATGGAATGATGCGGGTGAAGGGGAGATTATGTGTTTCTAACGATACAAACCTCATAAAAGAGATACTCACTGAAGCACTATACAAGTTATACTTCACACCCAGGCAGCACGAAGATGTATCGAGACCTCCGTACGACGTTTTGGTGGTACGACATAAAGAGGGACATGGCGTTGTTTGTGTCGCAATGCATGGCCTGTCAGCGAGTAAAGGCATAACACCAGAAGCTGGACGGAGAGATACAGAACCTTGCTATACCGAAGTGAAAATGGGAACACATAACCATAGATTTTATTGTTGGTTTGCCAAAGACGCAACAGGGAAATGATACCGTCTGAGTCATCATCGACCGACTCACCAAGTCAGCTCACTTTCTCCCTATCAAAGTTGCTTGGAGTGTCGAACGTCTGGCGCAGATCTACCTGGATGAGATCCTTTGACTCCACGGTGTGCCCGTATCTATTGTCTCTGACCGAGATGGATAATTTTTTTCACGCTTCTGGGAGAGTCCTCAGTTAACAATGGAGACGAAGTTGAAGTTCATCTTCGCCTACCATCCACAGACAGACGGCCAGACAGAGCAGGTAAACCAGATCCTCGAAAGACATGCTACGGCTCTGCACCTTGGACTTAAAGTCAAGTTGGGACATGTATCTACCATTAGCCGAATTTGCATACAATAATAGCTATCAATCCAGCATTCAAATGGCACCATATGAGGCATTGTATGAAGAAAGTGTAGATCCCCTATCTGTTGGGATGAAGTTGACGAACGATAAATTCTTGGCCTAAAACTCGTAGAGCAAACCGTCCAAATGATCTGTTTGATCCACGAGCGACTAAAGGTAGAACAAAGCAGTCAGAAGAGTTACTCAAACGCGCACCGTCGGCCTCTTGAGTTCTTAGAAGGCGATCATGTATTTATCAAAGTCTCGCCCATGCGAGGAGTCACCAGATTTTGAGCAAAAGGGAAGCTAAGTCT
The DNA here is from genome assembly GCA_036927795.1 of Iris macrosiphon. Classification (NCBI taxonomy): domain Eukaryota; kingdom Viridiplantae; phylum Streptophyta; class Magnoliopsida; order Asparagales; family Iridaceae; genus Iris; species Iris macrosiphon. The sequence continues at coordinate 123,759,439 of JAYESA010000002.1, forward strand.
AAGATTTGTCGGCCCGTTCAAAATACTCAAGCGAGTCGCCCCGATCGCATATCAGATTGCCCTGCCACTGTTATTATCAGAGGTGCACGATATCTTCCACGTTTCACAACTTAGGAAGTACGTGTACGATCCGAGTCATGTGGTAGATTTTGATCAACTAGACTTGAATGCGGACTTGTCATATGTCGAACAACCTGTACAGATCTTGGATCGAAAGAAGAAGCTGATTCAAAGTCTTTCGGTTCCTCTCGTTCGCGTACTTTGGAGAAACCATTCGGTCGAAGAGTCGACGTGGGAGCTTGAGTCTGAAATAAAGGAAAATTTTCCTTCATTGTTTCATAGTGGTAGATTCTATTTCTATGTTTTGAGGACAAAACTTCCTATTAGATTGGTAGGATGTGGTGTCCCGTTGCCCCTATTCGGGGAGCGCGGCTAAGAAATACTTTTGGTATCGTTCGATCAGGATAGATTGAATCAAGATTTTTTTCTTATTATGGATTGACTTCTTCGGAATCGATTCCCATATTCAGTGGACCGTATCCCAAGGACGGACTTAGCGGCAGAGTCAAGAGGGATCTCTCCGTTACAAGTTTTCTTACCTAGTTTTTCGTTGTCGCATTATTATTTTCGTGCTTTCGAGTTACATTTTCTTGAACGGTTTTGATGGATTTCATTGATTTCATTCATTGAACTGCGCTTTCATTTTGAGCTTGTAAAAGAGGAGTGGAGGTATTGATCATCTGTTTATGGCAATGCAGGTGATCGTGCAGTAGGCGTCGCGCGTGCAGAGTCTTGAAGCACCACTTTTATTTTCTCTCTCCACCAACTTATGAATGGCCATACTTCGATTAGTTGATCATTCTTCCAAGTCTTCACACCAAATAATCTTACCTTATTGATTGTTCCGATCAAACGATACCATAATAACTACAAGATTTCAAGATAAAATGGAATAGACTTGGATTACTTTATGCTTGTCAATCAACTTGTGAACGGTTACCTTATTGCATGCTATTTTGCTTAGACTGTTCTTTTATCGTATTTCAATTCTAGTTAGAACAATATTCTTCTATTATTATGCTATGTATAGAACACACTTTACGATACAATAAACTGAACAGAAAGACTATGCAAAATAGATTATGTCATGTTACTTGTCGCGTGCTTGTGTTGCCTTGAACTGCATCGTTTGATAACTTAGTATTAGACGCCGCTTGGTCACAGATAACTTGTGCGCAAGGTGTCATGGTTTATGCGGACGGTCGCTGGGGCACTGGCACCGATCCGATCCGGACGAAACTTTACTATAGTCTCACGTACATGACGTGATGGCATGTAGCACTTCATGTACCTCGTGTTGCACACCATCCTCTTCCATGACTATAATTCGTCCACTATGGCATTATGTCAGTGACTCCCTCGTATATTTAAACTGTGCAAGCTAACTATACATTTATGGCAGGGAAGGTCATGGTAAGTGTTGTGCAAGTGGTTCAGATAGGCAAATAAAAGTCATCGAATGGTGGCATGTTCATTTGAGTCAATTTTTATACCCATTGCTTGCTTGTAACTTGAACTAAGGCAAGATAGAAAGACCACATTATAATTTGCATGCTTTACATAAATAATGTATTGATTGGTATAGTTGGATTAGCTTGCATTCACCAGTGCATTTCAATGTACTATCCTCATTGCAATAGGTTCTCCGAGCCAAGGCGATCCTGCAAGGAGTTAAGGCGACATCCCAGTCCAGTCCACCTACTGGCGCGTCCTGTTCATGCCCTTTTGAACCATGTTTGAAGTTTCAGGAGCTCGTATACATATCATATGCAGCTTCGTGGCAAGGCGATAGCTTCGCCTGAAGGTGTCTATAGCTTTTGAAGTTTTAGTAAAAGGATGTAATGTATCTGACGGCTATCTCATTTTGCATACATTTTTGTAAGCCCGTGCGACAACCTTTTGTACTTGTTCAAGAGTTTGTAAAAAAAGATGTTTATTATCAATAAAGAGAACTTTTTCTTATTCAATCATCTGCGTACTCTGAATATGTGCTCGTTATATCAAATACCATGAATTTGTGTGTTGCACAATCTAGACACGCACGACATCGCGACCGGAGAAGGACTATCGATTCCACGAAATCTGGACGTGACACGTTGCACCTACTTTATGAGATGCTTTATAACCACATGATTGAAATAAATGTATGGTTGAAATTGTTTAGTACAATATTGGTGCAATATTCCGTCATATATATATATATATATATATATATATATATATATATATATATATATACCCACCTATTGTTCATCCCCAAGCATCCCCATGTTTACAATTGTTGGATATTGTTTAAGTCATCTAATCTTAGCCGTTGGTTTGAACCATTAAAATCAATGATTAAAATTAGATGACTTAAACAAGCATCCAACGGTTGATAACATGGGGATACTTGGGGATGCAAAAAATCGGAGATAAGGATCCCTCCTCTCTCTCTCTCTCTCTATATATATATATATATATATATATATATATATATATATATATATGGGTGGGTTAGGATTCACCTCCTATTTTTTTCCACTCATTATCATCCGTATCATATCCGTTGGATTAGATTTAAAAACGGTTAGATTAAACCTGTACAAAAATAGAATAAAAGATAGATGGCCAAAAAAACAACAAAATTTTCGGATGGATTCTCCTTCTTCCTCCTCCTCCCCCCGCACACGAAAAAAAATTAAAAATAAAATAAAATCTCGCGTAGGTTCTCCTTCTTCTTCTTGCTGCTGGATCTCGGAAGTCGGCTTCGTTGTCGGCCCCTGTCTCTCCTTTCCGACTATACATCCCTTCCATGGAGGCCAATGTCGTCACTATCTATGTCGAGTTCCCACCAGTCTCAGCCAAAGAACAGAGTGTACATCCCTTCCATGGAGGCCAATGACGCCACTATCTCTGCCGAGTTCTCCACCAGTCTCTCAGCAGCATATGTCAGCATGTCGCGCTCGAAACGAACCTGTTATGGAACTGTGTCATGTAAATCTCGTAAGCCACCGCCTCCCTGTCGTCGGCCTCCCGAAGAAGATTACCACAACATGGTGCAGCATTTGGTTGCTTGAAACCCCCGTGGCCGCCGTCGTAGCATCTGCCCCCCTCACCTCCGCCGCATTAGCCTCCAACCCGATCGACGAACCCTCGGTCCATAAAGGCCAAAGTATTCACACCAGAAGCCACCAAATTAGTTCATGTCATAAAGAAAAAGGTGCAATGTGTCATCAAATCGAGTTGTCCACTCAAACAAAAAAAAGGGTCGTCGACTCTAGGAGCTAGAAGCCTATAAATATTGACAGAGTTTTATGGGATATATATTCACTGGAGCCATTTAAACGTAGATACAACTTCAGTGTTCTCATCAAAGTTTTTTCATGTCTTATTCTTTGGTGGCTTCTTTCTAGTGAATTTATAGTTTTTTCCAGCATTGTCGATGTTCTCCGATTATTAATGGCTATCTGAGTCACTGAACCAGAGGAGGGAGGAGACGGAAGGTAGAACAGAGGCGCCAAGCATGAGGAGGAGCAAGAAGAAGAAGGAGAAGCCACGCGAGATTATTATTTATTTTTTTTCTGCGGAAGAAGGAGAATCTACCTAAGAATTTTGTTCTTTTCTTTTTTGTATCCATCTTTTATTCTATTTTTGTCTTTTTGTACAAGTTTAATCTGAACCGTTTTTTAAATCCAAATCCAATCCAACGGATATAATACAGATAATAATTGGGTGGACAAAATAGGAATGAATCCGATCTCACACCTCTCTCTCTCTCTCTCTCTCTATATATATATATATATATATACGAAAAAAAAAATATGTATACACCAAGACTTATTATACCATTATTACACCAAGCAATCTCTGCCACACATTTTTTCAAAATGTGTAATTTTAAAGTATACTGACATAACAGGAACTTTATGGAATGATTTAAAACCACACATTTTAAAATATGTGTGATTAAAATTACTTGATACAATAATATATATATATATATATATATATATATATATATATATATATATATACACACGTTTAATACATCTTTACTAGAGCTTAAGATCTAAAAAGACAATGAAAGAAAATGAGGAAACATGTGGTGGTTCCAAATCACAACATGGTTTCTTTTAGCAACAGGCAAGAAACGATCTTCAGTGTTCCATTTTAACTGAAGAGTTGCACAATGAGAGTTTATAAGAAGCTATAACAATAATTAATCATCGAAGAACTAAAAAAAAAAGTGCAAGAATTACGAGCTGATAAAAAAGTATTGTTGCTACACTTGATGGTCATAGGCAATTGTTTGACTCGGATTATGGGTTCTGAATGTATGCCACTAGCAATGGTGACGTAGTACTTAGTAAATTGAAAAGTCGTTGGCTTCTCCTAAATTCTTGTCTACGGGTAATGAGAAAATCGCCGCAGATTCTAACTTGATCAGGAATCCAACTTGAAAAACAACATACGAAATTTCGGACAATTAACTGATCAACATCTAAATTACCACCAAACGATGATTCGTGCATTACTATGAACCGATGATGCTCATAGCGCATCCGTACAAAATTGACAGTCGCAGTCTATGAAACACAGTAAAATCTTTACAAAAAGATCAAGCACAAGGTTTCTGAGACCTAACATCCTCAACTCCAACCTGGCATCACGTCCAAAGTGAGCAAGTACAACACATTTTTACTACATATATTTCTCACTTCAGGAAAAACCAACTGAGAGAGATCTACTTCCCCATGTGAGTTAATATCCTGCTAATTAACGCATCCTTCTTTCCTGCAAGTGGCAGGTTGTGTGCTGATAGATAGTACTTTAGCTCGACAACAGTTAGATCCTTCAGCTGCAAAATATAGGTTACAAGGAACAAGCCACCAATGCTTGTTAGGTATATATGCAGGAATTTGGTTAAAATATGCATTAAAGATTCCATAAAACAGTAATTCTGATACTAAGTACCAAATTCTCATTCTCTTTTGAAATTGCATTTTCATATCGTGATTTCATCTGAAAACGAGATGTCATGTCCACCCTACCACTCTTGTGTTTAGGTCGCCTTTTCATATGCAGTTTCATTAATGAAAATAATTTGATAACAAGTTTTCAGAATTACTCTTTTCATGGAATATTTAAAGGGCATATTTTTATCAAAAATCCTATGTACATGACTAAACCATCTGAAGAGAAAGCAGCCAGGTAATGTCCTTCCACTGCAATAAATCTAGCTAACCCCTTTCCAATATGAGTCGAGAATGAACAATAATAACTGTAACATATTAAATTATTCATAGCATATTTCACCTTCCCACTGTCTGCAAGATCAGCCCAATCATATTCCTTCACTGCTGCTTCAGCGGCTGCTTTGCGCTTCTTGGCAGCTTCACCAGCAGCACCTTTAGCAGCCATGGACTCTGCTTCTTCCTCGTCATGGTTTTCACCATAAACAGATATTTTGAAATCTTCGATTGCAAGGGCTATACCAGGTCTGTAAAAGATTAAAAAGAAAAGAAAAAAATTGACAAAAGACCTTTAATATTAAACCTTATAGATGAATTTTCTACCTGGAACTAGAAATGAACTTAAGAACAACATAAACTTGGTGCATACATGGGGAAGAAAATGGTGGAAGTGCCCATGCATTACCTAGCTAGACCTTCTTCATCAGGTAAGGTTTCATCTTTAATGTCTGGCACCTCATCTTCATTCAAAGCTAGAGCCTGAAGTATCCCATAGTGTCTCTGCAATGCTGTATAAAAGTGTGGTGAAAAGTTTGTCGGAGGAAAATTCTGCAAACAGCTTTTAGCTTGTCTTGCAGTTAAATATGAAGCTGTCAAAAGAATCACAAAGCTGATTTATGCTGAAGAGTATTATCCAACCAGAATAAGGACCACCATTGGATTGGCATTACTTCAAATATGGGTTGGGGTCTAGGGTTTCCATCTTTCTTTCACAACACTAGCCGTTAACCATTTCTCTAAGCCTACTACAACGTACAAACCAGTCAACTGGCCAACAACCCATCTATCATGCTATTGCTGCCAAGCAGCATCCATCTTGCTGACATCGCCAATCTAGTATTCACATCCTGCTGTCTCCTAGTTGCATCATTACCGCCTCCACTCCTACAAATTTGTTCGCAGTAAATATTTTTAACCATTTCATACCTACACCAATTTCTGCTCCTAGATTTGTCATGCTAGATGCGAAACATGAGATAGTTTGTGATTGCCTCTGGAAATGTTGCGGAGTCTGATTCGCTGGGCAGCTACCAAAACCCAATGGTACTCCCTTCCCTGCCCAACATTACTCGTGTTTTGAAATTTTGGAACAGAAAATGGGTTTCAATTGACAATAACAGTTGCGCTCAAATTTTTGCACCTAGGCTCCCAGAGTAATGGCCCCAGCAGAACAGTCATTGACAATCCTTCAGAATTTTTCACCCGCATTGACACTCCTTGGGAGTTTGTAGACCATCTTAAAGCTTCCTCCAGATGCCCTTTTCGGGGGTGTCTGGTTCAAGTTTTGGAGACATGGGAATGCGTTTTGGATTCCTTACCCAAGTTTGGTATGTCTAGGATGGGGATTGGGGATGGGGATTGGGGATGGGGAGGAATACGAGGGGCTTCATATTCCCATTTTGTGGGAAAGTAAAACCCAAGGCTCCCTTAGGAATAATTTTGCTTTCCTGAGAATGTTGTTTCGGTACTTTGTTGTTTGGACAATAATACGTTCGTTTTACTTTCAAAATTCCAACTTCAATTCCAAACATGTGAATTTAGGTAATAGAAGTATTATGAAATTAATGAAAGAGTATTTATGAAAAACTAAACAAATTAAGATTTCAATTCCTGTCTGAACCAAACATGTAAATGGAAAATTTTAATTTTTCGTACTACATATTCCCAGCCTAACCAAAAATAGGTATGGGAGTGTTGAATTCATTTCCCATGGGAAAGGAATGGAAAGTGGATTCATAGGAATACAAAACCTTCAACCAAACGTCCCCCTTAAGGTTTTACGAACAGGTTGAGCCAATTGTGACTATGAATCCCTTATATGCATTTTGTTCGAGCCATTGTTAGTGAGCCATCGAATAGCTACCATCTTTATGCTCATTAGTCTATGCTATAGTCCCCCATTGCTAGCCTACCAAGTACCATGTAACTCTTCCTATATATAATTTTCCTATATAAAGTTGGCCTTGAACCTAATGGGATGTATCCAATATTATTCCAACATTATCAGTGTACTCTTCTAACATGGTATGAGATCTAGGGTCATCCTACCTAACTCTCCACAGAATTAAACTTCATCGCCCACTCTCCATCTAAAAAAGACCATCACTGCCCTTCATTTCCAAAAACCCTAATCCAAAACGTCCTCTCCAATCTCGAAAAGTAGCCTCTTTGTCCCAAAACCCTAGCTTTTCTTCCTCTCCAACACAATCCTAATCCAACCCAAACTTCTCGGTCCTACAACCTAAGACCCTCACCGACCTTCATCCTCTCTTCCCTCCTCGGGGGCAGATCCACCTTAAGGCCAAGGGGGAGCGGCCGCTCGCCATGTACTTTTGCTTTACTTTATATAGTCTTTATGTTCTCTAGTATGTACATTGCATTCTTTCTAAATTCAACAACCAAGTGTTGGCCTAGGTGGTAATTTAAATTAGAGTAATCCCCCCTCCCACCTCCCTCCCAATCCATAATGCAAATTCTATTCCCCCCCCCCCCCCTTTTTATTTTAATTAGTGGCACAACCCCCCCCCCCCCCTTCCTTCATAGTTACATATTTGTAATTAGTGTTACCCCCCCCCCCCCCCCCACAAAAAAAAAATAATAATAATAATAATATTTGCCTGATTTTTGAGAAATGGGGGGTAGCACTAATTAATTTTAAAATGGAAGGGTTATAGAGTTTGCATTATGGATTGGGGGGGGGGGGGGGATAAATACAAATAACTCTTTAAATTATTAAGAGCAAAAGGTTTTCAGTTCAATCCCCACTATCTACATTTTGATTGTTTTTACAATTGCTTTTTTTTATAAATTCTACGCTATAACCCTTCAAGTTTCAAGTTTTTTTTTATTTTCGATACCCATGGAAAAAGTTAATTGTGTTTTGTTTTACATAATGCTTCCTTTAAATTTTAAGTTAGTTTATTTTCGCTCCCTCTGAAGAGAATTTTTGTGACGGTCACTGCCCTCCCACAATGCCCAAACCACTTATACTATACACCTGACATCCCATATTAGCGTCGACGGGAGATCTCCATCCCAACCTCAGAGTCATCATGAACTACAACAAAAAGGTTAAGCTCCCCCGCCTAACCAGGGTTCAAAACAAGACCCCAGTTGAAAAGACCCTCCGTGGGGCCAGCGAGCATCATGATCTTAAGATCCTCCCCAAGGTCAATGATCATTGACCCACCTCTGTGTGGGCAGCCGAGCAATGATGTAGCCGTTTCTCCTCTGCGTTGCATGATCTGCCCTCCAACAACAACCATGATTATCGTCCAATCATCTCTTGGCCCAGCAATACCTTCCTCTGACTACCAGTTTCGACTCCAGCACCAAGTTCCATTGCACAACCCTCAACACCGGTAGTCTCTAGTCCATGTCATCTCTAATCCCTTGCCACATACTATTGACGGGCCTACAAGAATCGAACCACTTTCTATAACCACCTCCCTTCCTGACCTTCTCAACCCATGTCTCGTCATCGCGACTCCACCGACCCGAAACTAGTGAATTCACTTTCACAAAAATCTCCCCAATCTGTACGAGCTATGTTGTTAGAGGCGACGCATAGGCGCCTAGGCAACCTAGACGTACAGGTAAAAAAAATTGACGATTCGCCTTGGGTTAATTCCTCCTGGTTGTGGCGATGGTCGACTAGGTAACCGTCTAGGGTCGCCTAAAACTTTGAAGTTAGAGAACTATGTAGTAACATCAGGCAAGTACCCAAGTTCAGTTCCAGGGCAGTGCCTAGGTGAGTCGGGAGGCTATCACCTAGCCTCACCTAACGTCCAAAATAACAGTGTATGAGATCTTGAAGACACTCCTTTGACTAGCGATCCCGGACACAAAATTCAACCGACTGCAGCAACATCTATTGTCCTGCACCACTCTAATTATCTAGAGCTTGAGTTGTCTTTATCTACTCCCAACCAACCCCTAATATGATGATGAGAGCCTCCTCTATCCTAACCCAGAGACATCGATCTCTTCGCCAGTTGCAACGAGCTTGCCTCTACTTACCACCAACGTCACCGCTAGTCGTCTCCAGCCACCACAAGCCCCTCTCGTCCAGTACCCAAACGTACTACACCACCATTACTTTATACAGCCTCAATACCCTAAGCTTGACCTTGTTGCTTTTGCACCCATGTATTTGATCACCCAATCTTGTGACATGCCCAAATTCCGCTACCTGAGTCTGATCCACTCCGCAAATATCCTAAACAAAGACGACCCTCAAAGATCCTATGCCGCAACAAATCTAAAAGAAGTCTAGCGCAACAAGATGGAGCTTCTTGTCTATAACCTATATTGCACTATTAGTCGAATAAAGGTGTCGTACCCGTATCTGGCTTGTTCAAATCTATGTTGCACACGAACACTAAGAAAAATATGGACGTGTTACAAATATAGGATATGAACATTTTTAGATATGTATGATAAGTAGTCAACTATGTTGCACAAAATGGACAAGAATAGAGCTACAGATACAATATGGATACGAACACCATTTTCTTGTATCTACATAGGTTGGAATAAGAGCGCTCTAATACTTCTAGAATGTGTCAGATACACTTCCTTATATATCTTATAGTTTAAACTATAGTTTAAACACTACTTACCCTATACACGACATACCAATGAGTTAGGAGAAACAAACACAAGTACATAACATTGCTAATGAGAAGATGAAACAATAAACATAATATTTGGAGTATGAAGGCATTTCATCACAGCTTTATTTCTATTATAATAAACAAAAATTCCTCTCTTGTGACGAATCACCTCTTATAATACCTTTTTTTCAATTTTAGTGATAAAATTAAAATGTGATTTGAAATCTCACATTTGTTACTTTTTGTTTCTACAACAACTACAACAAAGCCTTTTATTAACCCCAAAATTTTGGTCGGATGTTTGAATCCCCACTCAGCTCTGTTAAGGACCATGGTCCTCTGAAACAGTAACAAAAAAGTAAAAAACATATCCTTCTTTAAAACGGCAATCCATGAGGTAAGTTCTAGCAGCTCCTTTAATATTGTTCCTCCCTACTAGAGCATCTATAGGTTTGTGTTGCACATATCTTTTGTTATTATTTGTTTTCATTTAAAAAGTAACTTAGTTTAATACACTGTCTATATACTTTACGGTAATTCATTGTTGTGACCCAATCATATTATCTTATTTTTCAAAATTGACATGTCAGTATATTTGTATTGTGGCATATCATTTTGTCGTATTTGTAATTTTGTATCCATGCAACATAGCCCAGTGCGACTAACATCTCCTTCGAGTCCCATTCCTATAACATGTACCTTCATGTTCCCATCTATCATCCCATAGAGCCCGTGATGGCATCCCTCGTCCCTCCTTGCTAGGTTTTGTCCCTCGCTGGGTCTTGCTCTCAAATACTGCTATTTTTGTCACCGAGACAAGAAGCACCTACTATTGAACTCAATAGTACTTCCTGCCTCATACAAAGGGTTATTTTTTTGCCTACCAGACGTGCCATCTCTATGATAATCCATTGTTGCTCTTCAAGCTATAAAACCATGGCTACCACTAGCATCATACCCTATTAGTTGCCTCCCTGCAAATTCCAAGTTTCTATCCAGAAGAAAACCCAGCAGGAGTGGCCCAGTTTTTCCCCACTAATCAATTATGTTATGACCACAAAACAAACTTGGTTGACGAACATGGTTTATGCGCCGCTAACGTAGCGACTTGTCGCGCATTTGACAAACTCACACCATCCATCTCAAATGGGATTTGTCCCGTGGACACACGAGCAATTCAACCTGTAGGATTTCCTTTTCCTCTTCCCATTCGGCTCCCTCTGCTAACCAGAACCATTGTCAATCGAGACAACACAACATGAGAGGTTACCACTAATACCAGTGCTTTGTTTTTTCAAATCCATGTCATCATGCTTCAGTAAATTATAGAATTAGAAATTTGTGTCTTCAATCTCAATGCGTCAATGAGCCACCATTGATATCACAGAGACCAGAGAGGATAGGGCATTCCTTTTCCAATAGTCAGAAAGGACTGGAAGTAGATGAGGGATAGGACTTCTTATCATATTGGAATATGTTATAACTTAGTTCTCTCTTCTATATGGATATGAGGATCATATAGACATCAATACACTGTAAAATTAATTTAGTTTAAGGTCATACAAAGACCCATCATCTTCATTTTGAACAAGAGAGAATCATATTCTTCACTTGTTCTTTTATCCCTGTTTCCTTAATATCACCAGGCTAAGTAACAAGTCTACTTAAAGGACTGACTTCTTCGTCTTACTTCTAAACCACAATATTACATTTACAGAACAAAGACTTCAAGAAATGCTATTTGAATACAGAGTAAATAAACAATAGGGTAAATTGCATGAAAACCCCAATGTTCAGAAAATAAATAGAGACCTTCTCGTTGGTTAATGAGGCATCCATGTCTCACAAAGGCACAAAATTAAAAGAATTTACAAGTTAGTTCCTAAGACCAATTTGTAACTGATGCCAGCTCCCAGGTCAAAAGGAGGATGAGAATGAAGATTGTGTTAGGTTGGGCTTGAGGGCTGAAGGCAGCAGCAGTCATCAAGGTGGTGGTGACGGCGCTGATAGGCAGCAGCAGCGGGAAGGGGTAGGGAGGAAGAAGCGGGAAGGGAAAGGAGTCAAGTTAGGGTGATGATTAAGGGAGGATGGAGGAAGACGGGTTTCCTTTAGCAACATTTCTTTTATGTTTTTGAAACTTTGAGGAAAGGATCAGGCTAGGGTGAGGGTTTCAGGAGGCAGGCGGGAGGAAGAAGTTGGGTTTTCTTTTAGAATACATATTTCTAGTGTTTTAATTTTTTTAAGGATTATTGTATTTTTTTTTAATTGGACTTATACTCAGTAAAGGGCAATTGAGGGCCAGTTTGAATTGTAGTTACGTTTCATCTAGAGTCCATGTGTGCGTTTTCTCAAACTTCCCAACTAGTTTTTGGGCAAAAATGGGCATTTCCGAAACGCTAACCCAACGAGCACCTGGATATGGGCGTTTGCGCAAACGAGATGAAACACAACTACCCTCGAGTCTTTCAATGAGGTTGCTAACAACAGACCAAACATTCAAAAATAACAGCAACAGGATTTCTACTTTTCCTGAAACATTGATGGGGGTTTGTGCAATTTATTCTAGATAGGTGCACATTAGAAGTTAGTACAGTGAAAATATAATAAGTACTGGGCTTCAAAATTTACCTGGATTTGCAAATTGGCAAACTGAGAAGCCTTTCAAGTCTATACGTCGGAGTAAATTAGAGGCCTTCTTAATTTGATCATCTGTTGCACGAGGTGTGATGGCATCGGGGTCCATATGAAGCTGTATGTTACTACGAGTTACTAACTTGAGTATATATCTTTAAGGAAATCTAAGGTAAAAAAAAATGACATTCTTGCCTCTTCAACATGTCTAATATCATCTGAATATGGAAGATAAATCATATGCATTCCAGGGGGCTCAACTTGACCACTCGAACTTGTCACCTCGCCCTGCATATGGAACAAATTTTCAGCAAGCTTAATTGATCTATAATCCGCCGTAAAAGAATAACAAAAAATGGTCCAAATTTGAGTCAATTGTGAGAATAAACATAATCTCTAGATCTTTCTTTGAGATAATGAAGGTTGACAGACACCCAATAGAAGACTTGCATACTTGAGAACCGTCATCATACAAGTCTTCTTCAAAAGACGTGCATTTAAGGCAAAGTTCTCAGTATAAGCTGATAGGGATACAGAAACCGACATAACTGCTGAAATTACCAAAACCAACCGACTCAAACCCCTTGGAACTGCCAGTTACGAAGGGTCAGATACTGATACTTGAGAATCATGGTTTAAGGAGCACAACTAATCCAAAAGACTGAGCTAAATTGTAGTAAACGAAGAAGATACCATATGGTATTGCAGCAAATCTAAACTTAGGAAACAATAAGCAAAAGAAGTTCTTGCAATGAAATTAAAACCGGGGAAGCGAGTTCCTGCAATTTTCCAGGAATGGAGAAGCAGGTCAATAAGAGGAAACATCTGTAAGAGGCATTAGGGCACACTTGTATGATGAACAATGAGCATGAATTTTAACAATTGCGAAATCCAAAGTGGAGAAGCAGATCAATATGTATGACGGGCATAAACAACAACAAAAATCCACCACCACGGTAGGGGGTCTTGGTGCTAGTAGCCCAGGACAGACGGTCATTAATGACGGACTTATCTCAAAAACAAAACAAAAAACAACGATCCCAAATTTTAGGGTCGGTTTGAAACCCCCCACACATCTACCCACCCCCCCCCCCCCCCCCCCCCCCCCCACCACCACCACCACAATATTCAGCTCAATATGTAAGATGAGCATGAACATTAATAATTGATAAAGTCATAGTTGACAGGTGGACCTCAACAAGACCTCTGTATGTGAATCTTAAGAAGGATCTAGAATAGAGGAAGACTTGGAGGATAACAATATGGAGGTAAGAGATGAGAGATTTGTATGAATTGTAGGCCTCACAATAAAGAGATGCACCTCATTTTTTTTTCATGACCAATTTATAGAGCCTAGGGTATATGATAAATGTAGGCAGATGCAATTAGAAAGGGTAAATCTTACTTGTGCAACAAGGGCAACCAGTTGAGGATGAGATAAACTTCCATAAAATGCAACTGCAAACCTGAAAGGCAAGGGTGTGATTAATATAAAAAATACAGTATACTGCTTGAATAATGACTTTCTTATAGATCAATTTAAGCTCTCATTTTTGTGTTCAGTGTATGTATAAAATTGGATCACAAAGAACATGTTGATTCACCAGGTTTTTGTTATCCCATTGTTTATCCTGCAGATCTACTATATAAAGACCGGATTCTAGTAGAGAAACAATTTATTTGCCCAGAGAAATTAATGCCATAGTATCTATGTGATCATTAGATATAAGAAAAAATTCTAACAATATTACATTAATAGTCTGTGTATCAGTGATTCAGTGTCAAGTGACTTTTTTGAAAATTGATAAATATGTTTGTGCCATGTCAGTAATTACCCTTAACATTAATTAGAAAGCTAAAGGCATCAATATTTTACTAACAATGTTCTAAATTTTGGCCTAGGCGGCTGTCCGTCACACCGAAAACGTCTTGTTCGCCGGTCCTAGGCGCATGTTCGGTCATATTCGGACGTGCTCGGTACCTAGGCGGGCCTATTCGATTTTCAAAAAAAATTCAAAATTTTCAGATTTAAAATTTTCAATTTTCAAATTTCAAATAAAAATCAAAAAATTCAAAAAAATAAATTCAAAAAAAAATATGTGCGGCCGCCTACACCGATTCCGCTTAGCGAAATTTAGAACACTGTTTACTAAATCGCTTAAACATTTTGAATCGGGTCACATGAACAATGTTGTTTTCAGACAATTCCAAATTGTTTGTGGCATGTGAGTAAATAATAATTATCCCCAACCATCACTGGAAAAGGCTACCATTATTTACCACAAAGGCTAAGTAGAAGTAAGTGCATGCATACATAGCCAGAACTGTCAATACAATTCCATGAACCCGAGCAATGAATGGTTTGGATTTGACTATACAAATGGAAGGAAGACGCAATCCTGAAAAACAACAGAAAGCAACAATGCAAGTTGACCTCTCTTTTTTCGAAAGGAACTATTCTACTACTTTGTTTCCATATTGCTTTTGCTACCACCTTTCCAGGATTCCTCTGATCTCTAAAGTAACTATGCCTCTTATATTCCTTTCTAAGATGACTGAACAACCACTCTTATTTAAAAAAACCATTAAAGAACATGAGAAACAACATTTGAGAAATATTCAGCATCCAATTTAAATACATGAATTTTGTCTATGAAATATTTCTTTCATGGTAATGGTGTCATTATTGCTAAGAAAATAATCAAAGATTACTCATGAGCATCGGCACAAAACATATATATGTAGGAGAAAAGAAAATTGCTAAAATTTGAAGCCACTCTTGAGTGTATAAAAGTCCCACTTTTAAAGTGCAATTTGGGCCCTATAATGCATTTAGGCGCAGAGTGCTTCCGTGCGTAACACATAGCAGTTACCCATGCTGAGGAGTTCGTCAGCTATCAAGCTCTATGCTAAGAAAAATTTCCATGTGGCAAATGAAGAGGGTTGCAGTGCCAACTATTCAGTAATGGGCAAAGTTTGTCATCATTTAAGCGCATTAGTGCTATGCGCTAAAAAGCTATAATGCTTAGACGAAAACTTGTCCAAGTTACGTTCTTTACAGAGAAGACACATCCACGTGGAAGACATGCATGGCAAGTAGTGGCAACGTGTCAGGGTGAAAATGTTCAAGACTGTCACGTTTAAGTGACACAGTGTACTGTGCTAAGAGCTGCTCTGCTTAAGTGCTCT
This sequence comes from Iris macrosiphon, assembly GCA_036927795.1. Taxonomy (NCBI): domain Eukaryota; kingdom Viridiplantae; phylum Streptophyta; class Magnoliopsida; order Asparagales; family Iridaceae; genus Iris; species Iris macrosiphon. The sequence goes on from JAYESA010000002.1 coordinate 123,775,169, forward strand.
GTGCTGAGAAGACATGCTCAGTCTTAGTTCAACAATGGTCTATGATGAAGACTTGTGACGCTTAAGTGCTCTGTGCTGAGATGCCGCTTCACATTCCCTAATAAAGATAGGAAATTAATTACTGACGCTTCGAATCCCGAAGCGTGAAATTACTTTTAATGGAATTTGTTACAAAAGTCGAAGTGATTGCCATGATTACGCCATCGTAATCATGGAAATTAATGATAATTCTCGTAAACTGATGCCACATGCATGATTACGCCATCGTAACCATGGAAATTAATGATAATCCTCATAAACTGATGCCACATGGCATGCAGACAGTGATTTGTGCGTATGCTTAAGTCGTTTCAGATTTGAAAATTATGTCAAAATCACTCTTTCAACGTCACTTTAATGTGAACATTAATGCAAATGTACACAAAAACTATCTTATGGTGAAACTTCTATCTAATGTCAATTTGTCTATGGAATCTAAAACAATCTTATAGTGAAACTTCTACCTAATGTCTATTTGTCTATAGAATCTAAAACCTGTGCTCCGGTACCAACTTTGCCGTGGGTCATGACCGGCACTAAAGGTCAAGACTAACCGAATGCTACCTCAGCACTAGTCAGCCTCAGTCAGTTCATAAATCACATATCAATATCCATAAAAGAAAGATCAAAATATTCTAAACTTCATTATCCACAATTAGAATTAAACCAAAACTCCCAATGACTTGTATGTCAACTTAAAAGAAAAAATGGTATTCACAATTTTCAACTCTGTCTAAAGTACTAAGAGTGAAATCCTAACAAAAAGAAATATCAAAGAATCCAATTGAAGTGGTTGATTACTTTTTCAACTAGGACTAAAACTTCTTGCCATTATACGCCTTGTCACTCATTGATCTGTAAAATTTTATATCAACAAGGTCAAACAATGTTAGTGGGTTAACTCACATACCATAGTTGTAATTTGGGACTATATATATAGCCAATGTCCCTCTAGCCTAGTGGTTAGTGGAGAGGCATGCAGTCCGAGTGGTCGAGCCCAGTGGAGGAGTGGAAGAGATTAATTACAGTGGAGGAGTGGAAGAGATTAATTACCAAGGGCCAATGTGTCCATTTCCAATATATATATATATATATATATATATATATATATATATATATATATTTGGAAGAAGGTAATTCTATTGATATAAAAAAATGTTACAAACTTGGCAGATATATTAGACTTGCCGCATAACCATACCCTTTACATCATACTCTATGTTATTAAGAATTCTAATCTTCGGTGTTGAGATAACCCTCGAAGATGCATTTATTTCTATCCCTCCACACGTGTCACACCACCGCAGCCAACCTAATCCGAGCTTCAGAGAACCATCTCGGCCCCTTCCTTCTGGAGTTACTTATATCCTCCATAATAGCATCTATCTCTTCTCGACCACTATCCCGCATATGCAGCTTCCTTAGTTGGTGTATCCACAAATCTCATGAGAATGGGCATTGAAAGTAAAGATGACTCATTGTCTCTTCCAAATGATTACATAACACAACATTGTCACAACCTTGTCACCCCGTCTGGATCCAAAGCGCGCCATTCGATCAAGTCTTATCAACAACTTATACATGCATAGTTGAAATTTCCTCGCTGCCCCATTGACCCATATGAACTCATATTTATCAATTTTGGGGTGAACCTCCTATATACTTTCGTACACCACCCTATGAACAAAGCCGCCTCTGGCAGACCCATCCCACGCCCATTTATCTGTGGTAATATGCTTGTCTATCTTGACATGTCTGATCTCATCTGCGACCTATCTTGATCTCGCATGTAGCTTCGGCCGCCAGCGGCCGTTCAACAGAATGCAGCTCATCCGATCTGCCTCCCGCGGTCGACACAGCACATTCCCGCCAGCAATATCCGCCAAGCTGTGGTGTGAAATCCAGGGATCATACCACAAACTTGTGGTCGTCCCATCCTGAAAGATTCGCTATATTCTCTGTTGCATATGCCCTCGATATTGAAGTATGGTCTTGAATGTAACCGAGGCATTGCTATTATGGTAAATGTTCCAGAAGTTGTCGCCCCTCACGTATTTAGCATTTATCCACCTCGCCCACAGGGAGTCGCCTGATAGAAATCTCTATTTCAGTCACATTACATCTACGTCCCGAAGTGTGTGTAGAGAGTAAAGTCTTACTCCTCCTTCCTTTGGCCTGCACAGTAAGCCCCACCTAATCGAATGCAACCCACCTCGTCAGAAGAAGTCAGCACAAATCCTCTCGATCTTTTTAATTATAGCCCGAGGTAACATATTGACTGAAGCCAAAAAATAGCAACAACATTGATCACCGATCTTACCAATTCAATACGCCCTCCAAATAATAAGCTTTGAGTTTGTGCATGTCATCCTTCTGTACGTCGTTGTGCATATTCTATCAAGCTCTGACATTCGATGTCTCTGGCATAATTAGAAGATAATGGGACTCCCAGGTACTTAACCGGCAGCTCTCCACGTTCCACCCCAATTATCTGAGCCTTTTCATCCTTGTGGGGACAGTGTAAATTAAAATATATCTTACTCTTGTCACGGTTTAGCTGCAAACCTGTATGTACACCAAACAAGGTCAGCATTGACTCCAGTTCAGCCATTCCTGTCACCGATGGTTTCATAAATACCAGCAGATCATCTGCATATATTAGATGTGATACATGCGGCCTAATGGTCCTCTGGATGGGAGTAGTTTTCTCGAAGAAGACCGCCTCTTCCATCAGACACGAGAAGTACTCCATCACAAGCGTGAACAGGTACGGAGAAAGCGGATCGCCCTGTCGGAGCCCTCTACTGCTTCGTATAAACCCATACGGAGTACCCTTTATGAGCACAGAAAAGGTGGGTGTACTAATACACTCTCGGACCATGCCAACCCATGCCTGATCAAAACCCAAAGCCATCATCATATGACAAACGATGTCCCGGTTGGCCTTGTCGTACGCCTTTTGTAAATCCAGTTTGATACAAGCACGTTGGCCACCTGGCCTATTGAAGTCCCGTACCAGCTCATGCGCTAACAAAGAGTTTTCTGCAATTGCTCGTCCCTTAATGAAATCCGCCTGGTTTGGCGACACCAGATACTTCATAATTTCCTCCATTCACCGACACATTAAGTGTGTTAATAATTTTATACAGGTAATTACAACAGGCGATAGGACGATAATCAGATAGTGAGGTCACATCTTCCTTCTTTAGAATAAGAGTGAGGTAAGTATGATTAAGTTCACGTTGCAGTCTCCCCTTTGCAAAGAAGTCTCGAACCATTGCCAACACTTATAACTTTATGGCATCCCAATGAAGCTTATAAAACTTGCTGCCAAAGCCGTCCAAATCAGGGGATTTGTTGGGATCAGCAGCCTTGATTATAGCTTCCAACTCCTCCAACTCCACCAGTGCATGCAGAACCCGGTTGCCATATGGAGTGACAATTCGTTTGCATATAATATCTGAAAATTTAGTCAAATACTCTGATTGATTAAATAACTCTAAATAATACCTAACGGCCTCTGTCTGCAACTCGCTTCCAGTAGTCGCCTCCTTCCTATCCGGCTGGATCAGCTTACCTATATGGTTTCGGTGTTGCCGCATTCGCACTACGTCGTAGAAGAATTTTGAGCACTTGTCCCCATTTCTCAACCACAAGCACTTTGCCCGTTGAGCCAGCTCAATTTTCTCCTGCATACGTAACCGTCCGACTTCTTTAATTAATTCCCTCTCCTCCTGAGCAAGCGCCTCATTCTCCACGTCCCCTTGAAGATGTTGATGCACTTGATGTAGGCGGCTTTCCTAGGCTTCCAAGGACCGAGTAGGCTGTGTACGGTTCCAACCTTTTAATTCCGCTTTCACGCGTTTCAGCCGCTGCACTAACTTATATTGAATGTTCCCATGGATGACTGAATTTAACCTTCTTGTCACCGCTTCCCAAACCCGTCACCGAGATACCATTTATTGTTATATCTTAAAGGCCTGGCCCGGGGACGATCATGTGCGGATAATCGAACACATATTGGAAAGCGATCGCTAGTTCCCGTTGCTAGCCCCTCAACCATTGTCTGGGAAGGTGTGAAACCACTCTCTATTTTCCAAAGCTCTGTCTAGCTGACACGCCACTCGATTCCACACTGCCTTGTTATTCCAAGTCCAGATGTGTCCCCTTCTTTCCAAATGTTGTTGACCCGATTGTAGTAGACACGATCTGAACTCCTAGATAAGTATGTCAGGTACAGGTCGACCACCCACTTTTTCGTGCCGGTAGAGCAGCGCATTAAAGTCTTCCATAATTAAGAGGGAGAGTTTGTAGTGGTCTCTGGCCGAGTTGGCAATAAGTATTAACTCTTGCAACAACTCTCCTTTTACAGTCATTATGCATGTAAACAGCGCCAAACAAGAACTGAAGGCCCCTTTTATTTCTGAAATGCACTACGAGTAACTGTTCTGAGATATGAACTGTGGTGCCATCCCAACTCCGCCCATCCCACTAGACCCAGATTCGTGCCATAGTGCACAGATGCAAGTTGTGCACCTGATTCCAATGAAGCAAAGTCCTTTGGGATAGCATCATTTCCGACTTTATTTTAGTCTCAAACAACGCACAAATACTATGTTGCCCCTTCCTGATACCCTGCCTAATCTCCTTCCAGCGTCCCAATGAGCACGTCCCACGCACATTCCAAGCTATAAGAGACATTTATATATGAAGTGAGGTCCTAGTCGTGTCCTGAGCGTTGTCCCCTAGGTGCAGAATGCGCTCAACTTCTCCTTCTACCTCTACATCTGCTGACACAAGCGGGTCTTGTGAAGGCCTTCGCTGATACTTCTCACTCGACTGTGAATTATCCATGCAAACTTCCATAGAGCTCGTAAGGTGGCCATGGACCGGCCTATTAGAGTCCTCACTACTAACCCCTGCATGCCTTTTCCTACTCCCTCCGCCGTTGTGTGGTGTGTTGTCCTTTCGGTTTGCTTCGAGCTGACGATAATGACCCTTCTTCGAATTGACTCCTTTGGCAGCCCCTTTCTGTCTTGTGTATCTTCCTCGTCGCGCTTGGAATACCAGGGGTTGTCCCCCATCCCGCCACCTCCCGCTTAAGTCCAGTTGAGTCACCTTCCCTGTGAATAAACTCACATTACACTGGTCGTCCGTACCCCCATTTGGTAACTTGTTTAGGTTGATATCAATCTCAAGGTCCATGTCGTCATTAGTGCCAAATATCGGCTCGACGATTGGGTCGCTTGCCATATTGGTCTTGGCCGCAGACCGGTTGTCTGTAGTTGCCTTTGCCGCTGTCTTGCCACTCCCTCCAGCATCAGAACCCTGTTGACCTCCAGTACCTACATCTTTCATCCCTGACGTATGGTCCGTTGTCTTAGATGTTGCCCCAACTTTGCATTCCTTCGGAGGATGACCGAAGCATCGGCATGTCGGACACATAAGTGGTACCCACTCATACTCCACCCTCTAAATAAATACTTTACCAAAAGGCACATCATATTCTAGCCGGGTGGGAAGCTCCCTTCCGGCTTCAATCTCTACGAATACTCTCGCATATCCCTTCATAGCCCTCGTATTCGTCACATCATCCATCTTAATTGGCTTACCAATCAGGCTGGCAAGCTTCATCATCATCTCGGTGCTCCAATAAATGAGTGAAAAATCTGGAAAACGGATCCATACAGGCATTGAGCTCTCGCTCACACCTAGTTTTAGGCGTCCATGCTTTCATAATGATCAATCTGCCGTCAAACGTCCATGGGCCTCCCTGTAATACTCGCTCCATGTCCTCCTACATGCCGAACCGCACAAAGTAGAATCCGTTACTTCTAGAGTAGAAGTCCATGCTTCCTTTGGGCTGCCATACTCTGTTAGCATACGCACGGATATGACCATAGAATGGTCTATTACCCAGTACATATTGAATAATTGTATTTTTCCAGAATTCCTTTGTAACAGCGAGATCCTCCTCCGTGAACGATGCTCGGTACCCTTTTCCCACCTTCTTTGGCTCAACATACTGCATCTGTGCGCTCGAGGTAGTATTGACTGGTTACACGAAGTCCGCCCAAGACCTAATATTTGCATCATCCACCATCGGGGCCTTCCCTTTTCAACCGTAGACACAGGTTTGGCTTGCCATATACTTGCAAATGGTCGCCTCTCACCTGGACGTTGTGCAATCCAAGTTCTCGTTGCGTTCGTCCCTTGAGAGGTCGGTCCTCCCCTTCGGTTATGTTGTACTTTGGAGGGATCGAAACCCCTTCCAGCCAACTGTACCAATGTGAGATGACTTGGTACCTCTAGCAAGAACAATGAAAACGGTTGGGTGGCGGTGTAGCTCCCAGGGATATGGGGACAATTATTGAGTGGATCAGGGCACAAAGAAACAGAGAAAAAAGTTGGTTTAAGGAGGCGCGTATCCGACTTGCATCGACAGTGTGGCATGTCTGGCGAGAATGAAATCGACGTATTTTTTAGGGTCTTGTAACCTTCATTAAATATTAAAATAGGAAATCAAATCCAATTTGGATTCCTCTTCATAAGAAGAGAAATCCAAATTGAATTAGTCAAGGGCACATTGGTCAATGCACATAAAAAAATATCTAACCCCCTCATTCCCTATATAAACACCACCCCACCCTCTTCACTCTCCATCCCTCATCTCCCTCAAACATATACTAGCAAGGTAATCCTCTTCTTTTGTTTTTATACTCTAACTAGAATAGATGTGTGTGTCAAGAATAAGAGCTGCAGGAGCAGCAGCAGTCAGCAGTAGCTGCAACAAGCAGCAGCAATGGCAGCTGCAGCGCGCAGCAGCAGCACGCAGGAGCAGCTGCAGGGGCAGCAACAGCATATATATATATATATATATATATATATATATATTATATATATATATATATATATATATATCTATGTATTACTATATTGTATCTATATATATATGTATATATATATCATATACCTATATATTATATATATCTATGTATTATTATATTGTATCTATATATATATATGTATATATATCATATACATAATAATCTATATATGTATCTATATATGTATATGTTGATATGGTATGTTGGGTGTCATATTTAAGTATAGCATAAGCACATGGGAATATCCTGAGGACATATTTGGGATGCCAGAATATGTCACAGGATATTCCATTATGAGATTATTGTCATAATGATTAAGATCATTGTATTAATGACTGTAAGGCTATATAATGCCAATGAGACAATCAATAAAATCATCAACTAATTTCAACATGGTATCAGAGCCAAGTTTCCACAAACCCTAGCCGTCACCAAGCTTCCACAAACCCACAGGAGGATTTCCTAGATCTCCTCCACCGAACTCTTCTACGCCCCCCTTCTTCCCTTCTCCGCCCTTCGCTGTTGTTGTCCCGTCCCGCTACTGCTGCTGCTGCGGCTGCTGCGACGGTGGCTGTGACATGCGTGCTGCCGCCTCCTCCGCACCAGCACGAGACAGCGCCTAATAGGGATGCCTAGATCTGAAAAAATGGGGGACATGTTCGAATCTAGGAGGGGACGACGAGGACGAGCGTGAGTCGTGGTGCGGACGTGACTGGATAGACGACGCATCGATGGAGGAGATCATCAAGAAGCTAGATTCTGCAGAGGTGGCGACGTTGATGAAGTTGTTGACGATGTCGGCTGGTGAGAACACGACACGAACGTCGCCGAAGTTGAAGCTTTCCTCCATCAATCTGAAATTAGATGGACCAGCCACCTATCTGAGTTGGTCACGGCGGGTGAGAAGAACCCTCGCAGGAAAAAACATGGAGGGGTTCCTGACGGGCGAGGCGACAGAGCCGGACAAGGGCTCGACAGGACGCGATGAGTGGAAGTCCACTCATATGGTGATCTACATCTGGCTTCTAAACTCCTTAGTCCAGTCTATTGCCGCCACAGTAGACGGTATCGAGATGGTGAAAGATGTGTGGGAGAAGTTGAGAAGGACCTATGATGGTGTGGGGAACAACTTACGGGTCTTCCAGATAAAGGGGGAGATTGATGACACCGTACAGGGAGAGAAGACGGTGCAGGAGTATGCCACGGAGTTGGAGCGTCTGTGGTTGGATTATGATCACTTCTCAGATCGGACGAGCTGCGGGGACCCTAAGTGTAAGGAGAGACAGGTGTGTCTGCAGGAGAGGACGATGAAGTTCCTCAAAGGGCTGACTGCAGCTTTCGCACAAAGGACGGCCCTACTTCTAGCCCAACCAAAGATCCCTAGCCTTGAGGAGGCCATCTCAGCCATGATCCAGGAGGAGACACGCATCAGGCTGCAAGACGGGACAGGTGGTCCCCCCGAAGCAAAGTCAGCACTAGCGATCACCAGCTCAGGAAACACAGGATCTAAGGGAGAGCCCTGGCAGCATAACCGGCAGTGCTACAACTGTGGGGAGATGGGTCATCATCGGTATGCTTGTACCAAACCACCTAGGGAGGGAGATTCAGGTGGTGGACGAGGACCGTTCGGCGGACGAGGATATAATGGAGGACGTAGTCGTGGTCGAGGGGGTAAAAGAGGCGGCCGAGGAGGTTATCGGGCGAACCTCCTGATATCAGAAGGGAACGGAGAAGCTGATGGCACCTTTACTGTGGAGGACCAGGCACTGGGAGACATAAGGAGTAGAACAGAGGAGGCGTCCACCTCATTCTTTGTTAGGGACAACGCTGCCATGTATGCCCATCCATCAGAAGGTACTGACGAATCACTTGCCCTTGCGTCTATCTCTTCCCTTAAATCATCAGACTGGATTATCGACTCGGGAGCATCTCGACATGTGACGGAGAATGCTAGTGAGTTTTCTTCCTACACTCACCTAGCATCAGCAGACAGCATTCAGACAGCTGATGGCACTTTCCAGCCAGTGGTCGGTAAGGGTACTGTTAATTGTACAGGTTCAGTAAGATTATCCAATGTTTTACATGCTCCATCCTTTCCAGTCAGTCTCTTGTCCATTAGTTCTATAATCCTCCAACTTAAATGCATTGTTTCTTTTGATATTCCTAAGGTGACCTTCCAGGAGAAAGGGACAGGACGAAGACTTGGGACTGGCACTTGGCATGAGGGACTGTGGTACCTAGATCGAGAAGGACTGGACTCAGCATTGGTATCTATGGCAGAGAAGGCTGGCATGGAAGGACTGCAGCAGAGGACTGAGGATACCTCGATACTCCATCATCGGAGGATGGGACATTCTTCCTTTGATACTCTAAGTAAGTTGTATCCAAAGATTTATGCAAAAACAAATAAAGAGAAATTAGTATGTGATGTGTGCGAGTTAGAAAAACTTACTAGGAGCTCATATGTTGGCACGGGTCATAGGAGCACTTTTGCTTTTGAGGTAGTACATTCTGATGTCTGGGGTCCATGTGCTACTAACACTATGAATGGTTATAAGTACTTTGTTTCTTTCATTGAGTGTGCCTCTCGTGTTACCTGGTTATATTTGATGAAAAATAAGAATGATGTACCTGCTTGTTTTCGGGATTTCCATAAGCATGTTCAGACTCAGTACAAAGCAGTTGTGAAGGTACTGAGGTCTGACAATGGAACGGAGTATACCAACATGACGCTTGCAGAATACCTGTCAGCACACGGAATACAGCATCAGACCACCTGTGCATACACACCAGCACAAAATGGAGTTGCAGAAAGGAAAAACAGACACCTTCTGGAGGTCGCAAGAAGTATGATGATCGACATGAATGTCCCACAGAGTCTGTGGGGACATGCAGTGTTGACAGCAGCTCAACTCATCAACAGGATGCCCTCGAAGGTCCTCGGATGGAAGTCCCCATGTGAGGTATTGCAAGGCAATAATAGTGGGATACTCCCACTGAAGGTGTTTGGGTGTGTGTTTTGTGAAGGACAACAGGCCATCAGTTGGAAAACTTGACCCTAGAGCGGTCAAATGCATCTTCGTAGGCTACTCGGCGACCCAGAAGGGGTATGTGTGCTGGAGTCCAGTAGAGAAGAAGAAGTTTGTCAGTATGGATGTCCACTTTCGGGAGCATGAGCCATACTACCGCCAGGACGGAACTTCACACAACACGCCTAATACTGCCAGTATTAGGCGAGAGGGGGAGATGAAGAACTTGGTGGTAACCGATTTAGAAGTTTGGCATGGAGGCACGAAGAAGGGACAAGAAGGTGAAGGTGTTAGGCCTACGGCTCAGGGAGAGTTACTTACCTACAGCAGGAGAGAGAAGCAAACTGCAGGACCAGTACCGACAGTGCCAGTGCCAAGTCCCTTGCCTGCGTTCGTCCCAACTCCTGAGGCACCGACACCAACCCCCCTTCAGGTGATAACCCCTCCTTCACAAGATATCATTCCTCCTACTTCTACTCCTCCCACACCACTATCTGTACGGAGGACCACTCGCAGCAATGCAGGAAATCCTCCAAACAGATATGGTTGGGATATTGCTCAGTGTGTTTCTTATGACCATATCTCTTCTTCTCATGGAGCATTTATAGCATCTTTGGATAGTATTACTGTACCTAACAATTGGCAGGTTGCCAAGAACGATCCAAAGTGGAAAGCGGCAATGCACGAGGAGTTGGGAGCTCTGGAGAAGAACCACACTTGGGAGCTTGTGAGACTGCCAGAGGGGAAGAGAGCAGTTGGATGCAAGTGGGTCTTTACCGTGAAGCAGAACCCAGATGGACAGGTTGAGCGCTACAAAGCTCGACTAGTAGCCAAAGGATACAATCAGACGTACGGCATCGACTATGACGAGACCTTTGCACCAGTTGCAAAGATGAGCACTGTCAGGACTCTGATTTCTCTGGCAGCGAATGGTGGATGGAAGCTACACCAACTGGATGTGAAGAATGCGTTTCTTCACGGGGATCTAGTGGAGGAGGTGTACATGAAGATACCACCAGGATTTGGCACCAATCAGACAGTAGGCAAGGTCTGCAGGTTGAAGAAGTCCCTCTATGGACTGAAGCAGTCTCCTCGAGCGTGGTTTGACAGATTCAGAAGGGCGATGATAGGGATGGGATATCAGCAGATCAATGCTGATCATACTGTGTTCTTCCGTCGGAGTGGAGGCCACATCACCATGCTTGCGGTGTATGTGGACGATATGATTATCACAGGAGATGATGAGCAGGAGATCGCCCAACTCAAAGGAAAGCTTGGCAAGGAATTCGAGGTGAAGGATCTCGGCCTTCTTCGGTACTTCCTTGGGATTGAGATTGCTCGAGAAGCAGAAGGGATTGTTCTCTCTCAAAGGAAGTATGCACTGGACCTTCTCACAGAAACTGGGATGTTGGGGTGCAAACCTGCAGCGACACCAATAGATCAGAGGTTCAAGATTGATGCTGAGGCTGGAGAACCAGTTGATCGGGACAGATACCAGAGACTGGTTGGCAAGTTGATCTATTTGAGCCACACACGTCCTGATATCTGCTTTGCAGTAAGTGTGGTGAGCCGCTACATGCATGACCCACGGAAGGGTCATATGGATGCAGTGTACCAGATTCTGAGGTACTTGAAAGGTGCTCCCGGAAAAGGACTAATATTCAGGAAGAACAATCACGTGAGCATCGAAGGCTACTGTGATTCTGACTGGGCTAGTTGTGCTGATGACAGGAGGTCTACCTCGGGATATTGCATATTTGTAGGAGGTAACTTGGTCTCCTGGAGGAGTAAGAAGCAGTCTGTGGTGGCCAGATCGACAGCTGAAGCAGAGTACAGAGCTATGGCCTTGGGAGTTGCAGAGCTGCTATGGTTGAAGAATATGCTGGTGGAGCTGAAGCTGGATCAAGGAGCCAAGATCAAGATGTGGTGTGACAATCAGTCAGCTATTAGTATCGCCAACAATCCAGTACAGCATGACAGGACCAAACACATCGAGATTGACAGATTCTTCATCAAAGAGAAGTTGGATAGTGGATTACTGGAGCTTGGCCAAGTTCCAACCAGGGATCAAGTAGCAGATGGACTAACCAAGGGACTCGCCTCAGTGAGCATGATTAGAGGATGTGACAAGATGGGCTTAGTGAATATCTTCCACCCATCTTGAGGGGGAGTGTTGATATGGTATGTTGGGTGTCATATTTAAGTATAGCATAAGCACATGGGAATATCCTGAGGACATATTTGGGATGCCAGAATATGTCACAGGATATTCCATTATGAGATTATTGTCATAATGATTAAGATCATTGTATTAATGACTGTAAGGCTATATAATGCCAATGAGACAATCAATAAAATCATCAACTAATTTCAACAGTATACTATACTAAGTAGTCAAAAACGGTTATATATCGGTTATATAACCGATATATAATGGTATCGGTCCTGGACCGATTTTTTTTTGCAGAAATATCGGTAAAATATCGGAACCGATATTATCGGCCGATTTGGCCGATATTGTTCGAAATATCGGTTTTAAAAAAAATCGATTTCTCACGGTTTTGGTTTTGCTAAAAAAAAAATCTTATGGGCCTGGGCCTGCAGACAACATTATATGGAAAAATCAGCTGCTAAGTCAAGATACAATACAATACAAGCTTCTGCCATCGATGGAGATTATATCTTTTGCCATCAAACGATATGACATTCACATCAATGGAGATTACATCTGATGTTGAATGATATGACATTCACATCAATGGAGAATGAAGATTACATCTTCTGCCAACAAAATCTTCATGCATTAAACTTATTCAGAGATGTAGTTCCTTAAGTGATCTTCGATTTCTCGACGATATGTATACTTTATGCATATTTTATAATAGAAAACTATTAAGTGTATTGTTCATATATAAAAATTGTGTTAAAAATGCAAACCGATATTTACCGTTATAAAATCGATATATCGGTGATATATCTATATAACTCTACTGGACCGTTATCATAAAAAAAACTGTTATTAACTGCATAGATACTATATATCTATGTACCTATATATATTATATTGTATATATATATATATGTATATATATATACATATTATATATATATACTATATATTATCCAAGGTAGTCAAAGGCGCAAGGCGCGCGCCCGAGCGACACGAGGCGCAAAAATTATATATATATATATATATATATTCACATCGGATTTCTACATTGATAAACATGTGTGCTTCAAATTCTCCCATGTCTAGGTTGCAATCACTTTGAATTGAGTGAGTGAGAGAGAAAACAAAAAAATAAAAAAGTACATCAGTTCAAAAAATAGTCTAAAAACAGTACAACAGTTAAAAAAATAGTCTAAATATGTTATTTTTTCACAAGATTTTCAAGGCGCGCCTAGGCGCGTCTTAGCTATTCCAAGGCGCTCGAAAAAGGCGCACATAGGCGCGCCTTAGGTGCGCCTTAAGAATTGCGCCTCGCCTGGAGTGCCCTGAGGCGCTGCCCCTGCGCCTAGGAGCAAGGCGCGCCTGAGGCGCGCCTTTGACTACATTGATATTATCTATATATCTATGTATATATGTATATATATATGTAATCTATATATATATATCCATATATATATCATATTATATCTATATATATCTATATATGTCGTATACTATATATTATCTATATATCTACATATATAATATATCTATATATATATCATATTATATCTATATATATCTATATATGTATCTATATATGTATACTATATATATGTATATATATCTATGTATCTATATATATGTATACTATATATATATCTATATACGTATCTATATATCTTATATATATATATCTATGTATTTATATATGTATCTACATATATGTGTATCTATATATATTTTTACTATATATGTATCTATACATATGTATCTATAAATATATCTTATATATACATTATTTTTATACTTAAGTTTTTATATAGATATTTGTCCCATCTATAAACCAGAAATAGCATAAAATTGACCTAGAAATCTAGTAGGTTAAATCTATTAAATTATATTTCACCAATTAATGTGAATTATTCATGATATAGGTTATCTGGACCCCGTCACACTCCGACTTATTTCACCTGCTTTGGACCCCAGGCGAGTACAGTCTCTGATGGTTTTCTTACTGATAATTTCTATAACACATGTAGTGTTGTTGTATTTGATTCCTGACACAAAGAAACACGGACTAGCATATCGTGTGTTTTTAGACTTTGATCTTGTATAATACCTGATATTCGTGTGATTCTTGTATGCTAGTCGGGGCAAAAAAATGCTACTTTATATGTGATCATACCCTACTGTGCAAATATAATTCCTGTGCGAAGGCTAACCATACACTTCACTTATGATTAACCGGCTCCCATTGTGCAATTCTAAACCGATCACATAATCAAACTAGTATTTCAAAACAATTAGTGACTATAGAATTCCTTATTGATATATGACATATTCTCTGTTTATTCATTTTCTCTGTTATTTCTTACTATGCCTTGATGTCAGTTTATTTATCCTTCATGTACTACTTTTCTATCATTGTTTTATAGTCCTTATCATGTATTGAAACTGCTATTAGAATTGTACTCGTTCAATCCTGATTGGATAATATTTCAAGTAGCACTTAGAAGGACATGTGTCTCATCTATTATGGATTTTGGGAAATAGCTTCGAGCCTGATTTTACCTCCTGGAGGATCGAGAAAGGCCGCAAGCAGGAGACTTAGTTATAACAATAGTTAAAATTGCAGACTTACTATAGTTGTATGATTTATGAAATACAAGATTTTGTACTGTAACCTTTATATACATATATATACTACAGCATGTTTTCACCTACCTTAGTTTTGTGATTGAGTATAATATTTGTTTCATTTATACTATGATGTGTTAGTTATACAGTACTAGTTCCAAACAGCGTTCTACCGCCGACACTGCGGCGTAGGCTGGGCGTACCCACGCACTCGTACCCAAACACCCGGGTGCGGGTCGTGACAGGTCTCACCACCTCTGCCGTCGGGATCTTGCATAATATTGAATTTGATGTAGTTGACATGTGTCCTTTATAAGGGACTTGAAGTGTGTGTTGTATCTTTGATTGATTGAACAAAATTTACCGATTTTCCAATATATATATATATATATATATATATATATATGGCCATAAACTGAAAAAGGTTGAAGCATACTATAAGAATTATTCTAATAAGCATCAAAACATAGCATATGTTGAAGCCACAATATGCAAAGTGTCATACAATATTATGTTCCATGCAGTTAAGGATATCAATAGAGGCCCTATAAAGCCTCAATCATCTCTTTATCAATATGCTATTATTTAAGCCCAACTAGCAAAAGCATGGTACACCATGGTTAGCATCACTCGCAGGTAACTTCAGATTTCCACTCTATAATACTTATAACCAGAATTTAATAAGAAATATCGGAATATTGTGATACAGGGAACTGATCATACGGTTATTATATATAGAATCAATTTGATAGCAATTAATACAGTAGCAAATTTAATCCAAAAACAATTCTAAGGTTGTTGGAAAACATCCATAGCATGTAGGTTCTCTCCCCTCTTACAATATCTTGTGTCGTTGACGGCAATCCACAACTCTTTTAACACTTTTCTGGAACCTCCGCTAACCTTATCTAGTATATACAATGTTTCAACCATCTTGCAATAGACAATTAATATACAATCGCCTGAGATGTTAAGTCATAAACCCTAATTTTAACTTATTTAACAGTAATCCACTTTAATTGACAAACAAACTTAAGATAACTTAATATAGAGTAATTCTTACTTTCCTACTCGGTCGTCGTCTAAGCTTACAAGATAATTTGAACACAATTAGAATTATATTTAGTGAAAAAAATATCTTTAGAGTTTAGAATTAGATGAAAACCAATAAGATTCGAGTTAAAGTTTTGAGAAAAACAAAGGGTTAAACCTATTGTTGTTTAATTTCTAAGTTCAATTTGCTAAAATTTTGTATTAAACATAATACTGAAGGTTCTAGAACAAATCAGCATTGACACGATTTTCATCTAGCTTAATTTACGAGAGTTTTGAACCAAGAAACCATAAAAAACTTGTTCAGAAGGATCATTTATTGTACTAAGGCCTTAGGTGTTGAAGAATTGAGTTTCTTTAAGGAAATTTGTGCAAAATAACAAGAAAAAGGTTGGCTAGGTGTTGTCCACATTGGAGGCTGATTTGCTAGGGTTTTAGAAAGAAAACAATGAAGAAAAACTTGAGGGAAAAAAGGACGGCCTTGTCCTTACTTTGGTTTTGATTGCTAATCAGTTATGGCTTATAGAAGAAAAACGATGAAAAAGTCGAGGGGAAGGCATCTACTAACCTGGAGATGCTTAGGGTGCTAATCGGCTGAATATTGAAAAAGAAATATTTTAGGAAAGTAGTAGAAATCACATATTTATAGGCTTCCACCCAGTGTTTTAAAAGACGACGGCAAGGCGAGGCATTTAGGCCCCCTTCCGACGGCATAAGTCCCAAGCGTAGGACGAGGCGTTTAGGTCCCCTTGGGATGAGGCGAAGTCCCAAGGCGTCGGAAGTAAGTTTTTCGGCTATTAAAATTTTGTATCTAAAAATTATATTATTTTAAAAGTACTAAAAGTGAAAATGATGAACAATAAAACATGAGCTAGAAATATATGATCCAAATTCAATAACAATTATCAAAGAGATTATAAATCATTTTTTAAAGATTCATAAGAGCATAAGACTAAAATATTTCGACAATAAAGAAAGTAACTACTGCCAACTCTAAAATGTCATAATAACAAAGATTTGCATATTCCAAGTCTTGTTCATCTAAGAGAAATTAGAACTCTAGGAACACATAAGCTGGAAATGGTAATGGAGATAAAAGAGAAAAGAGTTGAAGAAATATTTTGATCAAGGATGTTGATGCGAATAGAGGGAGTGACACACCTAAATCTAGCACGGCCGAAGGGGACGTTAATGCCAGCTTGAGGTAGTGATGCACCTAAATCTAGCACGACCGAATGAGACACTAGTGCCTTGAACAAAGAGAGGCGAAGAAGAGATTTTTTGATATTGCATACACAAATGCAAAATAAGAGGGTTTTGACACGAATTAGGGTTGTCTTGAATAGGTAAGTAGGTAATTTGGCCCTTTGTGGTTATAAACCACAACCCCAAAATGCAAACTCATATTTGGCATAAGTTTTTCACATGAGACATTAAAAAATAGCCCTCTTTGTAAAAACCGCATGCCATAATAAAAATAATGTATACCTCCTAGTGCAATGGTTTAATTAAACAAGTCTCTGAAATTTTTTTTTTGATGCACCATCTAGAAATGTTCCTCGAAACGAGTCCCATGAAGGTATTTAAAACATTAGAAACCTAAAAGGACTAGGATTGCTTTTGGGTTGTTATTGGCTTTATTCAAAGAAATCCAATCCTAAAAGGATTTGGAATATATTATACTAAAAAGGATATCTCCATCTTAATTTGAATACTAAAAGATAACAAGAAAAGAATTTTTTTACATCTCAAACATTACCTCCTAAAATATTGTTTAAATATTAAACAATCTTGTCTTTCCATTTTGATTACATTTTCGGGGGTCATAATGACATAATTACAGAAACTCTCGATGTTAATTTTTTTTCAAATTAGCATCGTAGACCCAAACGGTTATGCATTTTAGAAGATAACGGAATTTTATTATAGTTGTGTGGTGTTGATCCGAAACCTGAATAAATCCAATACCAAATTAAACTATAACAAAATATTTTGTACTTTTAGGTATAGAATCCTTCAGATAATCAGATTTTAAATTAAAATCTTAACTCCTAATAATAATTTGTAAGGACAATGTGATTGAAATACAATTTGAGTACTTGATTTTTTTACTTAATAAACATATCAATAGGAATCCTTATCGTAACAGGATTGATAACAGATTTTGAAGTTCATCATAAAAATTCTTGCAAACTACTATTCTATAATCAATATGATATCCAACTAAATAGAAAGTTCAAAAAAGAAAAAGAAAAAACAAGTTTATATCTAATAATATTCTAATTCATATTGTGATTATAACTTAACTCAAAGCAATAACCTCCAACATAAGTTGAATATATCTAATTGAGCAAAATCAATGCTACTTAATTATCTTATTAAACCAATAAAAAAAATCTAAAAATACGGGATATCACATTCTCTATAACACTGGCAAGAACCATCTTTTATGGGTCAAAATGTTGGGCAATTAAAAACGTGTCCACAAAGTGGATGTAGTAACTACAATGAGAATGTTAAGATAGATGAGTAGCAGGACATTAAAAGATAGAATAAGAAATAAGTACAACCATGGAAAGTTGGAGAGATCAATTCAGGACAAGGAAATCGTTTGAGATGGCTCTACATGCGCAACAAACTGAAAGAAAAATAGATGCAGCAGTTAGGATTGATAGGCTACTAGTTTCAGAAGGTGTTAGGTCACAAGGTAGACCTAAGAGAACATAGATTGAGACTGTGAAAAAGGATAACGCTTTTGTTAAAATGCGAGAGAAGAGATGGGCATTATCAGAGCTGAATGGAAGATGAGAGTTCATGAATGGAAGATATGAATTCATGTAGCCAATCCCAAAAATTTGGGATACAGGCTTTATTGTTGTTCTCGTTGTTGTAGCTTAAAAGCATGAAAAGGAGTACCAATAAGACAACTTTAGAATAATGAATGGGATTTCTAGTAAGACTCCACAGTAAGGGTTAGTTTGGTTCCCATTTGAAATAGTAAAACGGTCTCTTTCAAATTGACAAACACCAAATGGTTCTCTCACAAACATCTGGTGCTTGCCATTTTTTGGGCATTTTTGTTTAGTTAAAACAGCAAACATTGGGAACCAAGCGAGGTCCTCGATTTTGACCAAAATACCGGAAGAAACGGTAAAGGCCTCATCTCAAACGGGAACAAATTACCCTAAAATATAATTTATAAAGTCCAACTCCGTGACAGGGCCATGGTATGATTAGACTTTGAACAGACGTGATTTCTATAACTACCATGTTTCATCTTTAGCTTTAGTATAAGAAAAAGGCTAGAGTGATAGGGCAGGCCACAGTGGCAGGTCTCTCTAAGATTGTATATTTGTATCCATGATTAACATGCCTAACAAGATACTTGCCCCCACACGTGTCAGATATAGTAAACCTGTTTCAAGCTTTCAAATGCTTACCAAACCAGGACACATGTACTAGACAGGCCAACTCAATTCTGACACTATCTGATCATGAATGTGTGTGTGACCATCTTGAGACTGTTACTTATCTGGGTTTTCAGTTTGCTGTCTGCATATTTGTACCATGTCATACATGTGCCCTATGCCGATAGCAGCAGAATACGAGTACTAAGTGAACATAACACCTGAATTGAGAATAAAAACAGCAGAATACAAGTACTAAGTGAACATAACACCTGAATTGAGAATTAAAACGTAGAAGTACCCTAGAGGATAAGACATGATCATAGGTAACAAGATATCTCAATTTGAACTACTTTTGGCAGACACGTCACTGGTATGACTATGCGATATACTTCTTTAACCGACCTTTCATGAGGGAACAATATGGATCTTAATTTGAATTAGTTGTAGCTGCCTTTTAGGGGATATAATAAAGATAGGAAGAGTGTGTAGATGCATTAGATAGTCTTATAGAGAAAAAGAGAATTTTTCAAATTTAAAATGTTTTTTATGGGTTTTAATTTTTCATTCATCAGTATTTAAGCATTCTCCCATCAGAATGGGGTCGGCTATGGATCATAAAAAAGCAAGTTGTCGACTTAACCTCACATTTCTATGTTGATGCCAAATTCCTAGTTGCTATGGGCATAAGAGGGTCATGCCATAAAACCTAGACAACCAGTTGGCAAGTAGGTAAACCTATCTTTTGTCTATTCAGTTTAAGCTCATGCAACCACTCCAAGTTCCCTGAACTATAGAAGAGTTTAGAACAAATATACAAGATAATAAGTTAAAAGTGGCCATAGGAGTGACGGGATGTGTGAGATAAAAACATATCAGTGTAGAGGTAGCTTAAATAGTTACGGAGAATAGTTGTGAACTACTAACCGATTAAGTCGTAGCATTGATCTATGTAGAGCAATAAAAATGCGAGTGCTTCCAAGAATTTCCTGGTTAGGCAACAATAAGGTATAACTAATTGTGTTAGAAAATCTTGATATATAATGGATGAACTAAAATGTAGAGAATAGTCAAAAATAACATTAAAAGATTTTGGGAACTTATCGAAAACAAATCAAACTTGATATAACTTTTATGTAAAACAGAAGGCATGAATAAAATTGTGCAACTGCACTTGACATCGAAGAAGAAGAAGAAGAAGAAGAAGAAGAAGAAGAAAAATTCTTTTAAAAGGAAAATGGCAAACCAAAGATCATCCAGATATCCACTGTACTCAATTGAAGAGAACTGAAACTCAAAGAGAGGTCGTTCAAGGTAACTTCAGGCAGCAGGAGAAAGGTCCAACAGGTGGAGATATGCCCAATGGTTCGAAGCAGAAAGAGATCATTTAATTTCATGTGAGAGTTTTGCCAAAATCCAGCAAGGGATGGTATTGTAGAGAAGGCTTGCCAGTTGTTTAATACTCTGTCGTTACAGGCAAGCCATAAGAGCAAGATATCTTCAATACAATGAAGTAAGCATATTTTCTCATGATCATCCTAACACATGTTGTGTGGAAACCAGAAAGTTTTTAGCACAAGTGCATTGGAGAAAAATGTGACCACTTAGTCTGGTGCATTGTCCCATAAAACATAGTGAGAAGGGGAGCTCCAATTCCCAGTTGGAAGTTTAATAGCAGTGAGAAGACTGATCAATAACCAAATATAACAAAAAGATTGTGGTACGGCAGTACTCTAAGGCTGGGTTTAGTATTTGCTTGTTTTGAGGGCTAGTATTTGCTTGTTTTGAGGAATTCTGCTTAACTTTTTTAAGGACAGCAGCAAAAGCTATTTGGTAACAGCTACTTCTGCCTTTTTTTTTATAAGCTACTTCATTTTTGGACAACTTTGAAAGCAAGGTTCGCAGTATCAGTATCGAACTATTCCTATAAGTATCGGGATCAGCAGTATCGGCGGTTACAGATCAGAGTATCGAATTTTTTGGTATCGAAAAGCAAATAATTATTAATTGCCCTAGAGTTGAATGCAGAATGTGTTGGTGAACATGAGGCACCAAACTGGACAGCCAGGCCCATCATACAGAGAAAAAGCACTCAAGTATGAGGCTTAACCCAGATCATTCTATCAAAAAGTTGCAGGGATCATTATGCTACGCAACGAGAGCATTATAAGAATGTTTAGTTCTTTATGTTAGGTCCATTGCATTCTCCAATCAGTAAGCATACCATAAAAATGACTATTAAAATCCAACCAAGTTAAATCCCAAAAGGGAGTAGCACTCTCACCTCATCGGTAGGAAAAATAAATGTTGATGGTCTCAAATTATGATAGTCTTTTAAGCATTCCAATGGCTTGAATCCTAAAAGATGAAGCTGGCCGTTTGAAACCTTCTTTATTTCAGATAGCTCATCTGTAGAAAACATAACATTGTCGCTGCACGAAATCACAGATTGTAAGACAAATTGCTAGCCAGCAGCTACTTGAAAAGGTAAATCTCTACTAATTTATCATAATTTTATATAAAGAAATGAGGTATTCTAAATGAATAAGAAAACACAATTCAGTCCAACCAATATGTGCTTATAAAACTTTTAGCTATTGCCAGACCAAATTCAAACTCAGCATATTCTTCTTATAACCCTTAATACTATCAATGAAACTGAATAAAAGAAAAAATTATCAAGTAAAGCTATGTAATCTTTGTACAATGAGAAAGAAGCCAATCCCTTGAACCCGATCTACTCAACTGGTATGACCGTGCGAGCAGGACAGGATGCTTAACGGGATCAAACATTGTGAATGGGCTCTTTCCCTTCTCCTCTACTCCTTCATGCCTAATAATATGGAAAACACGTAAAGGCTTGAACACTCGGACTGGAACATTGGGAATCACTACACTGAGGCGTGCATAGAGTGTACGTCATTTGCTTGGATAGGATTTGTGGCTTGAATTGGTCTTCGCGTATGGATAGTTGGAGCTAGAGTTGGATTATACACTTGAGGCAGTTGGTTGAATAATTGGGATTATGCTTGGACATTTGGAATGATACATCAAGGCATTGGAAATATCGAAAATTCGGACGAGCGAGCGTGCATCCGTGCACGAGTATCATTTGGGCGCTTTGTCAAGCAAAGCACGCAATTGTGGTTTGAAACCGAACAACTGCATCGGCGAGGGCATTGTGCCACTGTTTGGGCATTGTGCCACGAGATTGTTCTGAGTTGAGGTGTTGCACCCAATTTGAAACACTGTATTGAGAAGCGGCCTTGTGCCTATGAGCATAACTTGAGATTTGTGCCTTGGACAATATGTTGGAAGAATGGTTATGGATATTTGGTTATGGATGTTTTGGTTGGATATTTGGTTATGGATGTTTTGGTTGGATATTTGGTTGAACGAGTCTAGGATCGCTTGGTGGGACGAGAATGTTCGATCCTCTCGTCATACCTACTTGGTGTCTGCATGTCACGGACAACTTGTGCACAAGTTTTGGCATTTCCTCGAAACGGCATTCCGGGACACTGGAACCGTATCGATCCGGAGGAAAATATTTGATTCGTGCTAGTCACGATGCATTGCGGGACCTCCAGCGGGGCTTGCTACCCGGGCTGATAGGGCGCGCCGTAATGCTTGGAATATGTCCTTTATGGCTTGGCCAGTGACTTCATATAGATAGGTGTTGGCTTGCTTTACTTTGGTTGGTTTGTGTTTCGTGTAGGCGCGGCCACCTTACCTCGGCAAGAGTGTGCACTTTGAGATTTGGATTGTAAGTTTTGGTTGAGGATGGATACTGAGGCTTGGATTGTTGGTTCGATATGTTATCGTGTTGCTTGGGCTTTGAGTAGGACGGTTTGCATGCTAGTTTCCTTCGGGTTGGTTATATAATTGCTTGTCGATTGGTTTGAGTTGAATGCTTGCATGCTTAAACTGCTTTACTGCTTTCCTTAACATGTCATCCCTATGCCATGAAATGAATCTAGGATTCAACTAGAAAGATCACCATTTAACTGTTTGCATTCACTATTTTACTTAGTGTCGGCTTAGACGAGTGGGTTACCCCGCTCACCAGTACGGCTGTGTACTGACCCACGTTTGTGGGCATTATTTCAGGTACGCAGGCGTAGTGGCGCTGCTTGGATATACGAGACATGATGTATGAACTGTAAGTACCTTTGTGGGCTAGAGAAAAAGAGCAAGAGTATTTCATCGCCTTCGTGGCATTTCATTTGGACCATATCGAGAGCTTCGCTGCATATTACTCTGATGTGTGCTTGGTACACAATACTTAACTTTCGTTGCAACTTGGTCGTTTCGATGATAACTTTGGTGTTTGACAATTGGTAACAATTGGTATCAGAGCGTGTCGGTTTCAAACATAACGGGTCGGATGTCGGTTCTTAAAAGAGTAAGATTCGGTTTTTCGGTTCGGGTCGCGGGTTTGGAATTCGGTTTCCGACCCGAACCAAAAATCAAATAGTATTTACGTTTTTACCCATCACTCAAGTATAAAACAAAAAAAACCTAAATCTAAAGTCACTCTCCTCCTGCCACTTGTCTCTTCCTGGAAAAGATTCCTCTCTCTCTCTCCCGAAGTACTCCGGCCACAAGCATGGTCTCTCTCACTGCTCTCTCTCTCACTCTCGTCCTTTCTCTCATTGTCACTGGAGAAGATTCCTCTCTCTCTCTTACTCTCGTCCTCTCTCTCTCATCGGTGCTAGAGGCGACGGCGGCTTGGTCACGCCTCCACCGGCAACGACGACGACGGCTCGGTCACGCTGACGACGACTCCAACACTCCTCCATTGAAGAGAGAAGCTCGATTTGGGGCCTTCGGGGTGGTCTTCCGCGGCAACCTAGCGGACACGACTCCTTCGCGGTGAAACGCCTCGAGCGGCTCGGTGGCGAAGGTTGGGAACATGAGTTCAATGAGGAGGTTCAGCGCGTACCTCGGTGGAGTTTTTTTTCAGTTTCCAAGTTCC
The DNA here is from genome assembly GCA_036927795.1 of Iris macrosiphon. Classification (NCBI taxonomy): domain Eukaryota; kingdom Viridiplantae; phylum Streptophyta; class Magnoliopsida; order Asparagales; family Iridaceae; genus Iris; species Iris macrosiphon. Next base: position 123,799,351 of record JAYESA010000002.1, read on the forward strand.
TGTTTTCAAAATGATATATACAATGACAAATAACAAAACTAATAAATGAGAATCTAAGTATCTCTCTGTATTAGGAATCATTGTTTGCTTATTTGATGAAGGTTCATAGAAACTAAGAACTACATGTTCTTTCAGTTCTGTGATTATTCCAACTTTCAAGGAAATGATTAAAAAAATAAAAAAATTGCATTATGTTCATTCTCTTCTTATCATCCCATCTTTTCTACCAATTTCTATGCATCCGGTGGAGGTTTTTTCGGTGCTCATTCTTCCAGTGTTTTCAAGTTCTTTTTTTTGTCCCTTAGTTTCTTTTTTCTCCAGTTTATGGCGATGTTTATGTCTGGAACAGTGTTTGGTTCGAATATTTTTTACTGTTAATTTTCGTAGTTAAATTTTGGTTAGCCCACTTGTTCCCATTGAACCGATCCAACCGAAAATCGAACAGTTTTATTCGGTTCGGTTTGGTTCGGTTTTCTTCGAATACGGTTCGGTTTCGGTTTTGTACAAATACGATTCAGTTTGATTCGGATTTTTTCAATACGGTTCGGTTTGATCCGAACCAAACCGTTGCTCACCCCTACTCGTGAAGCATCTGATCAGTCACCAACTATGTTGCACAGACACGGATAAGACACCACACAGATATATGGGAATGCCACCACCGATTTTAGTCTGCCCTAGTGTATTTTGGAGTTTCTGTCAAGTGCCCAAAATGTTCCCTAAACGACGCAACATAGGCACAGCATCAATTTTTGGAGTATCTCCTAGGGCACCTAGTATTTGAATTATAGGCCATTCTTCTGAACAAAATGGCGGATTTCTAATAAACCCAACAAAGTGGGCAAGAGCTGGTAAAACTGGCAGGGAACTGAGTGTATGCACTATACATGCTAAGAAAGCTCAACTCAGATCATAAAATCCCTGAGAGCAGACACTACCAACAGACACTACCAACATTCTCAACATGCAAGAGTAAATTGATGAGCTAAAGGCCTTTGTTGCAAACTATCTAAAGGCCTTTGTTGCAAACTATCATTTGGCAGTCATAAAGAAGGTGGAAGGAAGGAAGAAATGGAGGGAAGGCAAGCGAGAAGGTTTAGTCTCGGTCACGGTCAAGCTACAGCTTAGCTTGACCCAATGACCCATGAAGGAAAATTAGATTTAGGTTGGGTTCAAGATATATGCTGTTCCCTCAGGTGGCCTATAGCATCTGAAGAGTTTTAATTCTTAGTTACTAAAAATTAAAGGTTTTACTAGTCTGAAAAATTCAAACCCTCTTTAGACCAAACATTTCAGTTAAATGTTCTCAAGATTGTTGTTGTTGTTGTGGGGGGGGGGGGGACATCACCAGCTCAAACTTATGAAGGGTTAGACAAATTTTCCTCATCAATATATAATATTAAAAACATATTGTACAAACCCTAATATGAAATTTCTTCCAAAAAATATCTTGTTACTTACAAGAGAACCCTATCTAATTTTTGGATATCACACTCCTTGCAAGATTGAACAACATGTGAGCAAATATTTGCATAAATAAGGTCAAGTACACATATGAAACTATGCACAAATGATATAGACATTTGTTTATTCCCTTACACCAATGAGTCGTTCTTCTGCTGATGCTTCTCTTCCAGCTTGGCACTGAAGTATTCTAAATTGATGCCTTCCTCTTTTTCTGAGAAATATTCCTCACATTTTTTCATGTCTTGATTAAATCCAACATAAGGAGATCAACTTTGCGTATTTGAACCAATTGTTATACAGTTTTACTAGGTTTTTACCATTGTTTGTATCATATATATCACAAGTAGAATATTCAATAAATATTAAAACAACAAGAACAAAGATCACTGAATATATAGTCATACACAAGCTTCAAATTCATTAACAGATTTATTGCCTGATAAAAAAGACAAGAAACAACAAAAACAAAAAACAGCATACAATGCTTCATCACATAAATCTTTTATTCTGAGCTTTTCCTAGTACAATCTTCTCTGCAACATTAATTAAAAGGAAAAGGCAGGTATTTAATGAAAATACTATTACCGGGATAAAGGGAAACTAATACTGCCGAAAGATTTCAAGCAATAACCAAATCATGGAAACGAAGAACCAGCTAAAAGAATCTAGTAAAATGAAGTTCCAAAATATCTTAATTATTAAAGTCACAATCAATTTTGAGATAATAAAAGCTAAATGCTTAGACGCTGACCTTTTATATGGATAAAAACGCTTAGGTTGTTCTCGAATTAGAGCACCAGTGTCAGCACAGATAAAAGATCTTTCTGTCTGCAAAAACAACAGTCGCAAAAATTCTAAAACCTGCAAAAGCTTGCCTCAAAAGGATGACACCGATAAAATGAAAATATAGATGGTTATTGGTGTAACCATATATTCATATAAATATCAAAAATCTTCATTCGTGCTTAAAGATATCCTTTATGCATGCAGACAGAGAGAGTGTGAATATGGGCACAAGCATCTGTACATGCCTGCACAGATTCATCCTAGAGGTCTATGTACCCTTATGCCCATGAGGTATTGCAGAACATGGATGGCTTCCAGTTAAACAAATCAGTTATCATGATAAGGAGCCATAACCTTTATGTAAGACAATATTCTGAAGTAGTTTCAAATTTTAAAATAACCTCAAGGAACAAAGGCCGCATTTACATTAATATGCATCAAAAATCTGAACTTCTACAATAAACCTGACATATCCGATCTTCTAAACAGTAGATACAATTAAGGAACAAGAGAACATGAAGATATATATATATATATATATATATATATATATATATATATATATATATATATATATATATTACTGCTCAAGTCCATAGCCTGATATACAAATGGGGAAAGCATACTTTTTGGAACAGCAGAAAGCCCTCATTACATAAATAATTGCAAGATTATCAATATAGAGAAGTTGTTCGCCTTGTCCAAACACATCACTGAATGTAAGGAAAGCAACAAGAAAAGAATCACCCGACTATTAGTTAATCACCATCATACAATCCCATTAAGAAGTTCAATAAACAAGGCATAAATAATAAATGGAGGGAAATGAAAGCAGTTGCTATCAGACAAGAATTCTCGAGCAATCCATGGGAGGTTGTTGATGATCATAAAGTGGTTTGGACTAGAAGAAGAACAGCTATATTTAAATCTGCATGTATAGGATAGCATGAAGAGAAGTATTGCATGCCAATCTGATAAAGAGGTCATCTAAGAAGCAGGGAAACACAAAACCTGCTAGGCTGGGGACATAAGAAACAAGGTGTGGCTTGGATTTCAAAATCAAACTAAAATGATTTCAGGCAAAACACAAATATTGAATGTCAGCAAGGATGATTAAAAAAGGTTGTCCTAGTGCCTCGAAGCTCCTGCCAATGCCTGCAACAGCGATTGTGATTCTCAAACCACACCTACACTGTTTATGCAATCACCATTCAAGAGTCAACTAATTCACTGTAAGGATTCTTTCATAAAACTAGTCTAAATCAAGGTTCGAAAACTCGGTTCCGGTACCGGTTTCAGACTCTTCCTATGAGTATCTGTTTTGGGAGTTTCAGGGGGGTGGGTTTGTGGTTTTGAATTGATCATTTTTCAGATGGCTTCAATAATTTCCAAGTTTAGGCAGTTTCGAACCCTCCAATTCTGATCCAAAATGGCTGAAACATATCAGACTGATACTTAAAATCTTGGCTTAATATAAGTAACATATCTAAGAAGAAGGTAGGTTAGATTTCTATTATAATTAGTTTAAGATTTTGTCATAATAGATAAAATTAATTTTGCTATTATCATGATTTAGAAAATATGAATAAGTTAGTAAGTGTTTCCTATTAATAACTTTATTTTATTATATACGAGTTGGTGACGTGTGTCGTTGGCAGTGTGACCCGTGCCTCTCGGCACGCTCTCGAAACTCCTCCGAATATTTTACTATACCCAATAAATAATAATAAACAAAAGGTTAAAGTAAAGTACATTCCAAATGAATTAATCATGACCATCCTTTGCCTTAATGGTGAGCTAACCAAGTAATCCAGACCATTGGATATGGGTAGATGCTTTTATCCTGACCATCCTTAAGATTATATAAATTTGGCAAAAAAATACCACTCTTCTTTATTATATAGATACGATCAAAACATATAGTATTTTAACAGAATTGCATTATATAATTATATCAAAATTATATCAAAATTTTAATAGAAATTTTATGAATTGCATTATGTAACAATAATCAAAACTAGAAATTGCATTATATAAAAGTATTTGAAAAGTTATTAATCGTGTTGAGTTTGAAATGTTTTCATTCAATGGCTTAATTTATTTACGAGGAGTGAGTACATATTTACAGGAGAGTGTGAGTCTTTTCACTTTTGTTCCCTCCCAATGTGGGACTAAAAATAAAGGTTAATACAAAAAAGGCTAAATATAAGTGAGGAACGGGGATACAAAATCCTAACCTTAGCTCACACAAGCCAAACCCTGGTCCAAGGATACATAAACGTAACTTTAAACCTCACCGGCACCGCCTCTCATATTCCTTGCATCTCGAGCTTAACCAGATCGAATACCTACATCATCCAGGAGCCCGCAACAAGAAAAATGATCCTCCCATGTCCCACCAAATCTGTTAAGACTAGCTTGTCCAACCTCTACAACCACCACCATGTATTCTTCCCAGACGAGCTCCAAGGCTCCCAACGACTTCTACAATCGCAACCAATATTGGCAGCCTCACAGTCACCGAAAGCTACTCATCAGCACAACCTTTTTGTGACTATTATATTGCAGTAACCATTTCCTTCCTCAAAATAGGGGTGTGTATTTTACGGTTCAAAACCGAAAACCGAAGAAAACTTGACCGAAATGGTAGTTCTATTTTTTAGTCGGTTCGGTTTTTGGATTTTAGTTTAGAAGAATTCGGTTTATCGGATCGGATTTGGATTTGATTACCGTCCATAACCGAAAACCGAACTCATATATTGATATTACATGTTTACCCCTCCCCTATATACATACCTATTTTTTTCTAACCCTAACTCAATTTTCTCTCTCCTTCATTTGGTCGTCCTCTCGTCTCTCTCCCTGACACATGAGCCCTCCCTCTCTAAGCTCACTCTCGAGTCTCTCCAGATCCCTCGCCCTCCCTCTCTCTCTCAAGCACCAGAACCCTAGTCTTTCAAGATCTAAACCTAGATCGAGCATCCAAATCTACTAAGTATCCACTCCAGCAGGCAGATCGAGTACTTGTACACACTGCAGTAAGAGAATTCTATCTTCTTCTTCTTTTAATTTTCAACAATATTTTTTTATTCGAAATGACTTTTTTTGTATATTACTGGATGTTTGTTGGATTCCCCTACTCGACTCATTAGTGATTCCCCTTACAAGCATTGTTGTGAGTAAAACCATTTATTCTAAAATTTGCTGCTTATTTGGTGATTATTAGATTTATACTTTGTTGATTATAAATAAATGGCAATTTGTTGATGGGCATCTATTGTATTATATTAAGGTTAAGATCTGGTATTCTTTATTATTTTGATTTGGATGATGGATTTGTTTACGTTGTTGTTGTTGGCTGAATTATCTTTTGTTTATCTTCATGTTCATATAAATGGATGAATGATGGGTATCTCATACATTTGCATTTTTAATGGATTCCATTGTCTCCATTTGTGTTATAGGTAGGATCTGTAAACTGATATATCTGGACTCTCCACTTTAAGGAGAAGTACCCATGTTATGGGTATGGAATCTGTATACAATCCTCCATGGTGACAATCGGATCATTTATGGTAACAATCGGGAGACTGGTAGTGAAGTTGATAGTTTATGGCGGAACTAGGTATATCAAAAAAAAGTTGATAGCTTATTTTAATGTGGTAGTGAAGTAGATAGTTTATTTTAGTATGGTAGACTAGTAGTAAAGTAGTAGAGGAGCTGAAGGGACAGTCCCTTAAGGACTTATTTCACTAGTTCAGTAAAATTTACTACTAGTTTATAATTACATATCGTCTTTTTATGAAATCTTAGTCATATTCTCGTACATGTATCCAAAATTTGAATCATTTTTAGCCGAGTCTGTGTGTTCTTCAATTATGAGTTTGAATGACCCGACTCTTGGATATGTACCCGTACCTGAGTCCAGGTAACATAGCCATGTTCAAGAGACACAGATACCAAACTGTCGATCGTACATAGTTTGGTGTGTCCTAATGTGTTTCCTAGAGCATGTGCCATGTCCAACATGAGTCCCACACGACGTGGCATGGACACCGACACTGATTTTTGTAAGTTTCATGTATGAGCCGTGTCTCAAATAGGCTTGAACCTCGCCGAGAGGCGTTGTCACGAAGGGAACCTCGCTCCACCTGCATTCAGGCATTTAGGGATGAGTCCCATAGCCTCGCACCTCAAGTGCGCTTTTGCTTTTCACAACTATGATTATCACTTCAATGAATGTTACTTTACTAGGTCAGTGGTCCTACTTTCTACTTTTCCTTATCATCATGAGCTTCCTCGTCCAACCATCGACTATGATGATCCACCACCTGTCAACATTCTTGCAGACCGAACACTTGAAGAACTTCAGACAAACACTTGTAATAAAAAAAAATCGTGCCAGTTGGATCTCGTGATCCCAATCTCATCTTCTGCCGTACACTTGTTGGTTATTTACCTCCGTCTGACAAGTCTGATAATTTTCCATTGCATTACGTATGAAGCCACAATATTGTACTATAAATCTTATGTTTATTCTTTTGTTCAGGAGGTTATTATTACAGTTGGTGTTGCTATAGACAAAGGCGGAGGAGTGAAAGATGAGCCAGCCCTACCTGGAATTTATGAAATTCCTTAGCTGGGGTTTCTCTAAATGATAGGAGTGCCCCACCTGGGAAAAAAATATGGTCACCCTCATTTAAATTCTTTAAAGCAAATTGGGTTTTACATTCAATGCCCCTTCCATATAAATAAAGTTCTATTTTTGGTCTCACTTCACCAAATTTTAGGAAGAGGTATTTAAAAAATGTATTAATAAAGACAAATTCTATAGGTACTACAAAAGTTACTTAGAACAGTCCATTACTTCAGGACAGCCTAGATTTTTGTAATTTTTACTTATGACAGCCCAAAATTTACTCATGACAGCCCAACTCCCCCCAAACCTTTCCAAAATCCTTCATTCTAAATTTTTACTCTCTCTCCTTCAAATTCTCAACCCTCTTATGTTCTCTCTTCTCCCTCCAACCCACCTTCATTTTATTTTTCCAAAACCTAATTTCTTCCAATTCTCAAAACCCTTCATTCTAATGCCTAAATAGTTAAATAAATTAGTTTAGAACTAATTTAGGGTTGATATACGAACTAATGAACCCTAAAAATCAAATTTGGAGTTTCAAAAAACCGAACAGAGTCGACAGTCGGACTTCAAACCTACAGGACTGTAGGCAAATTCTACAGTCCTATAGTATATATGGGACTGTAGAAAAGCCTATAGTCCTATAGTATATATAGGACTGTAGGTAATCCTATAGTCCTGTATTATATATGGACTGTAGAAATGCATATAGTCCTATAGTATATGTAGAACTGTAGAAAAGTCTATAGTCCTGTATTATATATGGACTTTAGGAAAGCCTATAGTCCTATAGTATATGTAGGACTATAGGAAAGCATATAGTCCTATAGTATACCAAGTCCCAATGTTGTTGGAGTACATTGGGTCTTGGTATACTATAAGACTATAGGCTTTCCTACAGTCCTACATATACTATAGGACTATAGGATTTCCTACAGTCCTACATATACTATAGGACTATAGGATTTCCTACAGTCCTACATATAGTATAGGACAATAGGCTTTCCTACAGTCCATATATAATACAGGACTATAGAATTTCCTATAGTCCTATATACTATAGGACTATAGGCTTTCCTACAGTCCTATATATACTATAGGACTGTAGAATTTGCCTACATTCCTGTAGGTTTGAAGTCCGACTGTCGATTTTGTTTGGGTTTTTTAAATCTCAAGTTTGATTTTTAGGATTCATCAGTTCGTATATCAACCCTAAATTAGTTCCAAACTAATTTATCTAACTATGTTAGGCATTATAATGAAGGATTTTGATAATTGGAAGAAATTAGGTTTTGGAAGAAGGAAGAAGCATAGGGAGAAGAGAACATAGGAAATATAAAAAGTCATTGGTTTTTATACCAAATTTTGGACTGCCCTCAAGCAAAAAAATTGGATGACAAACTTGTAAATAAACTGGAAAAAAAATTGGACTGCCCTAAGCAAAAAATATAGTGCCTTTAGAATTTGCCTTAATAAATAACTTCTTTTCTAGGCTCAGTTTTTTATCGACAAAATTTGAGGAAGAGGTATTTTTTTCTCTTCTTTTCCCCATATTAGTAAATATGAGATTCTCAAGCATCCTTTTTATTTCCCAAACCCATGGTTATATACTCCACATTTCCTTTTTATATTAGAATGCATATAACTGTTCTTCTAATTGACTGCATATTTATACTTAACTAGGAAATGAATTAAATTGGATAATTTAGTCGGCTGTGCAGAAATTAAATTAGGTATGCTGACATGGTAGGTTGGGCTTCCTTCTCTTCTATGATGGTTTGGACTTTATGTTATTTTCCCTATTTCCTACCCAATATATCTAAAATTCAACTATGAAACAAAAAATATAGAATTTTGAGTGCAAAACAATTGATAAAATTTTCAAAATTTACTATTTTTGCTATGTTCTTCTAAAACATAACAGAACATTAAATTAAATTTTAATATAGTTATGTTTCTTTTAGATCATGATATATTATGTTTACTATATTCAAAGAATTTGAGACATATGTGGGTTATGATCATAGTGCCCACCTGTCACTGAGTTTTTGTCTCCGTCCCTGGCTATCAAATGTGTTGGTCCAATGGCACATGCAACCTTGTTACTTAACCTCCGCCTTTTGCGAAAGGCTTTAAATGGCGTTGTGGGATTGACTAAGAGGAATAAATATAGTCTCTCTTACAATAACCATCCATTTCTTCACTGTTGTTGTAACATTTTGACCATAAAGAAAAAAGATTGCTTTATATATATTTTATGTTGTTCACTTCAACTTCATGGTCATATTAAAGTCCCATAGACATCTAAAAAAAATAGTCATCGGCGTCGTCATCAAAGCATTCTTCCGTCAGAATGGGGTCGGCTATGGGGCATAAGAAAGCTCCATACAATATTTTACAAAGATTTATGACCGAATGTCGACCTAACGTCAACCATATATTGTTGGTGCCAAATTCCTATCCAAAGTAACTATGAGAATGAGAGGATCATGTCACAAAACCTAAATAGCTAGTTCAGGTAGACATACTTTTTTGGATTGCAGTTTAAGCTCATGCAACCAAGGAGCACTCTTCAAGTTTTCCAAGACTATAAAAAGTCCTGACGAAGTGATAAGATGATACAATTTGCTATAGGGAATTGCATTCATCTCTATGACACATTATGCCAAAGAGTGAAGGAATGATAATCCCAAAAAATAGTAAAACAGATATCTTCGAGAATAAAACATTACTCAATAATCAAAGCAATTGTGAATATTTGTGCCCCTCCTGATAAGAATATCATCAAATCACCAACTTTACCTAATATGACAGAAAAAGTGTGGACGAGTAAGATTGTGCAACAAAAAACATGCTACTAAATACTAGTAACACACTCACCTGTAATGGAAGATTAGAAACAGAATCAAGCCACAGAATCCCCCCTGAACAGAAGAATATCAAGGTTAACAAAAAAAGTTGGGGAGGGTTCAGTCCCTTAGAGATGTCTTCATTACCAACCGAATCGCCAATCTTGTGGCAACAGCAGAGTCTATACCTGGTACAGTCGGACGAATCAAAGCATATGTATTTACTTGGATAGAAACATCCTTTGATATTGATAATGTGAGGGTCTTAACTTTGCGCTTCTTAAGTATCCTTTTCCTTAGCTGATCAGTCATATCCTCCAACCTGGTAAACAAATACTTACAGACGTCATATGTTCTTGTAAATGCACATACGGATAGAGTATGCAATAAAAGTCAAATCCTTGTATACATAGAGCATATTAAACTTCAAGGCGAGAAAGTTATGAGCCCTTCCCATCCTGTAGAATAAGCAGTGAATGGGGATGGGGGCAGCCTGGAGGCTTTCCATCCTCAAAACTTATACTATATTCTAGCATTTACACACTTGATCTACGCCTACTATAAATTTCAATCTGCAAGAACTGGCATATCATAAGGCAGGGAAGTGAATAAAGATCTTGCTTAAGGTGTCTAAGATGAATGATCTCCACGAGAGGTATTGAATCAGCTGATATTCTTTATAAGATTAAACCAAAACAATTTCCTAATTATTTCCTAGCAACATGAGAAGTGGCTGATCTCTGCCAATTTATTAATGTTATTCTACTTTAACGAAAATTTGTGCGTGCAAGAACCCAAGTAGTGATTTTCAATTATGTGACTATGGTCTCAGACTCTCAGCTTCCATTAACTTAAGGATAAAGGTGACGCAGGTTTGATCATGAAAGAATATCGCGTATGCAGAAGTTAAAAAAAGATATGGTTGTGCCACACCCCGGGTTGTCAACAAGCATTGCCCCAAGGTAGTCAAAGGCGCAAGGCGCACTCGAGGCGCAAAGGGTCCAAATCGCCCGAGGCGCAAGGCGCACTTAAGGCGCGCGCCCGAGCGACGCGAGGCGCAAAATATATATATATATATATATATATATATATATATATATATATATATATATTCACATCGGATTTCTACATTGATAAACATGTGTGCTTCAAATTCTCCCCTGTCTAGGTTGCAATCACTTTGAATTGAGTGAGTGAGAGAGAAAACAGTAAAAAAAAGTACATCAGTTCAAAAAATAGTCTAAAAACAGTACAACAGTTAAAAAAAAGTCTAAACATGTTATTTTTTTGACAAGATTTTCAAGTCGTGCCTAGGCGCACCTTGGCTATTCCAAGGCGCTCGAAAAAGGCGCACATAGGCGCGCCTTAGGTGCGCCTTAAGAATTGTGCCCCGCCTTGAGTGCCCTGAGGCGCTACCCCTGCGCCTAGGAGCAAGGCGCGCCTTTGACTACACTGCATTGGCCACAAATGGCCATGACTTGAAGACATAAAGACCCCCATGTTGGATATTTGAATCCCCTTGGGCGAGCTATGCACTTAATATTAAAGGGGGTGAATAGGTAGTGGTTGATTGAGAGCTGGACCTGGAGGAACGGTCTACCCAAGCAAGAGGATCATGGTACTGACAGTTCGTCCGAGTAGAACGTGTGATGGAAATCGTCCATGAGAGGTGGATCAAAGAGTTGCAATGAACGCAAAAATCGAGGATCAACCTGCAGAGAGCTTAGACCCTAACAAAGCTCGGGTTATATACATAATTAATGACCCAAGCTTAAGTCGGGCAGTAGTTGTAGACTTACCGTTTCAAAAAAAAAAAAGTCATAATATTGCGGGTCTTTGGGTCGTTCCTTGCGGTCACATGCATAATCGTGGAAGGAACAATAATTGTTTACTAATTTTTCAAGCCACGATTATCAAAGAGCCACTAGCTTTTTATAGAACAAACTAAGACTAAACTTAGCCTCCAAGTAATAGACTCTTAGTAGGATTATCAAGTAAGACAAAATTGGAACTATGGTTCCTACGGAACTTAAAAAGATAGGCCATAACAAAACAAATAAAACTGAATCACTTAAGGACTACCACAATTATCCCATTTGAACAATGAAGTATATTTGCATCTGTAAGGGGATTAATATTCCACTACCACACGGCCATCGACAAACATAATAGTTAAAAAACCAAGAATTCCTAAATGATAACTCTGTCTCACTGATGAGTATGCCAGAATAGTTCTGATCAAAAATAGGATATAGTGTCGTCCTAAAGAAACTCTGATGCAGTATAGGCTAGATTATTGGATACTACTTTTGGGGCACCCACAATGCGCTTGTTTTTAGAATGCAAGATTCTTGAAAAGGCCATTTGTCGTAGTCAGTTTTGGCATCGGGTTTGGCAATTTGGCCTCGACTGGAAGTGATGCATAAATTCATAGGGGATCATAAACAAATCCATCTCAGCTTGTGTACTATAATATCAGAGGATGAAACATGAAGAACTTAACCTCTATCCACTTAACAAGCTCCACATGAACATAATCTATCCACTGCAATATGGTTAGTCAACTCAGTTTTTTGGCTGCATTCTTCTGTAGGTTTACATTTATGCTTCGAAATGAATGATAGGATCAATACCTAGATATTATGAAATTGACTTTATTTAGTATTCAAGTCATTCACACAGTTTATTTCAATTTTATTGATAATATCTCAGTTTTAACTTTATTTTATTAGAAGTTTCCTGCTTGTATTAGGAATTTTACTTGTTTTGAAAGTCCATCTTTAGTTGTTTTAGAATTATATCAAAATAAGGTGCCTATTTGAATTGAAACTCCTTCATACAAAGGTTAGTCTTCATTTTAATTTAATGAGTGATTGAAATTTTGGAGTTCCTCAAAATTGTGAGTTTGGTTGTTTGACAAAGTTCGCATGTGTGAAACCTAGGAAGATGGGAAGAAGCCTCTTCCTTCTTCAGTTCTTTCTGTCTTCTTCTTCCTTTCACTTTTCTCCATCAGAATCTGCCCTCTTCCACTTTCTTGGCCTTCATATGCCTGCATAATGTAAAACTAGAGAATATTTATCTGCAGAACCTGAAACTTGCAGAATTTGAAACCTGCAGCCCACATCTAAAACCTGCAGTCCGCAGTGAGGCCTGTCGAGCGACGGTTTTTTCTGCACCGAGGCACGCCGCAACGTGCAATGTGGTGCTTCGCACGACTGCATCACTGCGTCTTTTTTATTGGTACAGCAGTAGCTCTTTGGTTAGGCATTGGAGCAACATTACTCATTGATAAATCTTTAACTTTCGGGTTTTTTTTCAGAGTTGATTCAACCGTGAAATACTACCTTGTAGGTATCAAGGGAATATTCATACCGTGCAACGATGTCAATTACATGGCAGCAAAGCAGAAGAACAAAAAATGTATTGAAATACCACCATGTAGATATCTAGGGAATATTCATACCATGCAACGATGTCCATTACATGGCAGCACCGCAGAAGAACAAAAAGATGTTTTCTTCTATTGATATAAAAAATATAAAAAATTACCAAGACTTCAGAGAGAGAGAGAAGTATCAATGAATACACAAGATAATAAAAAAAGTAACTAGAACACATGAAAATTTCTTAATAGCAAAAATAGCAAAATTACATTGACATTTTTTCTACAACATTCACTTAAATCTTTAACAAAAATGTTAAGATGATTAAAGCCTTTTGTGAATTTGGGATAAATGCTTTCTTCTTGTTGTTATGATTTTGGAATATTTGTTGTTACTTATCATAATATTGAAATCTGACTTTATGCTTTACGCATACCTTTCACCTGCAGACAGCAAGAACTGAGACATCTCTTCACCCTCCAATCCAAGCAAATCCTAAGTAAGAGATTAAAGAGCTTCTCAAGTTCAGTGGTCCGCACACAATTATGTAGTTTTAAAAGGATACTCAATATCATGTTAATCATACACCATAAAGAATGGAAACGTTAAATTCCTCATCTGGCCTACTCAACGGAAGAAGTTCTATAGCAATGCCAAGGTCTTGTGAGTCCTATAAAAGATAAAACTAAGTACAAGTTATTCAATGAACAATGATATAATCTAGAGGGGATTAAACGGCAAATAGCAAGCAGTTTGTATCTCTAAAGTATAAGAAGAGATAGCAGTACTTTGGCACGTTGTACAGTTGTCCTGATCATATCTGTTTTAATTGCCCCTGTGATAGTCCCAAAGGGATCATCTTCGTTAGTGAATATAAGCATTCTCTTACTCACGTTCTTCGCAGATCTGGAAGAAAATTATAAGGCAAAAAGTTCAATGCGCAGAAGAAGGTACTTGTTTCAAGAATAATAGAAAAGGATCCGTGAGTCTAAACAAATCCAAAGAATAAGGCACTGCAGAAAGCTATACCCCTTACGCAGAAGTGCCTGTGCAACCCAAAGGGCATTATATAAGGAATTTTCCCGAGATCCAGCTATTATCCCATATCGACTCCCAATGTTGCTTAGAAATGTCTCTGCCATATCAACATGTTCAAATTCAGAGTTCAAGGGAAGTACAAAATTAAATATGACGGGAAACTTCTTTGATCTAGGAAAAGCCTTGAAATAGTTCTTTTTGCAAATATGACAACTGCTGAATGTACTTAGTTGCATATACACTTGCACTCTCCTATACCTTCAAGAAGTTCAAAGCTAACATGATTACTTCAGGAAATTAAGCAATCTGATAAATAATAATCTTTGGTCAGATTTGTTGATACAGAATTTCTATAACTATATGTTAACTTCCATAACCAAGAACTTTGAAGGCTATATCAAGCGGTATCTTCCTTTATGTATACTGATATACCTTTCACTTTCCACTTTTACTAAAATGCCAAGTGACTACAGGTAATTGTCTGTTATTAGGCATTTCTTCTTCAAGTTATTGTGGTATTGAGTATTGGCAAGTGTGGTATTGAGTATTGGCAAGTATTTGTTACATAATTACTTGGCAAGATTACAAGGATTGGTGCTTGCATCTGGAGGGTCATTTAAGTTACACAAACAACCTTTTCATAAGACAGGTAATATTATGTGCATCTTGACCGTTCAAAATTGTAAGATTAACGAGAACATGGTGGCACAGGGAAGTCTTTACATTTACATAAAAGTGTATATTTAAACTTGTTCAGATCCCAAGACCTGTCTAAAGATAAGAGAAATGAAGACACTGCAGCAATTGTCTACGTATTTAGAAGCCAGCTTAGTTAGTGTTAAAATCTGAAAAAGGGTCAAACAGTTAAGGGGGAAAAGTAATGTACTCAAAAATAATATAACATGAATGATGATGACACAATAGGATGGTCAACAATTTTCTACTTTTACTTCATGCATTAAAGGTAAATTCATAAATAGAAAACACGTGTTTGCTAGGTTTGTTACCCTCAATACAGGAGAATTCTTTGATCAACCTTGCCGTTGGCCTATCAAGAAACTCTCGCTCCATAACATTGAAGACATAAACACCATTCAGATCCTGTAGATTTTTCTTTTCCTTCTGCAATGAAAAAAACACAATTGTTTTGCGAACCATGGTCAAAGTTTGTGTTGTGACAGGCTCAAGAAGTGTAAATCATAATCCCATTCTCAATAGTAAGAATACATGCAACGGACTCACACCATGGCTGCCAGACATAATTACACTAATATTAATAAAATGCTGCAGAATCATGTATGGTAGGGGTGTTATAAAAGAGGCAGATATGGCCGAGTATTGTGCAATCCAAAGAGTTGTAAAGAATAGATTTTTTTTCTCTCACGTGCATAAATTCAATAAAATCATGGGGGGAAATCATGAGACACACCATTGTGAAACCTGAACCAGACACGAAACTGGCATGGTGGCGAGTCAGCTTTTGCCGTTCAATCACCAGTCAGTCAGTTTGAACCAAGATCTCTGATCAGGACTTTCATAGTTTAAGTTAAAATTAACATATGCAACTGCGGAAACAAGATAGGTTTGGGATGCCACAATAAATATGCTTGTGTAGATTAGTATCATGTAATTTCAATGTATCCTTTGTAATTTACCCAATTTATCCTCTGTAATCTTCCTTCTTGTTGAACAATATAAATATATAAGCCCCATCCCTCACCAACACTCTAGAGTTTTGGTGAAGGGGAAGAGAATCTAAGACACTTCTAAATCTAAAATGAAAAATAAAATTCAACCATCAAACAGTAAGAAAATTAATAATTAATTAACTAATCAATTAATTATCAATTAAATGAATATATACCTAACTTCATTGATCAAGATCAGTTGGTCTCACACCTTCATAAGTTTACTTATCTTTCAATTTCTCTCCTATACTTCAGTTCATTAACAAAGAAGAAACAATCTTAGTTTGTACTATTTTAACTATAATATTCAGAACGTATATAACCTAAAACCTGAGTTAAATTTCCTGTCAACTATAATATTTTGTTAGAGTTATTTTATTTTGTTATTTATCATATGAGGGTATAATAGTAATTGTGGGTGTATTGCATATCAATATAAATAGACATGAGATGCAACCTAGGATTTAAGGCCCTAGCAATCTCCTTTCTCATATTCTCTCTTCCCCTACTTTCCCTTCTCCTCTCTATCTCTAAACTTAACTTGGTATCAGAGCATATATTTGTAAGTACTGTACATCCCATCCCCGACAGGGCCGATCGAACTCGGACGTGAGTTCGACAGGGGTTCGGGGGCGGTAGCCCTGATTGCAGGGTTCGGGGCGGCAGTCCTGAAAAAAAATTTCGGCTGTTTTTCGTCTACTTTTCATGATTCGCCGTTCGTCGTTCGTTGTTCGTGGTCGTTCGTGGTTCGTTTATGAGATCTAGGGTTTCTACATATCTCCGTTGGTTATTCGTCGTCGGTTGAGGTTCGTTGTGAGATCTAGGGTTTCAAAGATCTTGTCTTTCTGTTGCATCTGCAAGTATGGTGGGGACCGAATCTTCTAGCGAGATTAATAGTGGTGGTGGTAGCGGAGGTGGTTCTCCTTTTACTGTTATTCATAATGATGAATTGGAAAAGTCGATTACAGCGGTGAAACTCAATGGTGCGAACTATCTTGCCTGGTCCAAGTCTATCAAAGTGGTGTTAAGGGAGAAGAAGAAGTTGAAATTTTTGACCGAAGAACCCCTGCCTGAAACGTCCGCTGAGTATGAAGATTGGATGAGTGCAGATGCATACGTTATGTCGTGGTTGTGGCATAGTATGGAACCACATATCGCTGCTAATGTTCAGTGGTGTGAATCAAGCAAACAGATTTGGGCATCTCTGGAAGAATCTTATTCGCAGAAGCGAAACGTTGCCCGTATCTATGAGTTGTACGAGTTATTGTTTAATACAAAGCAAAATGGGAAGCCTGTGAATGAATATCTGGCTTCAAAGAAAGCTTTGTGGGAGGAACTGCTTCAATATCATCATGTTACTACTGATTTGAAGGAAGCTCGGAGACAGAAGGAAGAGTTTCATGTTTCACTCATCCTAGCCGGCTTGGATCCTGCGCTCGAACCTTATAAAGCTCAAATCCTTGCTGGAGAGCAGTTACCTACGGTGGCAGATACTTTCTCCCGTCTCAATCGTTCCTTTCTGGGACAGAGTTCTGTGGTGCCGAGTACTGACTCTTCTGCCCTAGTTTCTAGTGCTGTTGGTCGTGGTGGTGGACGTGGTATTGGACGTGGCGGTAGAGATGGTGGTCGTAGTTTTGGTCGAGGAGGAGGCCGTGGTGGTAGAGACAATGGTCGTGGTGGTGGTCGCGGTGGTGGTGGTGGCCGCGGTGGTGGTGGTAGTGGCCGTGGTCAACCACGAAAGTGTAACTATTGTGGAATGCTCGGTCATGTAGAAGACTATTGTTGGGACAAATGGGGCAAACCAGAATATGCACATCAAGTGCATGATGAAAATATGCAGTCCCAGGACACCACTTCTGCTTCCAGAGATGATACTTCGGGTTTCAATCAGACTTCAACGTCCGATACCTCATCTCCATTTCAACAGATCCTCCAGAAGTTGAACGCGCTTGCTAGTACCACCTCCCAACCTACTGCAACCATGGCACATATAGGTAATCCTGCTTTTGTGGCAACCCAGTCACCATCCACCTCTTGGGTCATCGACTCAGGAGCAAGCTCTCACATGTCTGGTATAACATCTATATTTCATAATCGTAGTTCTATGAAACATAATATTATCTTGGCTGATGGGTCTACTCGTCCTGTGCTTGGGAAAGGTGTCATTCACCCTACTCAATCACTATCATTATTTGATTCATTATATGTGCCTAATTTTCCATTTAATTTGTTATCTGTGAGCCAGTTAACCAAATCTCTTCAATGTTCTGTGACATTTTCTCCCAATTCGTGTGTTTTTCAGGACCTCAGGACGAAGAAAACGATTGGTTCGGGGCATGAAAAAGATGGACTGTACTACTTGGATCTACCTGGAAAGGCCTTCACTTCTGTTTCTACTTCTCCGTTGCAGTGGCATTATCGTTTGGGACATCCGTCTTGGGCTAAGTTGCGTCAAGTTGTTCCTAGTTTGAGTCATGTTTCTAGTCTTGAATGTGAGGCTTGTCAGTTAGGCAAGCATCACCGTAGTTCCTTTCCTCGTCGTAGTGAGAGTCGTCAATTAGAGTCTTTTGATCTTGTTCATTCTGATATTTTGGGTCCGTCTAGAGTCAAAAGTCCGAAAGGATTTCAGTATATTGTTATTTTTATTGATGATTATTCCAGAATGACTTGGTGTTATTTAATGAAAGAAAGATCTGAGTTTCCAAATGTGTTATCTGTCTTTTATAATGAAGTCTATGTTCAGTTTAATAAACGTATCAAAATTCTGCGTTCTGATAATGCTTTGGAGTATACTCAATCTTCTGTGAACAGTTTCTGTGTTGATCGTGGTATGATTCATCAAACCAGTTGTGTTCACACCTCTCAACAAAATGGTATAGCCGAACGTAAACATCGACACATTTTAAATGTGGCTCGAACTCTCATGTTCAATATGCATGTCCCCAAACAGTATTGGGCAGATGCCGTTCTTACTGCATGTTATCTTATTAATCGCATGCCATCATCTGTATTAAATAACAAAGTTCCATTTACTATATTACATAGAGATGTCGCACCATTTTCCTTATCTCCTCGAGTGTTTGGCTGTGTCGCTTTTATTCATAACTTGGAACCTAATCGAGATAAGTTGGCTCCTAGATCTCTTAAGTGTGTCTTTCTTGGTTATCCCCGTACTCAAAAAGGTTATCGTTGTTACAGTCCACAGTCACGCAAATATTATGTCAGTGCGGATGTTACATTCTTTGAGTCTACCCCTTTCTTTCCTTCAGGAGACCGTTGTATTCCTTTTACAACAGATTTGATATCTTCCATACCACTTCCGGTCATTCCTGAATCAATTTCTGTCTCCATTCCCCATTTACAGGTTTATCAGAGATCCAAGGACAGGCCAGTGGTTCTGCAAAATTCAGCCTTCAACCAATCATCTTCCGTGCCTGAGGTTTCTGTTCCCATCACCACAGATCCAGATGATCTTCCTATTGCTCTCAGAAAAAGACAACGCCTTTGTACCACAAAGAATAAGCATCCCATTTCTAACTATGTTTCATTACACCGTGCTTCATCATCTTTTCATGCATTTGATGTTTCATTGTCTTCTACTTTTATTCCCAAAACTTACAAGCAGGCTATGTTATCTTCTGGTTGGAAAAGTGCAATGGATGAGGAGATGTATGCTTTACATCAAAATCAGACTTGGGAGCTTACATCACTTCCTGTTGGAAAACAAACAGTGGGTTGTAGATGGGTGTACACTATTAAGTATCACCCTGATGGTTCTGTTGAGCGCCTCAAGGCACGGTTGGTTGCAAAAGGGTATACTCAGACATATGGCGTGGATTATATGGAGACTTTCTCTCCAGTGGCTCGGCTGAATTCAGTTCGGATTCTTATTTCTGTGGCGGTTAATCACCAATGGCCTATATATCAGCTGGACATAAAGAATGCTTTCTTGCATTGTGACTTACAGGAGGAGGTATATATGGATCAACCACCGGAATATGTTGTAGCAGGAAATAAAAGACTCGTATGTCAATTGAAGAAAGCATTATATGGACTGAAACAGTCACCTCGTGCTTGGTTTGACAAGTTCAGTTCAGTTCTCATTCAGTATGGCTTTCGGCGTACCACATCAGATCATTCAGTGTTTTGCCATTCTTCCTCAGCAGGTATTATCGTGTTGATTGTTTATGTTGATGATATCATTATATCTGGGAGTGATCATGCTGGAATTGCGGACTTGAAGGCCTACCTTAGTCGTCAGTTTCATACTAAGGATTTGGGTCTTCTTCGATATTTTCTTGGAATCGAGGTTGCTCGATCTAAGAAGGGGGTGTATCTGTCACAACGCAAGTATGTTCTAGACTTGCTTTCCGAGACTGGGTTATTGGAGTGTCGGCCAGTTGAGACTCCTATGGATTATCATGACAAGCTTGATGCTGACAGGGGAGAGTTATTTGAGGATGTTGGATATTATAGACGTTTGGTTGGCAAACTTATATATCTTACTGTTACTCGACCAGACATCACATATGCAGTTGGAGTAGTTAGTCAGTTTATGCATGCCCCTCGGCAACCACATTGGGAGGCTATCTCTCGCATTCTTCGATACTTGAAGGGTGCACCTGGAAAGGGTTTGTTGTACAAACCTTCCCAGTTGCTTACGGTGACTGGGTTCAGTGATGCTGATTGGACAGGCAGTCGCATTGATAGGAGGTCTACTTCTGGCTATTGTACGTTTGTGGGTGGCAATCTTGTCACGTGGCATAGTAAGAAGCAGAATGTTGTGGCTCGTTCTAGTGCAGAGGCCGAGTACCGTGCGATGGCTCATACAGCTTCTGAGATGATGTGGGTGCAGTCTCTTCTTCATGAAATGGGAATTATGATTCCTATTCCGATGGAGATGTATTGTGATAATCAGTCGGCAATGTTTATCGCAAGTAATCCGGTGTTTCATGAGCGCACGAAGCATATCGAGGTGGATTGTCATTTTGTTCGTGATTTGTTGCTAAAGAAACATATTGCCACTCCTTATGTTCGGTCAGAGGATCAATTAGGTGATATCCTCACCAAACCACTTGCTCGCGGTCCATTTTCTGATTTATGTAGCAAGCTGGGCATGTCTGATCTATATGCTCCTGCTTGAGGGAGGGTGTTAGAGTTATTTTATTTTGTTATTTATCATATGAGGGTATAATAGTAATTGTGGGTGTATTGCATATCAATATAAATAGACATGAGATGCAACCTAGGGTTTAAGGCCCTTGCAATCTCCTTTCTCATATTCTCTCTTCCCCTACTTCCTTTTCTCCTCTCTATCTCTAAACTTAACTAAGATTATAAATGATACTACTTATTTTTTTAACAAGAAAAAATATAACACTATAGTACTAGATATATGAAATATTTACCTTTATAACTTTATTGGAATTATATTAACAGTATAATCGTCAACAACATTCCTAATACTAGTCTTTTGAATCATAATGCATTTTATAATAATAATACAGCCAAATTAATTAGAAAATTACAATATTATATTTAAGAGTATATATATTCTCAGATCCAACTACAATACTTCTAATTGAAATACTATATTTATTGATACAGATGATTGTGATTCCCTATAGCAAATTGTATGATCTTACATCTTTCTTCTGGATTCTTTAAAGTTTAGAGGAACTTGGAGGGTGTTTTGGTTGTGTGAGAGCTTAATATCAATACCCAAGATGTATGTCTAGTGCTAAAATAACATCTAGGTTTTATGGCATGGCCCTCTCGTGCATAGCTATATAGGCTAGAAATTCCGCACCAACATAGAAGGTTGGCAACTTGGCATCAGGTTGACAGTCGGTCATAAAAACTTCGGTAATTCTTTTATTGAGCATTTTATGCTCCATAGACGACCCTATTCCGAAGGGAGAAGGCTTGGATGATGACGAGATGATTATCACGGTATCCTCCATGCACGGATATATGAAGTCATGGACATTTATCAGCGGCGAGAATCTTTTACTTTTTAAAGAACAGTAGAGTGGCTTAAAGATAAATTGAAGCCATGACCACCTTGTCATTTCACAGTCCTCTAGTCAACCAGGACGCTTGTCCCGGAATTCTGTTATTTAGGCTTCAGGACAAAGCTATAACTTGCCAATAATTTTCTTCACCACGTACTTGTCATCATTTTTGCGGAATTTTATATCAGGTTGGTAGCTAATACTAAATTCTAGTAATCCTTTTTGTGGAGCTTCGGCTTTTAAATTGCGTTCTTTAGCTAATTTCATTTGATGGGAGAAAGATAAGATGGTGCAATGAAGATTGAAAGCAGACTTTTATCCAGCGATTGTAACTAAATGCATTTAGAGAACACCAATGAAGGTATATTTAAAACTCGGGGCAAGTCACCATTCATAGTTTACATTTTTATAGAGAAGAAACCAGATGGAGCATACAATATCATTCAATTAAGACCTTAATAAAAAAATCAATCAAAGAAACTTCATGAAGGGAGCTCAATTAAACACTGTGTGCTATAAAGAGGTGGTGAGAAAAGATAGTCTCAAGCGAATCCTACTCAGTAATCGCAACAAGAGAAAATGGTCAAGACTAAATTGGAATTCAACAAGAGGATCCAGTCTTCCTATTATACATGTTACGAATTAACTGCTATAGCTCCAGCATGAGCAATTTCCTCAAAACCTTGCTACAATTAGCGCTTGGTAAAAGACACTTTTAGCATGTTAAAGATTTACCATGATAAATATATGAAATTCAATAGAAAAACCTGCATAAGAACAATATATAGAATCTAGATTATATTAGACTGCACATATTCAGTCTCCCATAGCTACCGCATTTCCTCCCAACATCTCCCCGCCACCCATGCATGCCATAGACCCAAAACAAAACAGGTGCTGGGTGTTCATACGACTCAGATTAAATAATGAAGGAACAGCTATATGCCAGTCTTTAGATTAAAAAAGAAAAAGTGAAGCAGTCAGTAAGATTGCTTCAAATTTTGAACAATTAAAGATGCCGGCTGAAATCATTTTAAATAAAAGAGAGATGAAATAAGGAAGGTGGTCGTATTTAAGCTAGTATGAACCCGTCAGAAGCTTACAGTGTTAAAGAAGCAAATTGCAACTTCATCATTAGATCTGCCAATAATTTGGGACTTCAAGGACTGGGAAATGCAATCTATAGCAACATGGAAATGATTGTCCACTTTACTGTCTTCCTGCAAACCACCACAGATAAAAAAAGTCGTTTTGCCATCAAACAGGATTATACTTATAGTTCCAGGAAGGAAGCTAAAACAGACTACAAGTAGCAAGACCATATACAGCTCAGACGACACTTAAGAAATATCCATAATCGCCAGCATTCATGGTATCTAAAATGGATTGACCAATAACTAGTCTTTGATCTGAGATGTTAAACAATAGGGTTATTTACACTAACCTCCCCTATATTTTATGTTTATTAAACGGACCTCCCTTAATTTGAAAATAATTACACGAACCTCCCCTACCCTTTATGTTGTGAGGATGGTTAGTGTTATAACCCTTTACATAAAACGTAAAACATAAAAGATAGAGAAGGTTCGTGTAATAAACATAAAACATAGTGAGGGTTAATGTAATTATTTTCAAAATAAGGGAAGTCCGTTTAATAAACATAATAAAACATAGGGGAGGTTAGTGTAAATAACCCTAAACAATATGAAGCTATAGATGTGGATATGAACCAAATCTAAATTGGGATCAAGCAAGCCAAGCAACTATATTCAGGCGTATTTATTACAGGAGATATTTCTTTCTTAAATTACTAATGTATGTTATAAAGGAACTTCTGGTCATCATATCAGACGATAATATAAAATAAAAATATAATCTGTCATTCCTGACTGGACTCCACCTTGAGAAGGTCTAGCATCCAATCTACTCTATTTGAATCTGAAATAGCAAGCCGGTGTGGAACCAGAATATTGATTTCATTCCCACCCTGTGCACTAGCAAGGAATTTAAGCATGAAGCCTAAAGGAAAACAGACTTATAAACCATTTAACTATCATACATACTCTCAAGAATGTAGTACCAGCACATATAGTTCATACTCATGCCACGAGATATATATCTTACTACACACATTATGGGATAATAGAGCATATTGTTTTTGATAAATGCTAGTACTGGATCAAGTTTATTAGAAGGATTATGTTTATTTAAGTTTAGATAGATTAGGATTGGTTTCTTGGTGTGTGTGTAAGAAATATCGGATGGTTAGGATTTGTTTTAGGTATTGGGTTTTATGCTATAAATATAGGTGCCTCTTCCTCATAAAAGTGTAAGAGAGAGGAAAAGGTGTACGATTTCAGGGATTTTGAGTGTTTGGTGAGGGTTATGAGAGATGGTAATATTTTTATTAGTAATTATTTGGGGTTTGGGAGTTAATTCTTTCTCTCTTTTTGCAATGTCGCAACTTTTGTCACAAAACAGTAAATACTTAATCTTTGAGCTTTGACCGACTACTTTCACATTTAATAAGGTCAGGTCCAATCTGCCAAATGCCTACTCAAGCTGATGGAAATTGAGTGTAGAAATTGGCCTGCTTATCATATTCCCAATCAGCAGGGTTCTAGCTTGTGTGCCCAAAAAAAATTTGCAAATGTTTGGGGGCTTTCTCGTAATATATCCAATAAAGTATGGGTTTTCCAAATGCAACTTCCATACTAACCCCAAATGGTTCAGACTCATATAATAAAAGATCCAATTTTGCAACAAAGTTACCAACTTTCTACACGTAATATGTGTAGTATATATAATCATGACCACACCATACCTTTATCCTCGATTTCCACGAAATTCAAATTTCTTAATCCGTGACTATGCAACCAAGAATCCCAACAAACCAAAAAAATAAGTATGGGTTTCCTAAGTAGTTCTAAACACACCAATATGCACTAGGAAACACCACAACTGGTGCACTGTCAGAGTAAATACCCAAGCCAGCCCAAGCCGTGAAAGGAATCCATATCTTTCAGCCCCTAGTACTAGATTGAGAATCTTTTCAAACCCACTAAAAGTTATCTGTCTTGAAAAAAATCACATCCCATTGATTAAAGAAGAAGTACAATAGAGAGCCCCCAATCGGGAAAGGTGAAAAGAACCCCAATAGGGGAGTGTGCAATAGAGAGGCTGAGATCCGGTGCGAACAAATCAACCGAAGGAGTCACTCGAACGGCGTACGTACCAAAAGCATGATGGGTCAGCGAGGAAATGGGAAAAGCGGGTCAAGCCATGAGAAAGTCTAAGTTTACAATAAAGCCCGCAGCTTTATCGCTTCCACCACCAAATTTACAATAAAGCTAAAAAAACTCACGTCAACGTCGGTCGCGGCCGGAGCAAACATCTTAGGGGAAGCATCGATCAGGTAGACGACGAACTCCTTGGTCGCTTCCTTCTCCTGAACCCATAAAATTCGCCAAATAAATATAAGTAAATAAATAAATAAAATATAGGACTAAATTGAAGAAGAAGAAGAAGAAGAAGAAGTGAAAGTGATGGACCAGATAGAACTCGTTTTCCGAGTCAGAATCGTCGCGGAATAGCCCCTCCGGGTCCAAATCCATCGGGAAAAAGGTTAGATGAAAGGAAACCCTAAATTTCGGGGAAGAACAACCGGAGTTTGGAGCACTTTTCCCGCCTTTTAGTAGTGTCAGTGTTTTATATAGCGAGAGAGAATTCTTTCGGGTTTCAGTCTTCCGAGACAAGAGACATGATCTCCTTGTCAAGCTGGGGAAACTTTGGTCCTCTTGGGCTTTTTCTAGTAAGAAATGTTAATGAGCCTTAAAATATTCCGTATCAGAAAAAATGATCTTAACCTGACCTAGCATAACGGATGTTTGGTTGAAAAAAATATATATATATTTGATATAATATATTCACAACTACAACCTTGATTATATTATATAATTTTTTTAATTTAATTACATCATAAAATTTATGTAATCACAATTACGTTAAACTTAAAAAAAATTTAAAAAAACATTAAGAAATCATTTTATTTTTATTTTATTTTATTTTATTTTGCCTTTTATCTTTCATTCTTTTTTTAATATTACATTACAAACTCAACTACATTACACTAGTATAGATGCACATGCGCTTGCACGTATTTCATACTACTTTGGAAGAACAAACAACATCCTCCTTGAAAATTTTTTTACATGTAATTATCTATCTAGCCATGTTAAATTTTAATGAACAATTTTTATTAGTAAACATAGATAAGGATAATTTGGAATAAAAATATGTATACATGTAATTACCTACATTCGGTCGGTTCACCGAACTCAACTGGCCCTTGTGGTCAGTGAGAAGAGGTATAACCTCCCTAGCTGGGCGGAGATTTCGAGATCAAACCGCGGGGGAGTTGTGGGAGCAGTGGGCCGCCGGACATCTCAAAAAAAAAAAAAAAAAACTTTGGTCGGTTCTGTTGGATGGAACCATAATTTTTTAAAACAAAAAAAAAAACATTGAACGGTATTGTATGAGAATCGAACTTGTTTTGCACAAAATCCAAAATTGAATCGAACCAAAATGATTCTACTAGTTCGATTTGCTAGACATGGACCTTACATAACAGGTCGGGTTGGACTTTACGGTAAACAAAAACTTATAAAACAATCTTCAGTAAGGAAAAAAATATTTAAATGTTTACAAAATATCCAGTAACAAGATTTACAATGAAATATCAAAATATTACACCATTTTTCACTCAGTATTCTACACCAAATTTTAACAACAAAATATTATACAACACAGTTGTCGAAAATCGGGAACAAAAATATTATACAACATAATTTTGTTGTACAAGATATACTAAAAGGTCCTCTATGAACAAACTTTGATAAGCATAGAAAAATCTTTTATTTATCACTCTATGATGCTGCTTATTTAGATGAAACGATGATGGGAACCCGTTTAAGCTGCAGATAAGGGTCAGAACGAAACATGTCATAACACAACTTATGTTATATGATATATGAGAACAAAATATCAAGTACTGAATTATAAATATCATAAATGCCTCAGCATACCTCAATAACAAGTTCTTGATGAAAATTAAGTATATAAATATTTATTATGATCTTTACCAAAGGGTAGGTATGTTGGTCTATGGCCATATAGATTGCATAGACACTGAAATAGTTTGGATACATACATTAATATGGATATAAAATATGACATTATATATATATATATATATATATATATATATATATATATATATATATATATATATATATATATGGTAAACGGGATATGAGCCACAGTGCTCATATTTCTACATGAGTCATGCACATGTGGACCAATACTCTTACATCCCATGTGCACCCTTGTGCACTTGTACACTATATTCTTATTGGCCCACATGTGTATGGCTCATATAGGAATATGAGCACTTCTTTCCTTTTTTTCAATTCAATTGCATTCAACATCTATTTATGTCATTTTTACTAGCTGAAAGTGGCGCTTCGGAGTCGTCTTTTTGGGAATAGTCAGTTTTCTTCCAAGGTAAGGCATCCGAAGGATGCTTCCGACTCGAAGACTAGGCGCTCCTACCTCACTGATCACTGCCCATATGGACCCAAAAATTGCTTCAATCATGGTGAGTCCCTAGAGGACCGAGTTCACTCTTTTATGAAGGATTGTTGGTTCAGTGTATCATGATATAAGTTTTTATGTTGCTTTAGCATTGTAAGTATGGTTGCATCGGGGGTGGATGGAGGGTTAAGGCGAGCAGGCTTTTAGGCTTTTAAAGGCGTCACACCCACTTGTTGTTTCTCCCGTCAAAAGACAACCAGCAGGCAGATAGCAACTTCTTATCATTATGTTCTTCCTGCTTCTTCTTGTCATCCGGGTTTCTGACATGCTATTTTGACTCGAGGATGAAACCATTCCTCGAAGACTTGACTGATCACTCTCTCAAACTCAAACAACCAAGTTACATGCGATAGAAGTAGGAAGTTTCTTCAACCCCGGTGATCGGCCTAATCATAGGCACCTTTGGGCGAGATCTACTTTGTTATATTGGCTACCCTCTTCGCATGTCCTTTAGAATGAAAATGGGCTTTTTATACGCAATTATGAAAAGTGATAAATAACTAATGGCTGGGAAGGACGACGTACCATGATACTTTCTGTTTCGTCGAGCCCTGCTTTGGTCTCTGGTTTGATGGTTGTACATTCTAAAAATCAGCTACATTCCGTTTCGTTTTCCATCCCAGTTTTTCGTGACACTTCTAAGACGTACCTCTGGTGTACTAGTTATCGTTCCCACGGTAAACGTTGGGTAGCCAAGTGTGGAGCTGATAACTGTTGAAAGCATCTAAGTAGTAAGACCACCCTAAGATGAGTTCTCTCATATTCTGACTTTCCCAGAGCCTCCGGTAGCACAGCCGAGACTGCGACGGGTTCTCTGCCCATGTGGGGATGGAGCGACAGAAGTAATAAGAATCCAAGATAAGGTCACGGCGAGATGAGCCGTTTATCATTACGGTATGTGTCAAGTGGAAGTGCAGTGATGTATGCAACTGAGGCATCCTGATAGACCGAGAGATTTAAACCTTATTATAATTCAGCTCAGATGTAGGACAGCTATCTAGAAGTTTTCGTAACTCGATCATGTATAATAGAATCATCAAAGATTTGATCTTTTCTAACTCTGTCTGTAACTCACTAGAGGCTCGAAAAATAAAGAAAATATGTATACGAACGAGATATACAACAACAAGAAGAAGGAAAAGGATTGAATAGAAAAACTCCCGAGCATCTCTGCCAAATAAAGAGATAATTGGAGGAGAGAAGGCGAGCAAAGTGAGAAAAAAGAATTTATAAGTCTAATGGGAGAATAACATTGACTGCATCTTCAACTAGAAAAAAAATCTAAACCTCCCCGGGGCACCGAAAGACGCTAGACGCGGCAAGCGAGATAAAGAAAGCAGCTGGACTGCCTTGCCGTGGGTCTCCAATGATAGATTATTTTCAGGCAAGACACAGTAAGAGTCATGAGGTGGAAACGTTGGTTGGTTATCGCATTCAAGTTCTTTTCAAGCAACCAATTACCAGGTCACTTGGGATCAGGAGCGAGTCCTAGTTCTGCTTCCTCTGGGTTCTTGGCTAATTCGGTGGCTCCAGCTCCGGAGGGTCGACCTGGATTCAAATCTTTGTCCGCACAAAATGTTGGAGAATATGTGGGATTTTGATAGGTCGGGTTTTTATAGGTCAGGGTGACATCTAGGCTTCGTCGCTTGAAAAATATCACCGGACTCTCCGTTTATCGCAATCGATTAGTCTTGCTTCGTCTATTGCGACGAAGATTTTTAGATACTCCTCTATGCGCCTTTATGCATGCGGGATTTTTTCTTTATTCCATTGTTATGTGGTGCCAGATTTAGGGGCCGTCGCCCGACTAGACATACCAATAGTCACCAGATTCATATAGGCTACTGGGGAGTAGGCAATGATCTTATTAAGATCGATCTGTCTTGAAGTGGTCAAGGGAGTATATATTATAGCAATCACGCTTGGAGTATAAATGAAAGGAGTGGAACGAAGTGTCGCTTCAGAAAACATGGGTATTGAAAATCGTAAAAACCCGCCTTACCTCCCTATCGGTTACCTTATTGTCGCTCGCCTACCTTCATGGCTCGTTCCTTCAGAATCTCTTTGTCTTTACCAACTCGGTCTGCCCGATGAGCGCTCACGACTAAGCGAGACTTGGATGTTGTCTCCTTCGCTATCTCGCAGTACATTTTTGTTTTTTCGACCTTAGGTTGTTGAACAGAATCCAACCACACTTGAATGGATGGTACAAAGTCCTCCAGCTTTTCATACTTTTTGAAAACTTTCAGGTATCAAGGAGACGAAAAGCTATGTGAAGTAAAAGAATAAAAGGTTGTTGACCGCTACTAAGAACCTAACAGCAGAACAAATCCAGTCCGAGTGACTGGGACTCCGGGTTACTGGGTACCCCCGACGAGGGTCATGACCACATGAAATTGGTTGGGCCCTAAATCAAAGATCCATCATGTTCCAGAAAAATAGGAACTCCTGTAAGCTCATCTTGCATACACATTTTTGGGGTACCAAGTCCGGCATCCAACAAGAATATTTCTTCGTTTAAGCCTAAGCGTAAAACAGAAGATTATAAGGCGTTTCCATGACATAATAACAAAGAAGAAATAGATCTTAGAAAATAATTGATTCCAGCTCATCATAAGCTTTGATTTTGACTCATATATTCCTATTCGTAACGTAATTGGTTAGTGGGGAAAAATTGGGCTGGGACTCAAAAGAATTTGGCAAAGTGTTTATTCCTAAACGACGAAAGTGGAAAGACAAAGAGGGAGAGGGCGTAGCGAGTGCCTGATCTCGGTGTACGATCATTGAACGAAGGACTTGTTCGATTTAGCGTCCTTTATGTATCAAAGCTTGTTATATTAAAAAACTGAGCTTATAGCTCATTTTTTTAATATAACTTTATGGTCTCACGGGGGAAGTATCACGACCCGCACCCTGATATTCGGGCACGAGTACGTGGTTACGCCCAGCCTACGCCGCAGAATCGGCGGTAGAACGTTGTCTGGGTCATTTCTAACTATCTAACATCTCAACAATATAATATGGTACCTGTCAATTATCTCAACTCCAATCGGAGGAGCAATATGGTATCTCACAATATATCAATCTCAATCACAAAATAAACTAAGGAGAAAATAATGCACGAAGGGAAATAGCGAAGGAAAGATAGATACAATCCACAATATGAAACAATAGTACATCTGTGAATCTTCACAAAATAATAGTCTAATACAACATCACTAACAAAACTAGACCTCCTCGGTCACTACTACTAAGTCCTCTGACTCTAGGGGAGTGTCCTCTAAAGTCTCACCCTCCTGAGGTCCGTAATGTGTGGGACACAGCTCCTCTAGCCAATCATCTGGAAAAATATATCCAGTCAGGATTGGAGCGAAGTACATACCTCTGAAAGCAGTTCCAATAACATAATCGAGCATATATAACAAGCAATAGAAAAATGATACAAGATGCACAAGTAGAAAGAATAAACTGTACAAGTGAACAGGCAATAGGCACAATAAAGTTGAAGAGTAAATGCAAGTAGAGAACAAGAAATACTAACTATGTGTTTTAGAGTGAGAGTTCGTTATGTGACAGGTTTAGGTTGCACATGAGGTATATAGGTAACTCCATTATACGTGAGGTGTATAATCGACATGCACATGAGATCAAGAGGGCTTTGATCACATAACCAACTTCTACTCCCCCTCCCCAACCAATACTCATGGATCCAATCACGACACGTTACATACATGATCACGATAGTCACACTAGCACACAAAATAGTGGATGCACAAGAAGCACATGAAAGTCAATACCCGATGCACACGATAAAATATATGTCATTGGGTACCCGTTGCACACGGTAGGGGATAACACCTCCTGACGGGATCCATATAGCACCAGTCTGTGAAATTACTGTATCGGGAATCAATGTATACTAATCTAGAACATGCATATATACAACATTATGAATTAAAAACAATCAGAGAAATGTACTCGCCTGAAGTCCTGAGCAAAGTGTGTCTCTCGATGCCCAAGCTGGTGTCTCACAACCTATATATGGTATGTTGTATCAATACAAGGTTCAAAGATGAAAATAAATGAAGTTGAAGAAGTTCTAGGTCAATACGCCATTTCTAAGTCAAACCAATGTATTTCTAGGTTGCAAGAATCTAATGCTAGTCTCTAAGTCAATACACTATGAAGCTATGCTATACTAGCTAAGCTAACACACCACAGTGAAATCAAGAAGCCGTATCCTAAGATACGCAGATTTTCTAATATGAAAATAGTTTATATTTATATATATAAGTCACAATAATAATAATATCTCAAAACAATTTAAAGGGGATACCTTGGCCTTGCACCAATGTGTATCACAATTATCCTGACACTCAACCTCAATACCCTGGGGTATCGACCCATACCTTGGTGATACCTTGGTATCTCAAGGTAAACCAAAACTAAACACAATAGATATAAATAGATACCTTAACTAAATGCTAAATATACACCAATAACTTAAACAATTTAACCAATACAAGCCTATAACATATACTTATGCATAACTAACTACTCTAATATCTAACTACTAATAACAACAACTAATATAAGTATATATATAGCTAACTAGCTACTAGCTATCTTAATGAATCCTTTACATACAACTAATCTTAACAAGTAATTACATAACTCCCTAACTATTTGGACTAACAAATACCTGTGTATATAATTCGCTAATAGATATCACCACAGTATATAAGCTACCTAGCTAAATACCCAAATACTTTATATAATCTACCTAACACTTACCATATATAAATATCTAACTGACTAGGACTGAAACCAACTCCAACTGAAAATAACTTAGACTGTGCATTCCTACACAGGGGAAAAACTGAACTGTTACTGTGTACACCTACACTGTGCAGATACTGCACAGTGCACTGGCTGCAGTTCATCCTCAGGTGAGTCTTCATGTAGTCCATCTGTACAGGTAATCCTCAGTGATCAGTTGCAGCTCAGTGATCTTCAGTGAGTCTGTGTTCAGATGTTTCAATTGATTTCAAGTCATCAGTTGAGGTAAGTATCTGTACTGCCTTCAGTCTTCAATTTGCTGTCCCCAGTGATCTTCAAAACCTGTGCAGTGCCTTCAGGTGATCTCAGGTACTCCTCAGTCTGCATTCAGTCTTCGGGCAGTGAGTCTGAGTATCTGCTGATACTTACTGTGCTGATACCCAGTCTCAGCTCAGTTGGGTCTTCAAGCAATCTTCAGTAATCTGTTCACAGTTGCTGTCTTCAGTTCAGGATCTTCAGTCTAGGTGATGTTCAGTGCAGGTAAATCTTCACCTTCACTGAATCTCCTTCACGACTTATGCAGTTTGTTGCCTTCACTGCAGCTGTTAGTTCCCTCACTGGTTCTCACTGTGCTGCAGTCATTTCTCACTGTGCTGTGTTGCTTTACCCTGTTGCTGCTCTCTCTCCATTAGAGGTGCAGACTATACAGTGACTGATGCAGTATCACTGTGCCTGTGTCCAGTCCTCAAGGGATCCTCTGTACACAGTGTGGTACACTGATTGCTGTGTATATACTGCTAGCTGAGCAGCTCATATTCACACACAAACTCAACACATACACTATAAACACTACACATACAAACATATGTTCAAGCATATACACTTAGACACATCTAAGTATACATATATATACTCTTACACATATATATATACAACCACATCTGTATATATATATATCTATAGATATACACTAGTCAACATCAACCCCTATATATATATATATATATATATATATATATATATATATATATATATATATATATATATATATATATATATATATATATATATACATACATACAATATATATATAGATAACTATATATATCACTATATACTCTATACACAATAGACACACACCTATACACTAATCTCAAATACACATATACACCAACATATATATATATAGATCTATACACAAGGTTATATAAATATAGATACTCTCCTATACACACATAGGTATACGTATAGACATAAACCCAATTAAACTATTGCATACTCTATATAATACATAGATAGTATACACATATATAATTACATAAGCATGTATAGGAAATTGAGCCAAACAACAAACACATGGAGCGCATCGCCCCATATCACACTTTTCTATGATACGCTTGCGACACGGCCCCCAACTCACAACCAAACGTATCCCGGAGGACACATACAAGCCTAATACATATATTATGAACAATACATATATAAATTATAGTGTCTACGTGTCCGTGTCACCATATGATATGCACATGGCCCCGTGTCGGAGGAAAATCCCCAAAATCGACCGTTTCGTCAAATCGACGAGATTCGGCCCACACGTATCCAATTGTGGACACGACACAAGCTACAAACAAACAATCAATGGTCAATTAGATCTATTAGATCCATTGACAAGCACTACATGTGCCAATTTCAGAATTCCCCCAAAATTGGCACCAAAATGGACATAACTTCCACCGTAGGTCTCCAAATGATACCAAAACAAATCCTATGGGTAACCTATGCATGTGGGGTGGTTTCTCATGGTAAAATCTCAGATCTATAGCCTATAGGAAGGGGGAAAACTGATTTAAACCTATTGAGAGATGGATTCCCAATGAAAAGGTTTCAAATGACAAGTTGCTCTTCTCCTTGTAGATCTTGGCCTCCTCCTCCTTGTTCCTTGCTCCTTGCTTGTAGATCCTTGATGTAGGGGCTTCAATGTTGAATTTAGGATGAGAATTGATGGAAAATTGATGGGGAATTGGAAGGAGAAAAACTAGATCTAGAATTTTGGGGAAGAACTAAAATGAGAGCACTCTCTCTCCTCTCAATTATGGCTGGACATAAACCCTTCCTCAAGCAATGTACAAAGTCAAAAATACCCCTTGGGGTCTCTCATGAAGAAATAATTAGGGGGGAAGGTTCTAGTCTAATGGTTTCACTAATTAATCATGTTTCCTAATCCATGGGCCTAATTCATGGGCTCAACTTAGACTAGTCCAAAAGTTTGTTCATGTCTCTAATTAAATGGTTAAGTCCACTACACAAGTCCAAAATAATTCTACACTAGCAATAATTAAAATAAATAAATTAGTCATGCACAATTATTAATTATAATATTTCTAAAATAATTAATATCCATGATAATTACCAAACTACCCTTAGATGGAAATGTGAGGGTGACAAACCTACCCACCTTAAAAAAATTTCGTCCTCGAAATTAAGGAAGAAACTATCTACCAAAACAAACAATATAATGCAAGAAGGAATTATACCTCACGGCTCGAAAAGATACGGATATCGCTCGCGCATCTCAGCCTCTCGCTCCCAGGTACTCTCTTCTGGCGAGTGATGCCTCCACGCGACGCGCACCAAAAGAATCGTCTGGTTCCTCAGCACCTTCTCTCTCCGATCCAGAATCTCCACTGGCTGCTCTGGATAGCTGAGAGTAGGGCCCACCTCTATCTCCGAATAATCCAACACATTACTGGGATCTGCCACATATCGTCTCAACTGCGACACGTGAAACATGTTGTGCACTCCCTCCAGTGCAGGTGGTAAGTCTAGTCTGTAGGCGACTGCACAGACCCTCTCAAGAATGCTGAAAGGACCGATGAATCGCGGACTAAGCTTGCCACCTCCATCGAAACGAATCGTGCCACGTGTCGGAGAAATCCTCAAGAAAATCAGACCGCCAACCTAGCACGAAACACAAACTTAGCACTCTAACAAGCAACATTCAAACACAAATAAGACAACACTAAAGCTATACCTCAAACTCCAGAGGTCTCCGGTGGCTATCGGCCCAATGCCGTTGCCTGTCTTGCGCCACTCGAAGTCTGTCTCTAATAAGTTTCACCTTCTCTGCTGCATCCACTACCATCTCTAGTCCCAATAAAGCCCTGTCACCAACATCATCCCAGGACAACGGAGTGCGGCACCTTCGTCCATACAATGCCTCGAATGGTGACATCTCGATGCTGGCTTGGTAGCTGTTGTTGTATGAAAACTCTACCAAGTGAAGGTGATCCTCCCAAGAACCTCCAAGATCCAAAACACAGGTGCGTAGCATGTCCTCGAGAGTCTGGATAGTCCTCTCCGACTGTCCGTCCGTCTGAGGGTGATAAGCGGTACTGAACTTGAGCTGAGTGCCCAAGCTAGCCTGCAAACTCCTCCAGAAATAGGACGTGAAGTGGCTATCCCGATCCGAGACAATGCTCACTGGAATATCGTGCAATCTGACAATCTGGCGCACATACATCTCCGCAAGTCTCTCCGTAGATGTACCCACTTTAAATGACAGAAAGTGGGCTGATTTGGTCAACCTGTCCACGATGACCCAAATCGCATCCTTGCCTCCTGGAGAACGCGAAAGCCCTGATATAAAATCTATGGTAACATGCTCCCATTTCCACTCCGGAATGGGCAAAGGCTGAAGCAATCCGCCTGGCCTCTGTCTCTCCGCCTTGACCTGCTGGCAAACTAAGCATCTGGACACGAAGCTAGCTACCTCTCGCTTCATGCCATACCACCATACATGCTCCCTCATGTCTCTATACATCTTGTTGGCACCGGGATGCATAGAGTATTAGGAACGATGCGCCTCCTGCATAATCTCCTCGCGCAATACTCCCTTCGGTACGCACAACCTGGTACCGTGTCGCAATGATCCATCATCTGCGACGGTAATGTCCTCTGCCAGCCCGACCTGAACCTGTGCTCTGATGCTCCTCAGAGACTCATCCTCATACTGTCCGGCTCTGACTCGGTCCATCAGCTCTGACTGAACCTGAAGTCCCCACATCTGCGCCGCGACTCCCGAAACCAATACCTCAATGCCCAAACTATCGAGGTCTGCCAATAGATGCATGTCCCTAGTCAAGCACATAGCCACGGGATACCTGCTCAAAGCATCCGCGACTACGTTGGCCTTCCCTGGATGGTACTGCAAAGATATGTCGAAGTCCTTCATCAGCTCCAACCATCGCCGCTGCCTCATGTTGAGCTCCTTCTGTGTAAACACATACTTCAAGCTCTTATGGTCTGTGAAGATCTCTACTCTCTCTCCATATAGATAGTGTTTCCATAATTTGAGAGCAAAGATAACTGCTGTAAGCTCCAAATCATGGGTAGGGTAGTTCTTCTCATGCGGACGTAATTGCCTGGAAGCATAGGCGATTACCTTCCCGTGTTGCTGTAGTACACAACCCAAACCCTTCCCTGATGCATCACTGTAAATGGAAAATCCCCCTGCTCCTGATGGTAGTGTCAAGATGGGAGCTGTAGTCAATCTCCTCTTCAGCTCCTCAAATGCTGACTGGCAATCCTCAGTCCAGACGAATTCCACGTCCTTTCTGGTCAGCCTAGTCATCGGCTATGCTAGTCTGGAGAAGTCCTGAACAAACTTCCGGTAGTAGCCTGCTAATCCAAGGAAGCTCCTGATCTCTGCTACTGAACTCGGGGTAGACCACGATTCAACTGCTGAGATCTTCTTCGGGTCCACCGAGATTCCATCTTCTGTAATGACATGCCCAAGAAATTCAACCTTATCAAGGAAGAATTTACACTTCGACAACTTGCCATACAACTTCTCCTTCCTGAGGATCTCCAGAACAATCCTCAAGTGCTGCTCATGCTCCTCCGGGGTCTTCGAATATATCAGAATGTCGTCTATGAAGACTACAACAAACTAATCCAGGTACTGATAAAATACCTTATTCATCAGGTTCATGAACACTGCTGGGGCATTGGTCAACCCAAACGGCATCACCAAGAACTCGAACTGTCCATAACGAGTCCTGAAAGCCGTCTTCGGGATGTCTTCCCTCTTCACCTTCACCTGATGGTACCCTGTGTCACGACCCGCACCCGGGGTAAGGGTACTAGTCGGAAACAACGCCCAGCCTACGCCGCAGAATCGGCGGTAGAACGCTGTCTAGAAAGTCTATCTAATATAATGAACCACCAAAAGATAGTGTACTCAATCACAGAACTAAGATAGAATGAACACGAATCAGATAAGAATAGAATAGTCATCAACTCATGAGTTTAAAATAATACATCAATGAGTCTGAAGAGTAACAAAAATAAGCTGGAGACAAATTCAGTACAAAAAAATACTATCATACTACAAGCTACACTCCAGGGTCAACTGTCTCAGTTGGGATAAGTCCCTCTTGAGACAGGGTCTCCGAATCTAAACCCACAACATCCTGGGGTCCATAATAGGTAGGGTACTCCTCAGTGTCATCTGGAAAAATATATCCAGTCAGTAAAGGAGCAGAGTACATCTCTAACAGCAGTTCTAATCCATGATAAAAACTATGTAACAGTAAATAGCTGTGGATAAACAAGATGCACAAAATAGATACAAGAGATATATAGATAATAAGGAAATACTGGAAAGAAATACAATAATGAACAATATGCCAATGAAACAATGATACTAATGACTAAGTGTGTGAGTACTAGCTTAACATGTGATCGGCTTGGGCAAGATACAATGCGGCCTGGCTAATCATACGTGCGGTGCATGATCAACACTATTCGCTTACCAATACTTTATTCAATATGGATTTGATCACATATCTATACTAATACTCTCCACCCCCAACTGGTATAATAGATCCAACCACGGTATGCTATGGCACTAGATTCCCCAAGAAGATAGCTAGTCTCCCCGAGAATCGGTGTCTGTACATATACAAGATAACCAATGAAATAATACTTGCACCATATACACCATATACCAAGGAATAACATCTCATGACGAGATCCGGATATACCAATCCGTGTAACCATAGTGTCGAGAGAAATATGTAAATCTACACTAGATACAACGAACATAGAGGATATCATAAATGAGAAACTATCAGAGAATGTACTCGCCTGAAATCCAAAGAACAGTCTCACAGATGTCTGACTCGGTACCTCGAAGACCTAGATATGGAATACCACATTAAAACAAGGTCCCGGAAAGAGAACAAGTCAAACTAGTCAACTCCTAGGTCAATAAATAAATTCTAAGTCAAAAGTCAACTATGGTCAACTCTAAAGTCAACTAAAGTCAAACCATGGTCAACCTCACAAGAAATCTATATAAATAATATAGAAATAAAATACAACAATTTAGGAATAAAAATTAGATCCCAAATCATACTCACACAAAGTATACTACTAATACAAATAATATATACCCTAAAATAATATATATACAAACCAATATGTATACAAATAACACAATATATTATTATAAATATTATACAAAACACATATATATACACATATATATATATACAAATAATAATATATAAAATATAATTTAAAACTGTCAAAGCGTCACTGAAAACAGGGAGTTAAAAATACAATTTAATTAAAACAGCTTATAGTGACAGTCTCAACTGTCACAGAAAAATGTCGCAAAAGCCACTGTGTAATAAAACCCACTGCTGCTGCATTGGTGACAGTTAATCAACTGTCACCGAAAACTGTCGCCACTGCTGCTAAGATCCCGCCCGCAGCATTAATGACAGAACTGTCATTAATGCACAGTGGGCTACAGCGGCTGCTGCTGACCCGCCTATTTAGCGACAGTTTCACTGTCACAAACCCACTGCCACCAAAACAAATAAAAGTATAAAAATATATATATATATAAAAAAATATATATGCAATAATAATCACAATACATATATATAAATAAATAATTATATACTTATATATATATGCACATATAAACTTATAATTAAATACTAATAGTTACAACACATGCACATATTAATGTTCATATTTTACATGGCTAGAAGCACACCTAAAATATATACATTAATATACAAATAATTACATAATAATTATAAATAATATAATTACACAATTAAACACATAAATATATTTTATAAAACATTTATGTATAATTTATACTATTAACATAAGTACATATATAATTACATGCAAGAAAGCTACATATTATATTTGTACATCATATTAGCACACACAAAAATATATAGATCTATGCTACAATAATTACTATAATAAATACACAAAATAAATATATAATATCTATATATATTTACTAATTATAATTGAAGAATTTAAACCATACATAATTAGATCTATTCAAAAATCCACACAATTGGAGAGTATCACACCGTATTCCACTAGATCTAGGATACGCATGTGACACGAGTCCAACACACAACCAATTGTACCCCGAAGGATACAAATAAATCACAAATAATATTTATGAATAAATCAAAGTGTCAAAAGTAGATCTATGTGTCCGTGTCAAAATACGACATGTTCAAAGCCCCGTGTCGGAGGGAAAACCCCCAAAATGACACGTATCACCAAATAGTTGGGATACGAACCACATGTACCAAATTATGGACACGATACTAGCCCCAAACACATAAGCTCATATCCAATTGATCTATAGGATCAATTGATACACACAACAAAATGTAAATTTGGAATTCCAACAAAAATTAACACAAAAAGTACCATAACTTTCTCCATGTGTCTTCTATGAACACAAAACAAAGTCCTATGGGTAGTACATATATATAGGTTGATTTAACATGATTAAATCTCAGATTTAGAAGCTATTTTAATGGAAAAATTGAATTATACCTATTGGGAGATGGATTCCCAGTGAAACCTCCAATTGAGATGAACTTGCTTCCAAATTGTAGATCATTGCTCCTCTTTGTAGATCCTTTCTTCCTCCTTCTAGATCCTTGCTTCTCAACTTCCTAATGGTGAATTGGGAAGAATTTGGAGTGAATTTGGTGGGGAATTGGAATGGGAATGGAGGGAATTTGGGAGTGGGAAATTCTAGATCTAGATTTGGAATGAGAATGAGAGGAGAGAGAAATTTTCCTCCCTCTAATATAGGCCGGCCATGCCCCTCTCCCAAGCAATTATAAAATGTCCAATGTACCCCTTGGGGCCTCTCATGAAGAAATAATTAAGGAAGGAAGCTTCTAGTCTAATCACTTAATTAATTTAATCCATCTCCTTAACTATGGGCTTTCTAAATGGGCCAAGTCTAACTATTTAATTCATGTTGGTCCATGGGTCCAAACTAAACTAGTTGGGTCTACTAAAATAAGTCCAAAATAATTAAATAACATCCAACAACAATTAAATAATACAACAAAAATTATTTACCATGCACAATATTTATTTAAATAGGAAATTACTAAAATACCCTTTTTCCTAAAATGTGGTAGTGACACCCTGACCTCAAGTCTATCTTCGAGAATACCTTCGCTCCGCTCAGCTGGTCAAACAAGTCATCAATCCG
This sequence comes from Iris macrosiphon, assembly GCA_036927795.1. Lineage (NCBI taxonomy): Eukaryota > Viridiplantae > Streptophyta > Magnoliopsida > Asparagales > Iridaceae > Iris > Iris macrosiphon. The sequence goes on from JAYESA010000002.1 coordinate 123,840,209, forward strand.
CGACAACGGGTATTTGTTCTTGATAGTGAGGTTATTAAGTGCCCTGTAGTCGATACACATACGTACTGACCCATCCTTCTTGGGTACAAACAGTACCGGAGCACCCCATGGTGACGAACTGGAATGGATAAAGCCTTTGTCTTGTAACTCATCCACCTGCTTCTTCAACTCTGTCAGTTCACTGTTGTTTACTCTATAGACGTGCTGAGAGATTGGCTCTGCGCCTGGCACTAAGTCTATAGAAAACTCCACATCTCTGTCCGGCGGCAACCCCGGCAAATCCTCTGGAAAGACATCCAAGAACTTTGCAATCAACGGATGTGGCGGCTCCCGCTCTTCTACCAAAGCCCCACAGAAATCGCCTTCGCTCTGCTCTGCTCCTCGGACGAACTCGAACTCCGGCTCTCCTGGCGTCTGAAATGAAACTCTGCCTCCACGACAATCGATACTAGCATGATGTCTGCTCAACCAATCCATCCCGAGTACTATATCGTAACTCGGAAGTGGCATTACAAGTAAACATACACTCAGCTCACGGCCTCCCACATAAACCCTCTGGTTCTTGCAAACATCACTGACCAGGATGATGCCACCCCCGGTCGTGATCTTGCAAGTCCGCGCCAATGGTTCAGACTCAAGACGATGTCTCAAAGCAAAAGATACAGATACAAAGCTATGAGATGCACCAAAATCAAATAAGGCATGAGCTGGAAAAGAATCGAGTAAGATTGGACCTGATATAACGTCTCCGGCTGGCTCTGACTCCTCCACGGTCAGGGCAAAAGCTCGCCCCTGATGTGCACCCCTCTGCTGGTGCTGGTGCTGCACGAACTTCTGTTGCTGGGGCTGTAAAGGAGGTCCTCTCGGCTGTCCCGCCGGGTGTCTCGCGGGTATCCTCTGGATAGGGGCTACATCCTGAACTGTCCGAGCTAAGGTCTTGGGGCAATCCCTCAGCTGATGATCTGATGAACCGCAAAACAAACACTGACCGAGCCTCTTCCTGCAAACGTCCTATCCGTGCCCTGCCTTCTTACAGAAGGGGCAAGCACGAGCTGTCTGGGCTGGTCTCTGCATCTGATACGTCTGTTGTACAGGTGCTCGGTTAGGAGCATTGTACTGCTGCCTCTGGTGCTGGAAATATGGCTTCTTCGCTGGACCTGTGCTGCTGCTGCCACCATAAACATCTTGGTCCCTCTTGTGCCTCCCACTCAGGTCCCTCTTGACCTTGCGAGCCTCCCTCAAGATGTCGGTATACGTCTCGTGGCTCGAAGAAATGAGAGCCTTCACTTCCCAGTTCAGACCCTCTCTGAACCTACTAGCCCGGTTCTCTGGGTCTCTCACCATATAGTCGACATATCTGCTCAACCTACCAAACTCGGCGGCATACTCCTCTACCGACATGTTCCCCTGGTAGAGGTTCTGGAACTGTCGCTCCAGGTCAAGTCTCTCAGTAGGCGGGAAGAACTTCCTTCTGAACAAGTCTCTGAACTCTCCCCATGTCAATCCTGGATCGGCGATCCGTGGCTTATTCCGGAACCACGTGCTGGCGATGTCCATCATCTGCAATCCCGCTGCCTCAACCATCAGGTCCTCCGCAAGACGGGATAAGCGCATGATGCGCTCCATGCTCTCCAACCAATCATCCGCATAGATGATGCCCTCTGTCCCCTTGAAAGGCCGGGGATCCAACTTCTTGAAGTCCTGAATAGTGCCGGGCCTGGGCTGTACCTCCCGTGGCTGTGGTGGTGCGGTCCTCTTTACGGCGGTGATGGCCACCTGGTGAGCACTCTCGATGCCCTGTCTCAACACCTCGGTCTATAGGTGCTGCGCCTCGGCCTGGGCCCTCTGGGCCTCCATCATCATCTGGAAAAGTGCAAACAGCTGTGTAGCATCAGCTGGTACTGGCGGTGGTGGCGGAAGATCCTCGGAAACAACTGGAGCAACCCTCTGAACCGGGGGAGGAGCACCCCCAAAAGCGGCTGCTGAGACTCCCACCTGGACCGGTGAGGCGATCCTCTCGACAGAAGATGTAACAGTAGCAGCTGCTACTCTATCCGCAGCAGGCGGGGAAGTAGCTGAGGAAGCTGCCGCTGCTCCTGAGCGTTAGAATCTGACCTTCGGAGGCATCCTGAAGTCAGATTGAAAATACGGAATCAATTATTGAATATAATGCGATATCATCAAAGAAGGACAGAACTTAATTCAAAGTAGAAGACAATATCAAATAGATAAAGATTTGTAGAACAAAACATTGGAATTTTTCCTAGTTGTGATTGAGTAACTCTCAGCCTAAATCCTGTATCCTAAAGCAGGCTCGTAGCAATACTCTAGTCGAGCACAACTACGATGTCTATCTAGACCTGCATGGGCCACCACTAAAAACGTGTCATGACCCGCACCCTGATATTCGGGCACGAGTACGTGGTTACACCCAGCCTACGCCGCAGAATCGGCGGTAGAACGCTGTCTGGGTCATTTCTAACTATCTAACATCTCAACAATATAATATGGTACCTGTCAATCATCTCAACTCCAATCGGAGCAGCAATATGGTATCTCACAATATATCAATCTCAATCATAAAACAAACTAAGGAGAAAATAATGCACGAAGGGAAATAGCGAAGGAACGATAGATACAATCCACAATATAAAACAATAGTACATCTGTGAATCTCCACAAAATAATAGTCTAATACAACATCACTAACAAAACTAGACCTCCTCGGTCACTACTACTAAGTCCTCTGACTCTAGGGGAGTGTCCTCTAAAGTCTCACCCTCCTGAGGTCCGTAATGTGTGGGACACAGCTCCTCTAGCCAATCATCTGGAAAAATATATCCAGTCAGGATTGGAGCGAAGTACATACCTCTGAAAGCAGTTCCAATAACATAATCGAGCATATATAACAAGCAATAGAAAAATAATACAAGATGCACAAGTAGAAAGAATAAACTGTACAAGTGAACAGGCAATAGGCACAATAAAGCTGAAGAGTAAATGCAAGTAGAGAACAAGAAATACTAACTATGTGTTTTAGAGTGAGAGTTCGTTATGTGACAGGTTTAGGTTGCACATGAGGTATATAGGTAACTCCATTATACGTGAGGTATATAATCGACATGCACATGAGATCAAGAGGGCTTTGATCACATAACCAACTCCTACTCCCCCTCCCCAACCAATACTCATGGATCCAATCACGACACGTTACGTACATGATCACGATAGTCACACTAGCACACGAAATAGTGGATGCACAAGAAGCACATGAAAGTCAATACCCGATGCACACGATGAAATACATGTCATTGGGTACCCGTTGCACACGGTAGAGGATAACACCTCCTGACGGGATCCATATAGCACCAGTCCGTGAAATTACTGTGTCGGAAATCAATGTATACTAATCTAGAATATGCATATATACAACATTATGAATTGAAAACAATCAGAGAAATGTACTCGCCTAAAGTCCTGAGCAAAGTGTGCCTCTCGATGCCCAAGCTGGTGTCTCACAACCTATATATGGTATGTTGTATCAATACAAGGTTCAAAGATGAAAATAAATGAAGTTGAAGAAGTTCTAGGTCAATACGCCATTTCTAAGTCAAACCAATGTATTTCTAGGTTGCAAGAATCTAATGCTAGTCTCTAAGTCAATACACTATGAAGCTATGATATACTAGCTAAGCTAACACACCACAGTGAAATCAAGAAGCCGTATCCTAAGATACGCAGATTTTCTAATATGAAAATAGTTTATATTTATATATATATAAGTCACAATAATAATAATATCTCAAAACAATTTAAAGGGGATACCTTGGCCTTGCACCAATGTGTATCACAATTATCCTGACACTCAACCTCAATACCCTGGGGTATCGACCCATACCTTGGTGATACCTTGGTATCTCAAGGTAAACCAAAACTAAACACAATAGATATAAATAGATACCTTAACTAAATGCTAAATATACACTAATAACTTAAACAATTTAACCAATACAAGCCTATAACATATACTTATGCATAACTAACTACTCTAATATCTAACTACTAATAATAACAACTAATATAAGTATATATATAGCTAACTAGCTACTAGCTATCTTAATGAATCCTTTACATACAACTAATCTTAACAAGTAATTACATAACTCCCTAACTATTTGGACTAACAAATACCTGTGTATATAATTCGCTAATAGATATCACCATAGTATATAAGCTACCTAGCTAAATACCCAAATACTTTATATAATCTACCTAACACTTACCATATATAAATATCTAACTGACTAGGACTGAAACCAACTCCAACTGAAAATAACTTAGACTGTGCGTTCCTACACATGGGAAAAACTGAACTGTTACTGTGTACACCTGCACTGTGCAGATATTGCACAGTGTACTGGCTGCAGTTCATCCTCAGGTGAGTCTTCATGTAGTCCATCTGTACAGGTAATCCTCAGTGATCAGTTGCAGCTCAGTGATCTTCAGTGAGTCTGTGTTCAGATGTTTCAATTGATTTCAAGTCATCAATTGAGGTAAGTATCTATACTGCCTTCAGTCTTTAATTTGTTGTCTCCAGTGATCTTCAAAACCTGTACAGTGCCTTCAGGTGATCTCAGGTACTCCTCAGTCTGCATTCAGTCTTCGGGCAGTGAGTCTGAGTATCTGCTGATACTTACTGTGCTGATACCCAGTCTCAGCTCAGTTGGGTCTTCAAGCAATCTTTAATAATCTGTTCATAGTTGCTGTCTTCAGTTCAGGATCTTCAGTCTAGGTGATGTTCAGTGCAGGTAAGTCTTCACCTTCACTGAATCTCCTTCACGACTTATGCAGTTTGTTGCCTTCACTGCAGCTGTTAGTTCCCTCACTGGTTCTCACTGTGCTGCAGTCATTTCTCATTGTGCTGTGTTGCTTTACCCTGTTGCTGCTCTCTCTCCATTAGAGGTGTAGACTATACAGTGACTGATGCAGTATCACTGTGCCTGTGTCCAGTCCTCAAGGGATCCTCTGTACACGGTGTGGTGCACTGATTGCTGTGTATATACTGCTAGCTGAGCAGCTCCTATTCACACACAAACTCAACACATACACTATAAACACTACACATACAAACATATGTTCAAGCACATACACTTAGATACATCTAAGTATACATATATATACTCTTACACATATATATATACAACCACCTCTGTATATATATATATCTATAGATATACACTAGTCTACATCAACCCCTATATATATATATATATATAAACATATATATACATACAATATATATATAGATAACTATATACTCTATACACAATAGACACACACCTATACACTAATCTCAAATACACATATACACCAACATATATATATAGATCTATACACAAGGTTATATAAATATAGATACTCTCCTATACACACATAGGCATACGTATAGACATAAACCCAATTACACTATTGCATACTCTATATAATACATAGATAGTATACACATATATAATTACATAAGCATGTATAGGAAATTGAGCCAAACAACAACACATGGAGCGCATCGCCCCGTATCACACTTTTCTATGTTACGCTTGCGACACGGCCCCCAACTCACAACCAAACGTATCCCGGAGGACAAGTACAAGCCTAATACATATATTATGAATAATACATATATAAATTATAGTGTCTACGTGTCCGTGTTACCATATGATATGCACATGGCCCCGTGTCGGAGGAAAACCCCCAAAATCGACCGTTTCGTCAAATCGACGAGATTCGGCCCACACGTATCCAATTGTGGACACGACACAAGCTACAAACAAACAATCAATGGTCAATTAGATCTATTAGATCCATTGACAAGCACTACATATGCCAATTTCGGAATTCTCCCAAAATTGGCACCAAAATGGACATAACTTCCACCGTAGGTCTCCAAATGATACCAAAACAAATCCTATGGGTAACCTATGCATGTGGGGTGATTTCTCATGGTAAAATCTTAGATCTATAGCCTATAGGAAGGGAAAAAACTGATTTATACCTATTGGGAGATGGATTCCCAATGAAAAGGTTCCAAATGACAAGTTGCTCTTCTCCTTGTAGATCTTGGCCTCCTCCTCCTTGTTCCTTGCTCCTTGCATATAGATCCTTGATGTAGGGGCTTCAATATTGAATTTAGGATGAGAATTGAAGAGAATTGATGGAGAATTGATGGGGAATTGGAAGGGAAAAAACTAGATCTAGAATTTTGGGGAAGAACTAAAATGAGAGCACTCTCTCTCCTCTCAATTATGGCTGGACATAAACCCTTCCTCAAGCAATGTACAAAGTCAAAAATACCCCTTGGGGCCTCTCATGAAGAAATAATTATGGGGGAAAGGTTCTAGTCTAATGGTTTCACTAATTAATCATGTTTCCTAATCCATGGGCCTAATTCATGGGCTCAACTTAGACTAGTCCAAAAGTTTGTTCATGTCCCCTAATTAAATGATTAAGTCCACTACACAAGTCCAAAATAATTCTACACTAGCAATAATTAAAATAAATAAATTAGTCATGCACAATTATTAATTATAATATTCCTAAAATAATTAATACCCATGATAATTACCAAACTATCCTTAGATGGAAATGTGAGGGTGACAGGAAGCCCCCGTGAATCCCTCATAAAGTAGCTCCTAAAGTCGCTCCTTTTTCTAGCTAACCAGGAGGGGGAGGGCTCCCCCCCCAGGACCCCCTTCCTGTTTTAGTCGCTCGCTCGGAGCTCGCTACACTTATGTCATTCTCTCTCTCAGACTTCCCGACTCTCTCCCTCTCTTGGCCTCTCTGACCCTCCTTTTTTGTAATGCGGGTCAGGGGCCTTGGAGGACGGTCATGAGTCCTCGGTGTTCACTCTTAGTCGCTCGGGGATTCACCCTCGCTACACTCACTCGGCGAGGCCTAACTTCATTCGGTAAGCACCCCCAGTGCTTCCCTAATTTCACTTATTAAACTAAACTCTATAAATAAAGTTACACTACAATTATAAGTGTTAGTTATTCTCCCCTCTCAATCAGTGAAGTATCATATTTGGGGCCATTAACCGCTTCGCTAGTTTCTCCCTATGTGACCGGAAGAAACCCCTTTCCTATACTAATATTCCCCCACCCACCCCTCTCACTCGGCGATGCCTCACATCCGATACCTAACTGTACTTATTAGCAAGTCGATTCGCTCCTTACAACCGATGACTTGTTTAGGAGGAACATCTTCAAATATCCAGGTTTCCAACATTCTCCTTATCTTTACATTTCCCTTGGACCAACTCAATGTATTGAGAATCTTTTTGCAGTAGAATCTTAGTAGCGTTGAACCCACGCAGATGTCGGCCAACAACGTAGATCTACCTTTAGAAGACAACGAGGATTTCCCAAGCGCCTTTTAAGTATGAAAAGGCTTTCACCGTCGATTACTGCATCTTGGGCATAGGGAAAGGAGTGCAAGCCCTCATGCCCAGGAGCCTGTGGTTGGACCGGCTCGGGAGATGGGGAGGCAGGTTCTGGCTCCTCGGCCCTCATTGATAAGTACTATAAGATCTCGTGCATTGGAACCCATGATTATAGACCCGAATTCGTTCGTATGGAACGTCTTCTTTTTTAAGCGAAATCCCCTAGTATATGAAAGAATGAAAAAGTGCTTTCGTTGTTGTGGAATAAGAAGCATTTGTATCTTAATACAAGCCGGAAAGGAAATAATTGCTTTCGTCGACCAATGAAAGTCATGATAGTGAGTCAATCTTGATACTATACATATATCCTTTTTTGTGAGTTGTTAAGCAAGCAAGAATCCTGCCTTTACTTGAACAATGGGGCCATACATAAGTCCTTTCTCGTCCCTTCTGGTGGAGTGAAATTAAAAATTTCGGCTTTAGTCGCTAAGTGGTTTATCCCTAACTTCCAAATCTTAGACTTGTAACGGACTCCGTCCATGCTCAGTAACACATGTTGTTGAATCTTTGCTCATAATATATATATATATATATATATATATATATATATATATATATATATATATATAATGGCGGAGGCGGCTACAGATGTTCCCGAGCACGTAGGGGTACAGAGGAAGGAGTGGGATCCAGGGGAAGGATAAGGCGGATTCTCGAGGGGTTGACAGGTGCAACACATGGTGCCAAGACGGCTGGACCACCGTTGAAAGATGGCGTCGAGGGAGCCCTAGAGGCCGTCAACAGGAGAGACCTCTGGCTAGCAAGGATGGTGGTGGCCGATGGGATCCAAACCAAGGGAGACATGGTGAACGACAGTCGACAAACATGAGCTATGTAGCTGGTAGACAAGTTAATCTAGGGAGAAAGCCAAGGGTTGCAGGTAGGGGTGAGCCTCGGTATAATCGGTCGGTATTTGGTTAATTTTTTCGATAAATTTTAATCGGTGGTTAAAAAATCAATACCAATAACGTACCATTTAGAATCAAATTTTTTTTATTTCGGTTAATCGGTATTCGATCAGTTTTTGTTCGGTAATGATTTTTACCAATTAATATTCGATCAATCAATACACTTATAATTATGGAACCTCTTAACCTAGACTTTAAAAAAATACTTTTTAAGAAGCATTAAATTTCAAATCCAAGCAATATATATATCATAATTTGTTAATAGGAGACATGGATTGCCCTGGGTGTAGGATTGATATATATATATATATATATATATATATATATATATATATATATATATATATATATATATATATAATCTTTTATTTACTCCATATAAGACATGTTTGGCCCCTGAGTTCCTTGCGTCCTCATAATTGAGCACAAAGCAAGTGCATCACATTTCTATTAGATGCAAGCATTAGTAATAAGTTTTTACTGTATGTTATAATTGAGAATTACTTCTAATATTTGACTAAGACAACTAATGCATTACTATTTTCTCTCAAATTCACCTTCCCTTTCTTTTGGATTTAGGTTCTCATAAGTATACTTTTGAGCCTATCACAAGGCTATCATATATAACTCTATGCATTGAGTTTAATAGTCTGTAAGCTATTATTTATCTATCTTTTGCACAAAGGATTGCATAAGATTGACATTGGACCAATCTGGATCAATGACGACCACAGAGCCATATACCAAATTTTTTAGAGACAGAAACCAGTTTCTTTCTGATACACACTATTCTTTAGATTTGTCATGCTCTCAACTTTGCATAGATGGTAGTTACGATATCTAATAAAAATTTCATAGAACAATAAATATTAATCAATAATGATGATGTTTACATTTTGTTTACAACATTTGTATGAAGATGGATACGATATATGTTACTTGTATCTTTATCTACCAAGCAATTAATATTTATTTATTAGAACAATACATAACAAGTCACAAACATCTAAAAATGAGCTTAAAAGATCCAACACAATCACTAAGTTCAATCCTAGCATAAGTTCAAGTACACCAAAACCCAAAGTTATAAGAAAACACAAAAACATAAAATCAAAAGATTGAAAATACAATTCTTAGCATTCTTAACATAACTTAAAATCTACCAAAATCTATTCTAAATTCTAAGAAAATTGATCTAAACTAAAATAAAGATAAAAATAAAAATTAGTAACATAAAATTAATCATGAGAACATTATGAGGAAGAAAAAAATATATATAATCGGTTCAGATTGGTATTTTCGGTATGGCATTATACTCAAACCGCTACTACTACCATTATACCATATTTTGTTGGTTCGACAATTCGGTATTGGTTCGTAATTTTGGTTCAATTTTTGGGACATTTTTTCTGTATTTGGTCGACTTTTCGGTAACGGTCGGTATTTGTTCACCCCTAGCTGCAGGTGTTGGGATCCCCATACAGGTTGGCTCTAACATACGAGAGCACGAGTATGGCGGACATCCAAGACCAACAGGGGAAGGAAATAGGTCTTGGGCAGATAGATGTAGAGAGGGGATAATGTAACTACCATATTTTCTAGGAAAAGTTATTTTAGTCATTTCATAATTAATTAAATATTGTGCATGATAAATAATTATTTGTTGTATTATTTTATTATTGTGTCATGCCCTAGTCACAAAATACGTAGGACTAGGAATACGTAAGCATGCCAGCCGTATGTATATGACAACTCCAATATATAAAAACTATAACACGTACGTACACTGTATTATGAACAATAATTCATAAGTGGTATATAATTATCACAAGTCACAGAGCATAACTGAATCTCATCCACAGAATCAAATATAAATAAATAACCAATCAACTATATAACTAAATCAAGTATAAAATGCTTGATAAGAACAAGTAGTTGGGTGGAGACAAATCCACTACAAAACTAGAATATAAGAGAAATAAAATAAGTACATCTAATGAACAATGAAGCTCGAAGGGAAGACCTCCTCGAAAGATAAGTAGCAAGTCCTGACCCGCACTCCTGCGAATAGTCATGATCGTCTACACCAGGAAAGGGACCAAGTTCTCAGAGGGATGTAACAAGATATATAGAAGCATGCCATAAAGTAAATACTGTAAAAACTCGAGGGTAAACTAACCAGCTAAGTAAAATACAATTTGAAGATAACCTTGGTATGTATGGGTAGGTGAAAGGTATGGCTAAGTATCTGGCATTAGCTGTAAATTGGATGCCAGAAGTATATGCTGACTACATCACCGATCATGATAGCGCGTAGCTAGTAACCTCTGCCAGATATATCGACAAGCATATACGCCCATAACTGGGTAACACTGAGCCCATAACCGGATAACACATAGCCCATAACCGGGTAACACTCTTACGACCCCGTAGTTTACTCTGAAACTACGGTACACAAATGTTTGTCCTATATGCCTACTAATCGTCTTTCCCGTCCAATGCCAATATAAAAGTCGTGAACACGACGTGAACATCTCGTACTATAATGCAAGTCTCTATAAAAATAAACAACTAAGCTAAATACCGTCACACGTGCTGCTCACACCGATGGCCAGTCGAATATGAAGCACGCGTCCCTACATGAACTCACTATGTGACATACAATGATACGTGTCAAGGCTTGGGGAGTCATATTAATAACTCTATAACTTTAGGTGCGTCCACTAGACACTAGGTCAAACACAAGTCCTAACGTCAACGCCTTCGTTGACTGCACCCGAGTCTTTCTCGGACATGCACAGTTATATAATATTAAAATAATAAAATATACAACTATTAATAACTGAATTTAAATAGTACAATAAGGTAAGGTATACTTGCCTTCTCTGAAAAAGAATAAAGTCTCAACTCAAGGCGTCGTCCGATCTACCCATCACATAAATTAAACAAGTTAGGTTACAAAAGTGGGTGAATAGGTTCCTCTATTTTAATCTATTTTAATTCTGAATAAAATAATCTAAAATAATATTTTAATCTTATTATAATCTAATTTTATTATTAAATCCTAATTTTGGTCCAAATAAAGTCAACTTTACGGATTTGTGATCCGTGGCACACAAATCGAGATAATCCGTTGACCAAAAGGTCAACTGACTCAAATATTGGATTTGTGTGTGGAATACTATAGTTTTTATTACTACATAAATACTAGAATTGACGGTTTCATAAAATCACAAGTCGGTAAAGAGTTATGGCCACAAGGGCGCACATATTACAGTTTTCGGTGGTTTTATATTTATGTCTATGTTGCACAAATTTTAAAGTAGATTAAACTTGCATGTTAAATTCTGAAAAATAATTTTATGGAATTTCATCATGTTAGCTTTTTGAAACTTTAAATAGCTCATAATTTTGAGTTCGGGAACTCCCAAAATCTCAAAAATACGAAAATACGTATGATTTCGGATAGCTGGCACTTTTAGAATTTTCTGAAAAAATAAGTTCTGAAATTATTAAAATAATTTATATATTCATAAACCTAACCTTGATATGGTTCTAACAAAGAAAACTGGAGCACGTTTGGAGTCCAGAGCTAGGAGATATCGTCTTTTTAAGTCGTCATAACTACTAGAAAATGAGGCTGAATTTATGACAAATTTTTGGACGAAAAAGATAGGAGTTTGGGAAAGAAAAATATGAAATATGAGATTATTCTCTAAGTCTAATAGGTATTTATAATGGTGGAGACTATTTAATTGAATACGACTAGGATTGGCTAATTTGGATATGATTATGATCAGTTTAAATAAGAATAAGATATGCATGAAGTTGCATTCCTAGTAGGCTAATGATTTTAATTAATTTAAAATATAGTTTAAATTTATCTCAATAATTTATAATATTAAATAGAATTAAAGATAATACAAATAATTTATATATAATCTTATTAATATCTATTAACACTAAATTAACATCTATCTAATATTAAGACTTTATATATCCAAATAAATCCTCAATAATTCCAAAAATAATTCCTTAAAATTCTAAATAAATTACAGAAAAATATATTTAAATATTTTAACTCTAAAATAAATATTTGGTAGTAACAACAAGCAAGTATGGTCTCATAGTAAATCATGAAAGTCCTAAAAATTTACGTTCCCTGTGTTTTAATTACCTAAAAATTCTAAAAAAATCTTCAAAAATCTAAAATAGTCTAAAATTGATTCTATATAAATATTTACATAACTAAATATGCTAAAAAAATTATTTTATAATTAACTAAGAGAATAATCTAAAGTAATTCAATATTTAAAATAATCTATAATAAATATAATAACATTAAATACACAAGGGTGAGGGGGTTTACAATCTACCCAACTTACAAAAAATTTGTCCTCGAAATTAAAAATAAGAAATGATTTGTTAAATCTTTCACATTCGTGTCTAAGGCAAGTCAACCGCAATCTTCTTAAAAATTTAAATGACAAAATCTATTCAAATCTATCATAATCTCTTCAAAATAAAAATAACCACTGTTTAAATCAAAATTTAACCAATCATAATCTCTTCTAGATTTTTAAATAATCAACATCCAAATTTAATTCAAATCTATATGATATCTTGAAGATTTAAATAACCAACATCAAAATTTATATCAAGATTTCTAACTATCATAGTCTTTTATAAATTTTAAACAATTCTAATCAAATCTTATTCCTATATTTCAACTTAAGAATTTTGTACTTTTCAAATTTTAAATTCAATTTCTATTATCAACATTTCAAATAAGCGATCCAACAATCAAAATTTAACTTTTAATTCAAATCATCAAATTATAAAAGTTTTATATTCAATCCATCAATGTTCATATTTAGAGTTATATTTTTCCCTCCTCAAGATTTAAATCGTTAATTCAATCTCCAATATTCAAAATTTAAATCATGTGCTCAAATTATAAATATTTGGTCTGCAATATCAAAATTTTAAAAATATTCTATAAGGCATTCTTATCTTTAAAGTTAAATTATCATAATCTAAATAATTCTTCTAAAAAATTTTAAAATTATAATGACTTAAATCTCTCAATCTAATCTTACTTAATTATAATCTAAAAATTTTTTTACCTCAAGTTGACAATGCAACTCCTACCTAATTTAGAATTTACCGATCAATCACATCGGCTATAAATTTAAGAAAAACTTCCTCAAATTATTTACTTATGTTATTCAATCAATAAAATATCTCACATATTTTATGCCCTTAATTACAAAAGATAGTCATCAAGTAATATGATTGGCCTATGGGGTATATCTAGTACTCTCCGTGTATCAAACATATATGAAGCACGAGCGTTCGTCTTTCCGAAATAAGGGAAGACAAAGAACAATAATAAATAATTCAAGAATGAGGTGATAGAATGCAAGTACGGGGTTCAAAGCGATTAAAGAATTCAAAAGGGAGTTGTCAAGGCAGTTATGGATTAAAATCCTATTTTGGTATATTTATATTCGCATGTTCATATCAGAACAGTTATGTACCTGATATGATATGATCTAACCTGTCTAGAGGGCAAATATATTCGTCTACCAGTCAACTATATATCTCAATCCACGTAAAGTAGTTATGCGAAGAGCGAATCAAACGCACTAAGGTTAGCTAGACCATAATACACTGATTCTGATTAGACAATTGTATTATTGTGTGCACCCAATAATACGTATGTCATGAACAAGCTCGATAAAAGAATAAGCTTGCAAAACTAGGCTATAATAGCAACATGAGTCGAGGTAGTCCATAAAATATAAGTACGCTGGATTATGATAAAGGAAGGTACAAAATAATTCAAGTTCACAAAGAAGATAAGACTCGTCCGGTGTTGTGCCTCTACAGTTGCCATACTAACTCCTTGTCTAAGTCTCTAGTCAACCTAATAGGGGTATGGGCCTCTAAGTTCTACAGTCTGGATAAACACTATCTTCTTATGCAAGCCTATAGTTGGTGTCATTCAATTATACTTCATTAATGGGTCAAAAGAACTATGTGATACTAGGTTATGAGGCATACTATCCAACTTAAAAGAATTAACTAATATTGTAACTGCCTTGTGGGGATAAAGTAGAAACTCTTGTTAAGGTATACGAGGAAAAGATCTTGGTACCTATTAGGGTATACTATTACATTATATAGGTAATGGTCATCTTAAGTCTTAATCACAGTACTTATAGAACAAAAGTGTTAATATTAAGAATGGAGAAGTTACTAGCTCTCAAGTAAAAGGGGATATAACCTATATGGAGATATGTGGAACAAATTACTTGATTTGAAACTAAAGGATAATCATAAAATTATAATCTAACAACTCAAACTATCAAGTTCTAACTACTAAGCACATAATTTCAAAATTCAAGATTAACAACTATAATCCTAACAAACTATATAGCCTTAACATAAAAGAAAATTACTTGGCCTACAATCATAAGGGTTAGGTGGCACGAATTAAAAGATGAAAGAAAATTTTAGTCGTCGCACAATTAGCGAGCGTTAAGGTTTCGGAGGAACAAGAGATAAAATTAAATGGAGAGACTCTTGATAATATCATGGTTTCCTAAGAAAATATGGTATGCTAATCTCTGTGTTCGAGGTATGATCAAGAAAAATATTCCATTCATTCCTCTTGGCTTCCTAAGGTACTGTTATGCTAATATCAAGACAATAAGCTAAATTTATAGTTCTCTAATATTATCTCACTATAAAAGTTAGGTTTAGTCATAATATTTAACCTTGAATTTTTATTGCTTCCTCAATACTAGGGTCAAACAATATGGTCAAATTTCTTACTAACCCTAGTAGTGTCTATACTACTCTCAAGTCCTTCATAAATATATCAAGGGATAATGGTCAATTAATCTACAGGTAAGGGATGCTAGGGTTTATTAGGTATTCTAAACTTAGTGATGTACCAATATTCTAGTTAGATTCTTAGTAGAAATATTACCCTAATTATTATCCTAATAATAAGGATTCCTATATTCTATGAGAAGGCTATACTTAAGGAACTATTAGGGAAGTACATGAATCAAGCATGATGCAATTATTTAAATAGAACGGACTAGAAGGAAGGTGAGTCTGTCAAATATGGATGAGACCTAAAACTCTAATCCTAGGTGCAGGCCCGCTCGGTATAGTTACGTAACCGAAATGACTAACTCGACCTGCATGGACCACCACTAAAAATATGTCACGTCCCAGTCCCAAAATACGTAGGACTAGGAATATGTAAGCATGCCAGGCGTATGTATATGGCAACTCCAATATATGGAAACCATAACACATACGTACACTGTATTATGAACAATAATTCACAAGTGGTATATCATTATCACAAGTTACAGGGCATAACTAAATCTCATCCACAGAATCGAATATAAATGAATAACCAATCAACTATATAACTAAATTAAGTATAAAATGCTCGATACGAACAAATAGTTGGGTGGAGACAAATCTACTACCAAACTAGAATATAAGAGAAATAAAATAAGTACATTTAATGGACAATAAAGCTCGAAGGGAAGACCTCCTCGAAAGATAAGTAGCAAGTCCTGATCCGTGCTCCTACGAATAGTCATGATCGTCAACACCTGGAAAGAGACCAGGTCCTCAGAGGGACGTAACAAGATACATAGAAGTATGCCATATAGTAAATACTGTGAAAACTCAAGGGTGAACTAACCCGCTAAGTAAAATGTAATTTGAAGACAACATTGGTACGTATGGGTAGGTGAAAGGTATAAAGCGTAGCATCAAGCCAGAGGCTAAGTATCTGGCATTAGCTGTAAACTGGATGCCAGAAGTATATACTAATTACATCATCGATCATGATAGCGTGCAGCTAGTAACCTCTGTCGGATGTATCGATAAGCATATACGCCCATAATCGGGTAACACTGAGCCCATAACCGGGCAACACATAGCCCATAACCGGGTAACACTGAGGCTCACAATCCCGTAGTTTACTTTAAAACTACGGTAGCCAAATATCTGTCCCATACGCCTACTATTGTCTTTCCCGCCCAATGTCAATGTACAAGTCGCGAACACGACGTGAACATCTCGTACTATAATGCAAGTCTTTATAGAAATAAACAACTAAGCTAAATACCGTCACACGTGCTGCTCACACCGATGGCCAGTCGAATATGAAGCACGCGTTCCTACATGAACTCACTCTGTGACATGCAATAATACATGTCAAAGCCTGGAGAGTCATATTGATAACTCCATAACTTTAGGTGCGTCCACTATATACTAGGTCAAACACAAGTCATAACGTCAACGCCTTCGTTAACTGCACCCGAGTCTTTCTCGGACGCACACAATTATATAATATTAAAATAATAAAATATACAACTATTAATAACTGAATTTAAATAGTACAATAAGGCAAGGTATACTTGCTTTCTCTAAAAAAGAATCAAGTCTCAACTCAAGGCGTCGTCCGATCTACCCGTCACATAAATTAAACAAGTTAGGTTACAAAAGTGGGTGAATAGGTTCCTCCATTTTAATCTATTTTAATTTTGAATAAAATAACCTAAAATAGTATTTTAATTTTATTATAATCTAATTTTATTGCTAAACCCTAATTTTGGTCCAAAGAAAGTCAACTTTACGGATTTTTGTTCCGTGGCACGCAAATCAAGGCAATCAGTTGACCAAAAAGTCAACCGACTCCAATCCTAAATTTGTGTGTGGAATACTATAAATTTAAATACTATAGGAACATCGGAATCAACGGTTTCATAAAATTACAAGTCGGTAAAGAATTATGGCCACAAGGGCGCACAAATGACAGTTTTCGGTGGTTTCATATTTACGTCTATGTTGCACGAATTTTAAAGTAGATTAAACTTGTATGTTAAATTCTGGAAAAATAATTTTATAGAATCTTATTATGCCAGCTTTTTGAAACTTTAAACGGCTCATGATTTTGAGTTTGGGATCTCCCAAAATCTCGAAAACACGAAAATATGTCTAATTTTGGATAGTTGGCACTTTTAGAATTTTTTTGGAAAAATAGGTTCTGATTATTAAAATAATATATATATTCAGAAAAATAACCTTGATACGGTTTTAACAAAAAAATTGGAGCACGTTTGGAGTCTGGAGCAAGGAGATATCGTCTTTTTAAGTCGTCATAACTACTAGAAAATGAGGCTGAATTTATGACGAATTTTGACTATTTTTTGACAAAAAAGAGAGGAATTTAGGGGAAAAAATATGAAAGATGAGTTTATTCCATAAGTCTAATATATATTTATAATGATGGAGACTATTTAATTGAATACGACTAGGATTGGCTAATTTGGATATGATTAGAATTAGTTTAAATAAGGATAGGATATGCATGAAGTTATTTTCCTAGTAGGCTCAGGATTTAAATTAATTTAAAATATAGTTTAATTTTATCTTAATAATTTACAATCTTAAATAAAATTAAAGATAATACAAATAATTTATATATAATCTTATTAATATCTATTAACACTAAATTAGCATCTATCTAATATAAAGACTTTATATATCCAAATAAATCCTCAATAATTCCAAAAATAATTCCTTAAAATTCTAAATAAAATACAAAAAAATATATTTAAATATTTTAACTCTAAAATAAATATTTGGTAGTAACAACATACAAGTATGGTCTCATAGTAAGTCATGGAAGTTCTAAAAATTTACGTTCCCTACGTTTTAATTACCTAAAAATTCTAGAAAAATCTCCAAAAATCTAAAAAAGCCTAAAAATAATTCTAAATAAATATTTACATAAGTAAATATACTAAAAAATTATTTTCTAATTAACTAAGAGAATACTCTAAAGTAATTCAATATTTAAAATAATCTATAATAAATATAATAATATAAAATACACACAAAATATCTATTTTGGGTGAAGGGGTTTACATATTGTTAGATGTTAGTTTATTATTTTGGACTTGTATTAGTGGACCTAACTAGTTTAGTTTCGACTCATGGACCAACATGTATTAATTGTTAGAATTGAGCCCATTTAAAAGCCCATTCATTAGGAGGATGATTAGTTTAATTAAATCATTAGATTAGAACCTTCCCTCCTTAATTATTTCTTCATGAGAGGCCCCAAGGGGTATAATGGATATTACATAGTGACTTGAGGAAGGGGTAGGGGTGCTGGCCTATTAAAGAAGAGGGAGAAAGTTTCTCTCAGCTCTTTTTATTTGAAAATTAGATCTAGAATTTCTCTTAACCAAATTCCTTTATTCCACATCATTTTTCCTACCAAATTTTACCCCAATTCCTTTCTAAATCACCATTGGAGACTAGTAGAGCAATGATCTAGAAGGAGAAAGCAAAGATCTACAAAGAGGAGCAATGATCTACTATTTGGAGGCCAATTTTATCACATTTGGAGGTTGCATTGGGAATCCATCTCCCAATAGGTATAATTTAGTTTTTTCCCTTAATTTAGGTTCTAAATATAAGAATTAACCATGAAAAATAAACCCATATGCATAGATTACCCCATATGATTTGGTTTTGAGTTCATTGGAGGCCTATTGAGAAAGTTAAGGTACTTTTTATGCCAATTTTTGGGGAATTTCGATATTGACACTTGTTGTGTTTGTCAATTGATTCTATAGATCAGTTTGACATATATTTGTATGTTTGGGGCTAGTGTCGTGTCCATAATTGGGTACGTGTAGGTCGTATCCCAATAATTTGGTAATACGTGTTAATTTGGTGATTTTTTCTCCGATACGGGACTTTGTGCATGTCATATTTTGATACGGACATATAGATTTGTGTTTGACTCTTCGTATTATTAATAAATAATATATTAGACTTGCTCGTATCCTTCGGGGTACGTTTGGATGTGTGGTGGACTCGTGTCGCAAGCGTATTATAGATCTAGTATGATACGGGTGTGATGCACTTCATGTGTTTTGTCACGATCCGTATCCAAAAAATTGGGCATGAGCCGTGTGTACGTCCAGCCTACGCCGCAGAATCGGCGGTAGAACACTGTAAAGGTCCGTTCTAGGTCAACCATATCTATATATCTCACAAAAATCTGTCAATAACCTCTCCAAAAGGAGGGCAACCACACAATATATTATGAATAATCCTCTCCAAAAGAAGGGCAACCATGCAATATATATATGAACTCTCAATCACAATAACTAGGGAAAGAAATAAAAGTACGATATGATAGCAAAAGGAAACAAAGAAATACAGAGCAAGACAATATCCAAAAATATAGTCCAAGTCTATAATAGCTACAACATCTCACAAGCAACAAAAGAATAAGTACAATCATCCAAAATAATCAACTGGGAACAACCCAGGAAATCCACCTAGCTAACTAGGGTGCTAAAGGCGTCTCCTCGGCGCACTCCTCCTCAGTCTCGGGGGTCACAACACTCGTCAATACCCGGCCCGTAAAAAGTCGAGCAATAATCCTCAGGATCCTCTGGAAAAATATGCCCAGTCAGGACTGGAGCGAAGTACATAACTCTGAAAGCAACTCCAAATACATGGTAAGGTGTATATGACGAGCAATAGAAAAGTATACAAGATGTACAAGAAATAAATACATGCTGGAGCAGAATAAGTAGCTGCAATATAAACTGGAGAACAATATAAGTAGTGAAAAAGTAATTGCAGGTGAGAAAACATGAATACTAGCTAAGTGCCTTGAGCACAAGTTCGTTATGTGATCGGCTTAGGTTGCACATGAAAAATACTACGATAACTCTGTTATGCGTGAGTTGCATAACCGACATACACATGAATACTGTTTGGCTTTGATCACATAACCAACTCCTACTCCCCTCCCCCACTAATACTCTTGGATCCAACCACAACACGCTACGTACATGATAAATAGCTCGCGCACACGAAGACGAGAGTACAAGAAGCACATGATAGCACATGAGAATCAATACCCGAAGCACATGATGAAATACACGTGATAGAGTACCCGCTGAACACGGTAAGGGGGATAACATCTCATGATTGGATCCACTAGTACCAGCTCGTGTAACAATGTTAAAGAATCAAGTATCACAGTTCTAGAACAGGTGATATAAACGCTATCATGAAATAAAAACTATCAGAGGTAGGTACTCGCCTGATGTCCTGAGCAACTGATGGGGATCAAGATCCGGACCGGTGTCACAAGAACCTATTACAAAAAGCAAAATTAAACAGGGTTCTAAGGAGTTAAACTAATATATAATAATTAAAAATAGGCTTCTAGGAATATTCTAGGTCGAACGGGTCAAACCGGTGAAATTCGGGTCAAAAAGTCAACCGGGGTCCAAAAAGTCAACTCTAGGTCAAAACTAGGTCAAACATTGACTTTTACGGTCAACGAGGACAATTACGGTCAAAGCTAGGTCAAACTAGGGTGCCCCTGAAATTCTAGGTCAAACCGAGCTCATTAAGCTAGTAAACTCTCAAACTCGCCTCTTCAAGATACCGGGATACCCTCGGTATCCGATACCTCGCCCTAGGCCACGCACCCCGCCTAAACCTGCTAAAACCTATGCTAGTACGCGTAAATATATACACATATATATATAAAAATCACTCCAATACTATTCCTAGGCTATTGCTCAAGTACCCCGCTCGAAACTCAATACCTTGGTGAGATACCTTGATATCTCAAGGTATTGGGATACTCTCCAATACCCCTCTAACTACCCCTCTAGTTAGCTATCTAGGTATATAGATATATTCCTAGTTATTAATCTAGGCTAGAAAATATATATATAGCACATATATATATATACACCTAGATATCTATATGCATATACATATATATATTCATAACACATATACACATATACCCATACCCACACACACTCTCAATATGTATATATATATATATCTATCTAGATATCTATACATATATATATATTGCTATAGGTATATATCTAGCTATATGTATGTATGTATCTATGCACATAGATATATATAGTTATCTAACTACTTATCTATCTTTCTATCTAATATCCATCTAACCATCTATCTATCTAACTTTCTATCTATTAATATATACATATATATCCTACCAATCTATCTATTAAATCTATAAACCATCACACACCCGCCACCTAGCTGCTAGCAAACGCGCTGCGCTACATGCTAGGGCCTGCTGTTGCTGCTTCCTTGCATTGCTGCTGTGCTGCTGCTGCTGCATTGCTACTGAGCTGCTGCTGCTTGCTGCTGAGCTGCTGCTAGCATTGCTGCTGAGCTGCTGCTGCTGCTTGCTGCTGCTGTGCAGCTGTGCCCCCCCCCCCGCTGTGCTGCACACACAGCCCCACACACACACGAGCACGCACACACACAACTATAAACACACAGACACACATACTTATATACATATATATACATATATATATATATATATATATATATATATATATATATATATATATATATATATATATATATATATATATAAAACTCTATATATATATATACACACACACACACTAACATATATAAATACACACACACACTTATGCATAAATACGCACATAGCTATATATATATATATATATAAACACACCTATTTATATATATATGCACACACACACATATATATATATATATATATATATATATATATATATATATATATATATATATATATATATCAACACACACACACTCTTACATATACATATATATATATATACACACTCATACTAGTATAAATATACAAGCATATATATAAATACACACACATATATAGATATTCAAACACATATACATAAATATAGACACACACATAAATATATATATAGACACAAATACATATATATATATACACTCAAAACAACACAACACAACACACCACAACCACGCACACAACGCTCTCCAACGCACGCCCAACGGTCCCGACACCCACCAACACCTATAAATATATAAAATATAATCCGAGAAATCTAGCACACACTCCCCGATGCTAACCCAACGCGCGCACAAGCCCGAAACTAGGAAACCAAGTCGAAATGGCCGTTCGGTCATTTTGACGAACACGCGGTGTGCGGTTTGGAAAACCTCCTGAAACGCACACCAAACCAACTCGGAATCGGCCCAAAATTTATCCACAGGTTCTAAACGATGCCTAGATCCTAGAAAAAATGCTACTGCGTCGATTCTAGGCCCGTGGCGAAAACGCGCACGCACTTAGAACCGGCGACGACGAAAATCCTAAATTCGTACGAAACGTCCGTTTCTTCGCGACACGACTTTCCGTGTCCGAACGGAGACACGCACTCACCCTCAAGACACCCGACAACGTCAACCTAGGTCTGTCTAACATAGGGCATCACCCAAAATTGGGCCAATTTTGGATCCCACCCGAAATTGACACAAAACCTAGTGTCAAAGTCTCCAAACTCAACCAAACTAGTTCCAACTTTCTCCCACGGGTAGGCTTAGGGTCTAGGAAGGTTCTAAACCACTAATTATACTACACAAGAGTAATTAGCAAGGGGAAAGTTAGGGTTTATCTCTTGGGAGTTGGAATCCCAAGGCCAAAGTCTCCAATCCACTTGAAATTACCTCCCTCAAGCTCCAAGCCACCAAATCTAGCCTCCACACTATGTCTAGGCTCCACACACCTAGGTTAAGAAAAATTTAAGGTTAGGGTTTACACAAAAGAAGAAGGAATGAAAAAAGGAAGGAAAAAAAAATGAGAACACTTACTTGGAAGAAGGAAGGAAGAAGAAAGAAGGAATGGAGAAGAAGAAGAAGAAGAAGAAGAAGTGAAGAAGAAGAAGGAAGGAATGGGGGAGTGGCTGCTGTGTGGTCGGGTGTGGGCTGGAAATAGGGGCCGGCCAAGTGTAAAATAGGTTTCCAAAGTCTCCAAATATCCAAAATGCCCTCATCTCACTTTGTTTTGGGTTTCGGGTTCCAAAAGCGCTCAAACTAACTCCCAATCTCTCCAACTAACCCACTAAAAATATAATAAATATTCTAAACCCAAAAATAGGTCTCACATGGGTGTGGGTTGGGTCGGATATGGGTCCACTAGGGTCTGACATGGGTCCAGACTAGCCAAAACCCTAAAACAATCAACTAAAAAAATAATACAATCACTATTTAAATATAAATATAATTATTTAAAAATAATTCACAATTTATCAAATAAAAAAAATAACCCTATTTTCTAGAATTGGGTAGTGACAAGCCTACCCTCCTTAAAATAATTTTGTCCTCGAAATTAAAAAGACGAAACTAGGACAGGAAAGCAAAGAAAAGAACCATACCTCAGGGCTCGAAAAGATAGGGGTATCGTTCGTGCATTTCATCCTCCCTCTCCCAGGTCGACTCACCTGGAGAGTGATGCCTCCACACGACACAAATCAAGGGAATAGTCTGGTTCCTCAACACCTTCTTTCGCCGATCCAGAATCTCCACCGGCTGCTCTGGATAGCTAAGAGTAGGGCCCACCACGATCTCTGAGTGATCCAATACGTGACTGGGATCCGCCACGTATCGTCTCAACTGCGACACGTGGAACACATCATGAACTCCCTCCAGCGTAGGCGACAACTCAAGCCTATACGCTACGGTGCCGACCCTCTCAAGGATACAGAAGGGTCCGACAAAACGTGGGCTAAGCTTTCCGCCTCCACCGAAGCGAATAGTGCCCCGCGTCGGAGAGATCCTCAGGAACACCAGATCTCTAACCTAGCACAAACAAGGTCTCTGCACTTAGTCTAAAATAAGCAATCACAAGCAAACACAAGAACAAAATCTAGATTCTAAGCTATATCTCAAACTCCAAATGTCCCCGGTGGCTATCGGCCCAATGCCGCTGCCTGTCCTGCGCCACCCAAAGTCTATCTCTAATGAGCTTGACCTTCTCCGCTGCATCAACCACCATCTCCGGGCTAAGCAAAGCTCTCTCGCCTACATCATCCCATGATAACGGAGTGCGACACCTCCGTCCATACAATGCCTCGAATGGTGACATCTCGATACTGGCTTGGTAGCTGTTATTGTAAGCAAACTCTACCAAGTGTAAATAATCCTTCCAAGAGCCTCTGAAATCCAAAACACAAGTGCGAAGCATGTCCTCAAGTATCTGGATGGTCCTCTCTGACTGACCATCTGTCTGTGGGTGATATGCACTCCTAAACTTGAGCTGGGTGCCCAAGCTAGCCTGCAGACTCCTCCAGAAATGTGAAGTAAAGCGACTGTCCCGATCTGATACTATGCTCACAGGAACTCCATGCAGTCTGACTATCTGGCGCACATACATCTCTGCTAGTCTCTCTGTAGACGTACCCACTTTGAATGGTAGAAAGTGGGCCGATTTGGTCAACTTGTCCACGATGACACAAATCGCATCCTTTCCGCCTGGAGAACGGGGAAGTCCAGAAACAAAATCCATGGTCACATGCTCCCATTTCTACTTCGGAATGGGTAACGGCTGGAGTAAACCTCCTGGCCTCTGCCTCTCCGCCTTCACCTGCTGGTACATAAGCATCGGGATACGAAGCGTGCTACCTCCCGCTTCATCCCGTACCACCATACATGCTCTCTCAGATCTCTATACATCTTGTTGTCACCTGGATGCATAGAGTACTGGGATCGATGCGCCTCCTAAAGAACCTCATCGCACAATGACCCACTCGGCACACACAACCTGGTACCGTGCCGCAATGAACCATCATCAGCAATGGTGAAGTCATCTGACAATCCCATCTGAACCTACGCCCTGATGCTCCTCAGGGACTCATCCTCAAACTGTGTAGCCCTGATCCGATCTACCAACTCTGACTGAATCTGCAGTCCCCATATCTGCATCTCAACTCCAGGCACTATCACTTCAATGTCCAAGCTCTCTAGATCTGCCAGAAGATAACGATCTGTAGTCAGGCACATAGCTACCGGATACCTGCTCATCGCATCCGCAACTACGTTCGCCTTCCCTGGATGGTACTACAACAATATGTCGAAGTCTTTCATCAACTCCAACCATCTCCTCTGCCTCATGTTCAGCTCTTTTTGGGTAAACACATACTTCAAGCTCTTGTGGTCTGTGAAGATCTCCACACGCTCTCCGTATAAATAGTGTTTCCATAACTTCAGAGCAAAGATGACCACTGCCAACTCCAAATCGTGGGTAGGATAGTTCTTCTCATGATGACGTAATTGCCTGGAAGCATAGGCAATCACCCTCCCATTCTGCTACAACACACAACCCAGTCCCTTCTCCGATGCATCACTATAGATAGTGAATCCTCCAGAACCTGATGGCAATGTCAACACTGGAGCTGTCGTCAACCTCCTCTTCAGCTCATCAAAGGCGATCTGGCACTCCTCTGACCAAACAAACTCTACATCCTTCCGAGTCAGCCTGGACAACGGCTCTGCAATCCGAAAAAAATCCTGAACAAATCTCCTGTAGTAACCTGCCAGTCCCAGGAAACTCCTTGACCTCGGCTACTGAACTCAGAGCACTCCATGCCTCAACTGCTATGATCTTTCTCGGATCCACCGAGATACCCTCTCCAGTCACCACATGACCAAGGAATTCAACATTGTCAAGGAAGAACTCACACTTCGAAAGCTTTCCATAAAGCTTCTCCTTCCTGAGAGTCTCCAGCACTATCCTCAGATGCTCCTCGTGCTCCTCTGGGGTCTTCGAATACACCAAGATATCATCTATAAACACCACCACAAACCTGTCCAGATGCTGATGGAACACCTTGTTCATCAGATTCATGAACACTGCCGGGGCATTAGTCAACCCAAACGGCATCACCATGAACTCATACTGTCCATATCTGGTCCGAAAAGCTGTCTTCGGAATATCCTCCTTCCTGACCTTTACCTGGTTGTAGCCTGTCCTCAGATCAATCCTGGAAAACACCCTCGCTCCGCTCAACTGGTCAAAAAGATCATCAATACGCGGCAGCGGATACTTGTTCTTGATTGTGAGATTGTTCAGAGCCCTGTAGTCGATATACATTCGTATCGACCCATCCTTCTTCGGCACAAAAAGTACCGGAGCACCCTACGAAGAAGAACTAGATCTGATAAATCCCTTATCCTGAAGCTCATCCACCTGCTTCTTCAACTCTATCAGCTCAATATTGCTGACTCTATAGACGTGCTGGGATATCGGCTCCGCGCCTGGCACTAAGTCTATAGAGAACTCCACATCTCTTTCCGGAGGTAACCCTGGCAACTCCTCCGAAAAGACATTCATGTACTCCTCTATCAGTGGATGTAGCAACCTCGGCTCTACCACCAGGGCTCCGCAGAAGACTCCCTCGGTCTGCTCCGTTGCTCCTCTGGCAAACTAAAACTCTAGCTCACCCAGCGGACTAAACAACACTCTGCCTCCACGACAATCTATACTAGCACAATGCATACTCAACCAATCCATCCCGAGTACAATGTCGTAGCTCGAAAGTGGCATTACGAGTAGGCACACACTCAACTCCCGGCCTCCCAAGGTAACTCTTCGGTCTCTGCAGACATCACTGACTAGGATGATACCACCCTCGGTCATGATCTTGCAGAGTCTAGCTAAAGGTTCAACAACAAGATGATGTCTAACAGCAAAAGATACATACACAAAACTATAGGAAGCCCCAGAATCAAATAAAGCAAGTGCTGGAATAGAATTAAGAAGAACACAGATCAAAAGAAGTCAATACGGTACAAGAAACGATATCATCAAAGAAGGACAGTAATATTGCAAAAAAAAACAATTTCAGGAAAATTAAAGATAGCAAAAGAAAGCAGGAAGGGTCCTAGTTGTGATTGAGCACACTTTCTCTCAGCCTATATCCTATTGCAGGTAGACCTAAAAACTAGACCTACATAGGCCGCCACCAAAAATGTGTCACGATCCGCACCCGAAAAATCGGGCATGAGCCGTGGGTACGTCCAGCCTACGCCGCAGAATCGGCGGTAGAACGCTATAAAGGTCCGTTCTAGGCCAACCATATCTATATATCTCACAAAAATCTGTCAATAACCTCTCCAAAAGGAGGGCAACTACGCAATATATATATGAATAATCCTCTCCAAAAGGAGGGCAACCACGCAATATATATATGAACTCTCAATCACAATAACTAGGAAAAGAAATAAAAGCACGATATGATAGCAAAAGGAAACAAAGAAACACAGAGCAAGACAATATCCAAAAATATAGTCCAAGTCTATAATAGCTACAATATCTCACAGGCAATAAAAGAATAAGTACAATCATCCAAAATAATCAACTGGAAATAACCCAGGAAACCCACCTAGCTAACTAGGGCGCTAAAGGCGTCTCCTCGGCCACTCCTCCTCAGTCTCGGGGTCACAACCCTCGTCAACACCCGGCCCGTAGAACGTCGGGCAATAATCCTCAGGATCCTCTGGAAAAATATGCCCAGTCAGGACTGGAGCGAAATACATAACTCTGAAAGCAACTCCACATACATGGTAAGGTGTATATGACGAGCAATAGAAAAGTATACAAGATGCACAGGAAATAAATACATGCTGGAGCAGAATAAGTAGCTGCAATGTAAACTGAAGAACATTATAAGTAGTGGAAAAGTAACTGCAGGTGAGAAAACATGAATACTAGCTAAGTGCCTTGAGCACAAGTTCGTTATGTGATCGGCTTAGGTTGCACATGAAAAATACTATGATAACTCTATTATGCGTGAGTTGCATAACCGACATACACATGAATACTGTTTGGCTTTGATCACATAACCAACTCCTACTCCCCTCCCCCACTAATACTCTTGGATCCAACCACAACACGCTACGTACTTGATAAATAGCTCGTGCACACGAAGGCGAGAGCACAAGAAGCACATGATAGCACATGAGAATCAATACCCGAAGCACATGATGAAATACACGTGATAGAGTACCCGCTGAACACGGTAAGGGGGATAGCATCTCATGACGGGATCCACTAGTACCAGCTCGTGTAACAATGTTAAAGAATCAAGTGTCACAGTTATAGAACAGGTGATATAAACGCTATCATGAAATGGAAACTATCAGAGGTAGGTACTCGCCTGATATCCTGAGCAACTGATGAGGATCGAGATCCGGACCGGTGTCGCAAGAATCTATTATGAAAAACAGAATTAAACAGGGTTCTAAGGAGTTAAACTGATATAAAATAATTAAAAACATGCTTCTAGGGATATTCTAGGTCGAACGGGTCAAACCGGTAAAATTTGGATCAAAAAGTCAACCAGGGGTCCAAAAAGTCAACTCTAGGTCAAAACTAGGTCAAACGTTGACTTTTATGGTCAACGAGGACAATTACGGTCAAAGCTAGGTCAAAATAGGGTGCCCCTAAAATTCTAGGTCAAACCGAGCTCATTAAGCTAGTAAACTCTCAAACTCACCTCCTTGAGATACCGGGATACCCTCGGTATCCGATACCTCGCCCTAGGCCACGCACCCCGCCTAAACCCGCTAAAACCTATGCTAGCACGCGTAAATTTATACACATATACATATAAAAATCACTCCAATACTATTCCTAGGCTATTGCTCAAATACCCCGCTCGAAAATCAATACCTTGGAGAGATACCTTGATATCTCAAGGTATTGGGATACTCTCCCATACCCCTCTAACTACCCCTCTAGTTAGCTATCTAGGTATATAGATATATTCCTAGTTATTAATCTAGGCTAGAAAATATATATATATATAGCACATATATATATACACCTAGATATCTATATGCATATACATATATATATATATTCACAACACATATACACATATACCCATACCCACACACACTCTCAATATGTATATATCTATCTATCTAGATATCTATACACACACACACACACACACATATATATATATATATATATATATATATATATATATATATATATATATTGCTATAGGTATATATCTAGCTATATGTATGTATGTATGTATGTATGTATGTATGTATGTATGTATGTATGTATGTATCTATGCACATAGATATATATAGCTATCTAACTACTTATCTATCTTTCTATCTAATATCCATCTAACCATCTATCTATCTAACTTTCTATCTATTAATATATACATATATATCCTACCAATCTATCTATTAAATCCATAAACCATCACACCCCCGCCACCTAGCTGCTAGCAAATACGCTGCGCTACGTGCTAGGGCCTGCTGCTGTTGCTGCCTTGCATTACTGCTGTGCTGCTGCTGCTGCATTGCTGCTGAGCTGCTGTTGCTTGCTGCTGAGCTGCTGCTAGCATTGCTGCTGAACTGCTGCTGCTTGCTGCTACTGTGTAGCTGTGCCTCCCTGCTGTGCTGCACACACAGCCCCACACACACACGAGCATGCACACACACAACTATAAACACATAGACACACACACACACGTATATATATATATATATATATATATATATATATATATATATATATATATATACACACACACACACACACACACACACACACACACACACACACACACTAACATATATAAATACACACACACACTTATGCATAAATACGCACATAGCTATATATATATATATAAACACACCTATTTATATATATATGCACACACACACAGATATATATATATATATATATATATATCAACACACACACACTCTTACATATACACATATATATATATACACACTCACACTAGTATATATATACAAGCATATATATAAATACACACACATATACATAAATATAGACACACACATAAATATATATATAGACACATATACATATATATACACTCAAAACAACACAACACAACACACCACAACCACGCACACAACGCTCTCCAACGCACGTCCAACGGCCCCGACATGCACCAACACCTATAAATATATAAAATATAACCCGAGAACTCTAGCATATACTCCCTGATGCTAACCCAACGCGCGCACAAGCCTGAAACTAGGAAACCAAATCGAAATGGCCGTTCGGTCATTTCGACGAATACGCGGTGTGCGGTTCGGAAAACCTCCTGAAACGCACACCAAACCAACTCAGAATCGGCCCAAAATTTATTCACGGGTTCTAAACGATGCCTAGATCCTAGAAAAATGCTACCGTGTCGATTCTAGGCCCGCGGCAAAAATGCGCACAGCACTTAGAACCGGCGACGACGAAAACCCCAAATTCGCCCGAAACGCCCGTTTCTCCGCGACACGACTTTCCGTGTCCGAACGGAGACACGCACTCACCCTCAAGACACCCGACAACGTCTACCTAGGTCCATCTAACCTAGGGCATCACCCAAAATTGGGCCAATTTCGGATTCCACACGAAATTGACACAAAACCTAGTGTCAAAGTCTCCAAACTCAACCAAACTAGTTCCAACTTTCTCCCACAGGTAGGCTTAGGGTCTAGGAAGGTTCTAAACCACTAATTACACTACACAAGGGTAATTAGCAAGGGAAAAGTTAGGGTTTATCTCTTGGGAGTTGGAATTCCAAGGCCAAAGTCTCCAATCCACTTGAAATTATCTCCCTCAAGCTCCAAGCCACCAAATCTAGCCTCCACACTATGTCTAGGCTCCACACACCTAGGTTAGAAAAAATTTAAGGTTAGGGTTTACACAAAAGAAGAAGGAATGGAAGAAGGAAGGAAGAAAAATTAGAACACTTACTTGGAAGAAGGAAGGAAGAAGAAAGAAGGAATGGAGAAGAAGAAGAAGTGAAGAAGAAGGAAGGAATGGGGGAGTGGCTGCTGTGTGGTCGGGTGTGGGCTGGAAATAGGGGCCAGCCAAGTGTAAAATAGGTTGCCAAAGTCTCTAAATGTCCAAAATGCCCTCATCTCACTTGGTTTTGGGTTTCGGGTTCCAAAAGCGCTCAAACTAACTCCCAATCTCTCCAACTAACCCACTAAAAATATAATAAATATTCTAAACCCAAAAATAGGTCTCACAAGGGTGTGGATTGGGTCGGACATGGGTCCACTAGGGTCTGATATGGGTCCAGACTAGCCAAAACCCTAAAATAATCAATTAAAAATAATATAATCACTATTTAAATATAAATATAATTATTTAAAAATAATTCATAATTTATCAAATAAAAATAAAATAAAATAAAAATAACCCTATTTTCTAGAATTGGGTAGTGACATGTTTGTGCATTTTATTTTTAGATCTATTTACTATTATTCTTAGTAATTATAATGTGTGTGTGTGTGTGTGTGTATATATATATATAAATATATATATATATATATATATATATATATATATATATATATATATATATATATATATATATATATATATATATATATATATATATATATTGTTATGTATATATATATATTTATATGTGTTAGTGTATCATATATCTATGTACCTATGTGTTATATATATATGTAGCTGTACTTCTACATATGTAATAGCTATTAAATATAGTAGTGTATATATATATATATATATATATATATATATATATATATATATATATATATATACACATAACATATATATATATATATATATATATATATATGTTATGTGTATATATATATATATATATATATATATATATATATATATATATATATATATATATATATATATATATATATATATATATATATATACACATAACATATATATATACACATAACATATACTTGCATGATTATATATATACGTGTACTTATATGTGATGATATGAATAAATATATATATATGATACTATATCTAACTATGTGTATATGTTATACTATGTCACGACCCGCGCCCGAAATTTGGCACGAGTGCGTGGGTACGTCCAGCCTACGCCGCAACATCGGCGGTAGAACGTTGTCTAGGTCACTATACTATCCAATTAATCGCACAAGATTATCCAATTCCATAAGGAGACATAGATCTCATAATATGATATGAAAAATACTCAATCACATAACTAAAGCACGATAAGATGTAAAAAAAAATTAAAATGCAACACAAGTCTAAACAAAAATAATCTAACTCAAACAATAATATCCAAGTCTCAAAGTATGCCGGAAACAAATCCGGTACCAATCTGCTAAAAAAAACTAGCTTAATAACTAGTGATCCCGGCTAGACCTCCCAGAATCACACCTGGGCTACAAGGTCCAAGGCTGCAGC
Organism: Iris macrosiphon; assembly: GCA_036927795.1. Classification (NCBI taxonomy): domain Eukaryota; kingdom Viridiplantae; phylum Streptophyta; class Magnoliopsida; order Asparagales; family Iridaceae; genus Iris; species Iris macrosiphon. The sequence continues at coordinate 123,872,793 of JAYESA010000002.1, forward strand.
TACTCTCCCTGATGTCCATAATATGTCGGACACCAGTCCTCTAAGTCACAGTCTGAAAAAATATTTTCAGTCAGGATGGAGCAAAGTACAACCCAAATAACAGTTCTAGTTAATTGATAAGGACTATAAAATAAAAAATAGTGATGCTATATACTGAGAGAAGACAATAAATAAATACAATGGCAAAATAAAGAGAACAGACAATATAGGCAATATGGTACAGTCAGTACATATATGAAATAAAGAGAAAGAACTACAATATCATATACGGGATGATGTAGTATATGAACAAAAATGGAGAACTGTAACTATTATAAGTGTTTGAAATAATAGTTTCAAAATGTGATCAGCTTGGGAACATGTACGATAGCTACATGGCCCGGCTAATCATACGTGAGGTGTATGATTAACACCAACAATATCTACACTTGATTAACACCAACAATATCTACACTTATACGATAGGGATTTGATCCAATCTCTCACTAGCAATTTCTCCGCCCCCAACTAGTCCTCTGGATCCAACCATGACACATCATGATACACGATCAATGTCCAATATATTATGTACAATGTCTAATATCAATGTCTAATGTCACTGTCGTATACAATATCAATACGATAACCAATATAATATCTCATGACTATAGATCCAATCTATATACTAGTCCGTGTAGCACAGTGTCAAGAATCAGATATAACATTTCTAAATACTTGAATTATAGAAATTATCAAATGACAAAAATTATCAGAGAATGTACTCGCCTGTGGTCTTAAGCGGGCAACACCAACGTCCTGCTCATGAAGTCTCGTAGGACGATCCAATGGTCCTATATACATATAATATAATACAATATAGCATCAGCCATTACACTAGCACACACACAAACACAATTTCACTGAACTCAGAAGCTATGCTAGGGGTGATACGGTTCATCTAGCAAGGTCAAACGTGCGTCTAAATGCACGGGTGACATGTCCTCGAATGCTGTGCATAATCAGACGGTCAATCACTAACACATGACTAGCTAGTACGTCAGTGTACACAAGGCAGTCAACTCACAAATTCTCAGGGTCATACAGTCAAATGTAAATACGGAATATCCATAAATTACACTTATAGTCATATGCATATACATGGTACCCACAGTTAATGCCTAGGGTCATACAACAGGCATATATTACAGTCATACCTAGTATTAGCAATATATTTCCATGGAATATATATATATATATATATATATATATATATTAAACTAATTATTATATGCATACACGCACGCACACGCACTCTAGTCATCAGGTTTAACAACACAGGTCTGTAATCAACTAAACTGAACCATCATGAAACGATATGCTAAACGCTACACTATTCACACATGCACATACACACAACTATGAATGAAGGCAAGTCGAACCTGCGCGTTAGCGTGCACGTGCACGGGATCGAGGGTGACTGCTGCAGGTTGTCTCCGACGAGGTAAGATGGGTTAACGATGACGACGACGATGATGATGACAACGATGATGATGATGTTGATGAAGGTGATGATGATGGTGATGATGATGATGATGAAGATGAAGGTGATGATGATGGTGATGATGATGGTGACGATGAGGCTGTTGGAGGAGGCTCAGGCGAGGAGGGCTGTTGGACGAGGAAGGGGCGGACTGGTCAGAGTTGGCCAGAAAAGAAGCATGTTGTCGTCGGGGGTGTTCAGTCGAGAGGGTGATGAATTTGGGGACAATGGTGAAGTCAGGGGGAGAAGTCGAGAAGGTGATGGGGATGCTGCTTAGGAGGTCGAGGGCTGTTGTGGGCGAAGGGGAGGAGACGATGGTGGTGGTGGTCCGGAGAAGAAGGTGATGGTGGTGATGGTGGTGTTCTGGTAGGGACTCAGGGTTCGGTCGTCCAGGCGGTCGGAAAGATGAGGATCCGGAGGAGAAGTCGGGGAAGACCGGAGATGGGGACGATGATGAAGTCGAAGAGGAGGAGAACATTCAGGCGAGGGAAAGTGGAGGAGAAGTCGATGGTGGGCGGAGCTGTTGGGCTCCGGCGAAGGAGAACAGGGAAAAGATGAGTCGGGGTTGATGGAGTTCAGGCGAGGTCGACGGGTAGCAGTCGGGGAGGTCGGGATGGCCGCGCTCCGACGGTGTTTGGCGGAGATATTGTGGGTGGATCCGACGGGTGATCATCGGGGGAGATGGCCGGGAAGGGGACTGTTCGGTTAGGTTGGTTTAGGGTTTTGTGGGTTGAGGTTTGATGTAGGTGGAGGTGATAAAATTATGGAGGAAAATTTGTATATATATATGGAGAATTAGGGTGATGTTGTCCTAGGGATTTGGGCCTGTTTGGCCCTCCTTGGGATAGGGTTTGCTTTTTGGGAAAGGGTTATAATGAGTGATTACATATAGGGAAGTGTGTGTGGTATAGATGATGCTCCAATTTGAATGGAGGGCCATGATTAAATATGAAGGAGAGTGTACAAACAAAAATGGGAGAGAGGAAAAGTGTTGGACCGGTCAAAGATGGAGGGGGTTGTTTCTTCATGGCCTTGACCAATAGGATTGTGACACCTCATTGCACTTTTGCATAAAAGCCCTCAACAATTAGAATATTGCACAAAAATAGGAAATTTGGATTAAATGAGGGAAAACACCATGTTTGGTGTGATATAGTGGATGAAAAGGGTGTTTGGTGTTTATTATGAGCCTTGAGGGTGTGAATAGGGGTTTGGTTTGGTGTTGGATCTAGTTTTGGGTTAAGTTGGGTCTTTATACCAATTTAATTAAAATTAATGTAAATGGTATTCTTAAATTAATTAAAAGTACATGGGATTAAAATTAGGTGGGACACCAGTATCATGGACGTTGAAGACTCAGAATAGAATATTGTCATAATTTGGGTTGCATAAAATGTGTCAAGTTTGTGTCTCCAATTTTGATTGGAACGCACAAAGATTTAAAGTCAAATTTATTTAGAATTTAAAATAAACGTCTGTAACGAATATTATGCGACTAAAATAAAGCACAAGATAGTATATTTATGAGTTACACAAAGGTCAGAATGAAAGACAGGCACGTCTAGGACAAGGATGTAAAATTTATTGAAAGGCAAAAACTAGTGTAGCGCTCCCAATATCGAAGCAGCGGTAAGGCACAACAATTAAATAAAATCACAGTAATAAATTATAAACCCCAAATAATTAATCCTAAAAATACTAATTAAAATTCATAATTCTATAATTTAGTCAGGGGTTCATCTTGTGGGCTTCTAGGTCTATTCTACTAACTCATGCATTAAAAAACACTATACAATATTATATATATATATATATATATATATATATATATATATATATATATATATATATATATATATATATATATATATATATATATATATATATATATATATACACACACACACACACACATATCATGCAATTATTTAAAATAAATATACATAATATTTATAAATAATAAAAAGATAAAAATACCCCTATTTTAGAATGTGATAGTGACAAGTCTACCCTCTTTAGAAAAAATTTGTCATCAAAATTTAAGATCCTTAATAGTTGTATTTATTTATTTATTTTCTTACCATCAAAATTTAAATTCATAAAACCAATATAATCATGAAGTAAATCCATATTGTTATTTCACAAAAAAATTAAAATTCTATAACTATCATGTTCCTGAAAATCTTTAAATTTAAAATCAAATTCTATTCTTATCACAATCTCCTCCAAAATTTTAAGTTAACCACTAATTACAAAATTTAATATCCAATCCTTTAATTTTTAAATCCAATCAATGAATATTTATAAAATTTTGAAATCTCATCCCAAAATTTGAATTCAAACTCTTATCCATTAGTGATTTTATTCCTCGATTTTTTTTTCCACACAATACTCAAACAATATAATACTTATAAAATCTTTAAATACAACATTTAAAATATAAATTTAGAAGTAATAAGGATAACAAGATAAATAGGTTGGAAATGTTCCTAGTTGTGATTGAGTACTCGCTCTCATCCTAGTATGCTATATCCTAGATCCTATCGCAGGCACGCAGTAGTACAACTAAGATGTCGTACTACCACGACATCGCTCTAATTGTGAAGCTCGACCTGCATGGACCACCACAAAAAATGTGTCATGAACCACAGCCAGAATTTGGGCATGAGTGTGTGGGTACGTCCAGCCTACACTGCAGCATCGGCAGTAGAACGCTGTCTAGGTCACTATACTATCTAATCAATCGCACAAGGATAGCCAACTCCATAAGGAGACATTGATCTCACAATATGATATAAAAAATACTCAATCACATAGCTAAAGCACGATAAGATATTGAAGAAAATAAATAATTAAAATACAACACAATCTAAATAAAAATAATCTAACTCAAACAATAACATCCAAGTCTCAAAGTATGCCGAAAATAAATCCGGTATCAATCTGCTAAAAGAAAACTAACTGAATAACTAGTGATCCCGGCTAGACCTCCCAGAATCACACCTGGGCTACAAGGTCCAAGGCTGCAGCTACTCTCCCTGTGGTCCATAATATATCGGACACCAGTCCTCTAAGTCGCAATATGGAAAAATATTTCTAGTCAGGATGGAATGAAGTATAACCTAAATAACAGTTCCAGTTAATTGATAAGGACTATAAAACAATAAATAAATGGTGCTATATACTGAGAGAAGATAATAAATAAATACAATAGCAAAATAAAGAGAACATGCAATATAGGCAATATGGTACAGTCAGTGCATATATAAAATGAAGAGAAAGAACTACAATATCATATACGGGATAATATAGTATATGAACTAAAATGTAGAACTGTAACTATTCTAAGTATTTAAAATAGTAGTTTCAAAATATGATCGGCTTGAAAACTTGTACGATAGCTACATAGCCTGGCTAATCATATGTGAGGTGTATGATTAACACTAACAATATCTACACTTGTACGATAGGGATTTGATCACATCTCTCACTAGCAATTTCCCCTCCCCCAACTAGTCCTATGGATCCAACTATGACACGTCACGATACACGATCAATGTCTAATATATCATGTACACTGTCTAATATTAATGCCGTGTACAATGTTAATACGATAACTAATGTAATATCTCATGACTGTAGATCCAATCTATATAATAGTCCTTGTAGCACAGTGTCAATAATCAGATGTAACATTTCTAAATACTTGAATTATAGAAATTATCAAATAACGGAAATTATTAGAGAATATACTCGCATGTGGTCCTGAGTGGAAAATACCATTGTCCTGCTCCTGAAGTCTCACAGGACAATCCAATGCTCATATATACATATAATATAATATAATATAATATAATATAGCATCAGCCATTACACTAGCACACACACACAAACACACTTTTACTGAACTCAGAAGCTACGCTAGGGGTGATACGGTTCATCTAGCAGGGTCAAACCTGCTTCTAAATGCACGGGTGTCATGTCCTCGAATGTTGTGCATAATCAGACGGTCAATCACTAACACATGTCTAGCCAGTACGTCAGTGTACACAAGGCAGTTAACTCACAAATTCTCAGGGTCATACAGTCAAATGTAAATACGGGATATCCATAAATTACATTTATGGTCATATGCATATACTTGGTATCCACAGTTAATGCCTAGGGTCATACAACATGCATATATTACAGTCATACCTAGTATTAGCAATAAATTTCCATGGAATACATATATATATATATATATATATATATATATATATATATATATATATATATATATATATATATATATATATATATAACTAATTATTATATGCATACACGCACGCACACACACTCTAGTCATCAGGTTCAACAACACAGGTCTGTAATCAACTAAACTGAACCATCATGAAACGATATGCTAAATCCTATACTATTCACACATGCACATACACACAACTATGAATGAAGGCAAGTCAAACCTGCACGTTAGCTTGCACGCGCACGGGATCAACAGTAGCAACACTTATTACAACGGCAGCAGCAGCTATAGCTACAACAACAGCTTCAACAATAGCGACAGCGGCAGCATTAGCGACAACAACAGTTTTCGCAACAGCAGCAACAATATTTGCAACAACAACATCGGCATTAGCGACGGCCAGCAGCATACAGTAACAATTTGCATGTATAAATATACCTATGTATTATTTGTAGCTAGTAGGTATATGTATGGTATTGGTAAATATATATATATATTTCATAGTTGGTATTTATACATTAGTATATTATATTTTTAGTAGTTGGGTGTTAGCATATAGTTGAGTAGTGAGCTATAAATAAGGTTTTGGCAATTACCTTGGGATACCAAGATAAGTATCAAGGTATTTGAGGATACCCAAGGTATTGGGTTTGGGCATCAAGATGAGGTTTAGTGGTGCGATACCAAGTTGGTTCGAAACCAAGGTATACATTTAGTATTTGTAATTAGGATTTATATATTTAATAGTGCTTGAATGTACATATATGATATTCCATATCTTTTGTTGCGTATCCTGAGATACGGTATCCTAGTATTCCTAAGATTTAGATTGTTTGACCTAGATTCATAGTGTATGAACCAAACATCTTTGAGATAGACTCATACAACCTAGAAATATGTAGTTTGACCAAGTTTGACTTAGAGTTGACCTAGTTTGACTATTTTGACTTAGAAATGTCTCTTTGACCTAGATGTTGACTAGTTTAACTTATTTTCTTTCTGAAATCTTATATTGATGTTATATTCCATATCTAGGACTTCGAGGCACCGTATCAGACATCTGTGAGACTATTCTCCGGACTTCAGGTGAGTACATTCTCTGATAGTTTCTCATTTATGATATCCTCTATGTTTATTGTATCTAGTGTAGATATCCTTTTTTTTTGACACGATGGTTACACGGATTGGTATATCCGGACTCGTTATGAGATATTATTCTTTGGTATATGGTATATCTTGTGCAAGCCTTGTTTCATTGATTATCTTGTACATGTACAAAAAAATTGATTCTCGGGAAGACTAGTTATCTTCTTAGGGAATCTCGTGCCATAGTGTACCATAGTTGGATCTACTATACCATTCGAGAGTGAAAAGTATTTTAGTGTAGATATGTGATCATACCCTCCTTGTGCATGTCTTATTCCTTGTGATTGTTGATCATACACCACACGTATGGTTAAGTATGCCATTTACTCTTATGCAAGTTCCCAAGTCGATCATATGTTAAAGCTAGTACTCACACACTTAGTCATTAGTATTCTTGTTCATTGTCATATTGTTCATTATTGTATTTATTCCAGTATTTCTTTATTGTATATCTCTTGTATCTATTATTGTATCTTGTATATTCATATTTATTTACTGTTATATAGTTTTTATCATTGATTAGAACTGCTGTTAGAGATGTACTCTGCTCCTTTTCTGACTGGATATATTTTTCCCAGATGACACTGAGGAGTGGTATCCTACACATTATGGACCTCATGGTGTTGTGGGCTTAGAGTCGGAGACCCTGGCTCAGGAGGGACTTATCCCGACTGAGACAAATAACCCGAGACTTGTAGATTCTTAGTATTTACTTGTACTGGATTTGTTTCCAGCCTATTTATTAGTTTTTCTTTAGACTCATTGATGTTATTATTCTAGACTCATGAGTTATATGTGACTATTCTATTCTTTATCATATTCATGTTTATTTCATCTTAGATCTGTGATTGAGTATATTAATATTGTTGGTGGCTCATTATATTGCTAGATAGATTATCCAAATAACGTTCTACCACCGATTCTGTGGCGTAGGCTGGGCGTTGTTTTCTATTTGCATCCCTACATCGGGTGCAGGTCGTAACCCTATTTTAGTGGTGGCCCATGCAGGTCTTCAAGGACGCAATTAGTGTGATTCATAGTGGTGCTTTATTTGAGTGTTATTACGAGCCTGGTTCAGGATATATGATATATGCTATAGGCTGAGAATACTCAATCACATTTATAAAAAATTCTTTTAATTTATTCAACTATTCTTCCTTGATATTGATATTTGATCTTTAAACTGTTCTTTCTTTGAATGTTTTATATCATGTGCCATATAGATTTTATTCCAACTTTAGCTTTGTTTGATAGTGATGCTTCCTATAGTTTTGTATCTATTTTTTGTCTCTGAAGCATGGTTTGGTAGCTGACTCTTTGCTTAGGACTTGCAAGATCATGATCGGGCGAGACATTATCCTGGTTAATAATATTTGCAAGTATCGAAGAGTTACTCTAGGAAGCCGGGAGTTGAGTGTGTGTCTACTTGTAATGCCACTTCTAAGCTATGACATTGTACTCGGGATGGATTGGTTGAGTAGGCACCATGTTAGTATAGACTGTAGAGGAGGTAGAGTTTTGTTTGGTCTGCCAAGAGAGCCAGAGTTCGAGTTTACTAGAGGAGCTACAGAGCAGGAAAAAGACATTATTTGTGGATCTATAGTGGAAGACAAGGAGTTGCTGCATTCGTTGATAGCAGAGTTCTTGGATGTGTTTACTGAGGAATTGCCAGGATTGCTGCCAGATCGAGATATTGAATTCTCTATAGACTTGGTGCCAGGTGCAAAACTAATTTTGCAATATGTCTATAAAGTAAATAACAGTGAGCTGGTCGAGCTGAAGAAGCAGGTGGACGAATTATAGGATAAGGGGTTTATCAGATCGAGTTCTTTACCGTGGAGAACCCTAGTGTTGTTTGTACCGAAGAAGGATGGATCAGTGCGTATGTGTATTGATTACAGGACATTGAATAATCTCATATCAAGAATAAGTACCCTTGGCTACGGATTGATGATCTGTTCGATCAGTTGAGTGGTGCCAAGGTATTTTCTAAGATAGACTTGAGATCAGGCTACCACCAGGTGAAAGTAAAGCCAGAGGACATACCGAAGACTGCTTTTGGAACTCGGTATGGTCAGTACGAGTTTATGGTGATGTCGTTTGGGTTGACTAATACACCGTCGGTATTTATGAACTTGATGAATAATGTGTTCCGTCAGTACCTCGACAAGTTTGTGGTAGTGTTCATCGACGACATACTCATATACTCGAAGACACCGGAGGAGCACGAGGAGCATTTACGGATTATGTTGGATATGCTGAGGAAGGAGAAGCTGTATGGGAAGCTGTCCAAGTGTGAGTTCTTCCTGGACAAGGTGGAGTTCCTGGGGCATGTTGTGACTGGTGATGGTATTTCAGTGGATCCAAAGAAGATTGCAGCAGTGGAGTCTTGGAAGACCCCGAGTTTGGTAGTAGAGATCAGGAGTTTCTTGAGATTGGCAGGCTACTACAGGAACTTTGTACAAGATTTTTCGAGGATTGCCGAGCCGATGACCAGACTCACCAGGAAGGATATAGAGTTTGTTTAGACGAAGGATTGCCAGGTTGCTTTTGAAGAATTAAAAAATAGGTTGACGTCTGCTCCTATTTTGACGTTGCCATCAGGGTCTGGAGATTTTACTATTTATAGTGATACATCGGAGAAAGGTTTGGGTTGTGTTCTTCAGCAGAATAGAAAAGTAATTGCCTATGCATCCAGGCAATTGCGTTCTCATGAGAAGAACTATCCTACCCATGATTTGGATTTGGCAGCAGTCATCTTTGCCCTGAAGTTGTGAAAATAGTATTTGTATGGAGAGCGTGTGAAGATCTTCACAGACCACATGAGCTTGAAGTACGTTTTTATGCAGAAGGAGTTAAACATGAGGCAGTGTCGGTGGTTGAAACTGATAAAGAATTTTGATATATCTTTGTAGTATCATCCTGGAAAAGCTAATGTAGTTGTCGATGCTTTGAGCAGGTATCCGGTAGCTATGTTCTTGAAGCATGATCGATATTTGTTGGAGGACTTGGAGAGCTTAGGAATTGAGATGGTACTTTCTGGTTTGGCTATACAGATATAGGGACTACCGATACACTTAGAGTTGATGGACAAGATCAAGGCATCCCAGTATAAGAATGTATCTCTAAGAAGCATCAGAGCTTAGGTGAGAGCAGGATTAGAGGATGAGTTCACCATTGCCAATGATGGTTCTTTATGGAATGGAGTTAGATGGTGTGTTCCTAGTGGAGAGCTGCGTGAGAAGATGTTGCAGAAAGCGCATCGCTCTCAGTATTCCATACACCCATGTGCCAAAAAGATGTATCGGGATATGCGAGAGAGTGTGTGATGGTATGGCATAAAGAGCGAAGTGGCACAGTTTGTATCCAGATGTTTAGTGTACGAGCAGGTAAAAATCGAGAGGCAGAGGCCAGAAGGTTTACTTTAGCCATTACCCATTCCAGAGTAGAAGTGGGAGCACATTACTATGTTTGTGTCCGGACTTTCACGATCTCCAGGAGAGAAAGACGTAATTTGGGTCATCGTTGATAGGTTGACCAAGTCAGCCCACTTTTTGCCTTTCAAGGTGGGTTTGTCTACGGAGAAGCTGACAGAGATATATGTGAGGCAGATCGTCAGGATACATGGTGTTTCCTTCAGCATAGTCTCGGATCGAGATAGTCATTTCACTTCTAATTTCTGAAGGAGTTTGCAGGCGAGTTTGGACACTCAGCTCAAGTTCAGTACGGCATATCATCCCCAGACAGATGGGCAGTCAGAAAGGACTATTCAGACTCTCGAGGATATGTTGTGCATTTGTGTACTAGATTTTGGGGATTCTTGGTAGGACCATCTCTATTTGGTAGAGTTTGCTTACAACATCAGCTACCAGGCTAGTATAGATATGTTACCTTTTGAAGATCTGTACTGTCAGAGATATCGTACTCCCTTGTCATAGGACAAGTTGGAGAGAGAGTTTTGCTTGGGTCAAAGATGGTTGTGGATGCAGCCGAGAAGATTCAGTTGATCAGAGACAGACTTCGAGTGGCGCAGGACAGGCATCGATATTGGGCCGATAGCCACCGGAGACCTTTGGAGTTTGAGGTATAGTTTTAGATTTTTGTTTTATGCTTGTTATTGGTTGTTTGTTATAAATTAATTTCTTAAGGTGGTATTTTGTTCTAGGTGGGTGGTTTGGTGTTTTTGAGGATTTTTCTGACACGAGGCACGATTCGCTTCTGTGGAGGCGGTAAGCTTAGTCCGCAATTCATCGAACCTTTCATTATTTTAGAAAGGGTCGGTGTAGTTGCTTATAGACTAGACTTGCCACCTGCATTGTAGGGAGTGCACAACGTGTTTCACGTGTCGCAGTTGAGACGGTACATGACAGATCCTAGTCATGTGTTGGATCACTCGGAGATAGAGGTGGGCCCTACTCTTAGCTATCTAGAGCAGCCAGTTGAGATTCTGGATCGGAAAGAGAAGGTATTGAGAAACCAGACTATTTCTTTGGTACGTGTCACATGGAGGCATCACTCTCCAGGGGAGTCTACCTGGGAGAGAGAGAGAGGATGAAATGCGAGAACGTTATCCATATTTATTTGTGCCTTGAGGTGTGTTCTTTCATAGTTATGTTCTATTCTTTATATTATGTTCTATCCTTTTATTCTATTCTATTATTTTCTGGGATAGTTTTGTCTTTTAATTTTGAGAACGAAATTATTTTAAGGAGGGTAGACTTGTCACTACCATATTTTTTAGGAAATAGTATTTTAGTCACTTCATAATTAATTAAATATTATGCATGATAAATAATTATTTATTGTATTATTTTATTATTATTAGATGTTAGTTTATTATTTTAGACTTGTGTTAGCAGACCTAACTAGTTTAGTTTAGACTCATGGACCAACATGTATTAATTGTTAGAATTGAGCCCATTTAGAAGTCCATTCATTAGGAGGATGATTAGTTTAATTAAACCATTAGACTAGAACCTTTCTTCCTTAATTATTTCTTTATGAGAGGCCCCAAGGGGTATAATGGACATTACATAATGACTTGAGGAAGGGGTAAGGTGGGTCGGCCTATTAAAGAAGAGGGGAAAAGTTTTTCTCTCTTCTTTTCATTTGAAAATTAGATCTAGAATTTTTCTCAACCAAATTCCTTTATTTTATATCATTTTTTCTACCAAAATTTACCCTAATTTCTTCTCAAATTACTATTGGGGACTAGTGGAGTAAGGATCTAGAAGGAGGAAGCAAGGTTCTACAAAGAGGAGCAATGATCTACAAGTTGGAGACCAATTTCATCACATTTGGAGGTTGTATTGGGAATCCATCTTCCAATAGGTACAATTTAGTTTTTTCTCTTAATTTAGGTTCTAAATCTGAGAATTAACCATGAGAAATCAACCCATATATATAGGCTACCCATAGGATTTGGTTTTGAGTTTATATGAGGCCTATTGAGAAAGTTATGGTACTTTTTATGTCAATTTTGGGAGAATTCCGAGATTGACACTTGTTGTGTTTATCAATTGGTCATATTGATCAATTTGACATATGTTTATGTGTTTGAGGCTAGTATCATGTCCACAATTGGGTACGTGTAGGTCGTATCCCAACAATTTGGTGATACGGGTTGATTTAGGAGTTTTTCCTCCGATACGGGACTTTGTGGATGTCATATTTTGACAAGGACACGTAGATTTGCGTTTGACTCTTCGTATTGTTTATAAATAATATATTAGACTTGCTCGTGTCCTTTGAGATACGTTTGGATGTGTGGTGGACTCGTATCTCAAGCGTATCATTGATCTAGTGCGATGCACTCCATGTGTTTGTGCATTTTATTTCTAGATCTATTTTCTATTGTTCTTAGTCATTATAATGTGTAATTATATGCATATATATATATATATATATATATATATATATATATATATATATATATATATATATATATATATATATATATATATATGTGTGTGTGTGTGTGTGTGTGTGTGTGTGTGTGTGTATTATATATCTATGTACCTATGTGTTATATATATATGTAGCTATACTTCTACATATGTTATAGCTATTAAATATAGTTGTGAGTATATAATATATATATATATTATATATTATATATTATATATATATATATATATATTATATTATATTATATTATATATATATATATATATATATATATATATATATATATATATATATATATATATGTATATATATATATATATATATATATATATATATATATATATATATATATATATACTTGCATGATTATAAATATACGTGTACATATATGTGTGATGATATGAATAAATATATATATGATACTATATCTAACTATGTGTGTATGTTATACTATATGTATTATATTGTGGAGATGTATATATATGTATATGGATGAGCATGTGTATATATATAAATAGATATAGTTAGTATAAGTATTAGTATATATATAAGTGTTTGTATTAGTATATAAGAGAGAGAAGGGGGCTCAACGCTTATAGAGACAGCAACAGCCGCATTAGCAACAGCAGCAGCATTTATAGCGATAACAGCAGCAGCTATAGCTACAGCAGCGACTACAGCAGCAGCAGCAGCAGCATTAGTAACAACAACAACACTTATAGCAACAGCAACAGCAACTATAGCTACAATAGCAACTAATATTTTCCCATCTCCAGCTAGCACGATGGATTCCAATCATGACTTCTCATGACAGGTATTAATGATGCTAACCCGTGTATCCACAGTGTCAGAATCAAGTACACTATACAACTAGAATCATAGAAATGACCAATATAATGAAAACTGTCAGAGAATGTACTCGTCTGTGGTCCTGAGCTGGCAATACCAATATCCTGCTCCCGAAGTCTCGTACGAACGATCCAACGATCCTATATATAATATAATAACATCAATCGTTGTCACGCCCCAGTCCCAAAATACGTAGGACCAGGAATACGCAACACGCCAGCTACGCATTCGACCAGACTCAGGTCTGACTCGAATACGTATAAGCTATAATAAAAATGGTCACTATCTAAATATCCAGTAAATATAAACATCTATGTCTCAATCCACAATGTACAAAAATATACAAGAAAGAGCTACATGTGCTAAAGTCGGCCGCCCAATAATACACAAACTCGAATAGACTCGAGAATAAATATGAGTCTAAAAAAATTAGGCTACAACAGCAGATGAATAACAATATGAATGAAACAACCATAATGCCGGTAGAAATAATATAAGTACCTGGTACAAATGTACGTAAGACAAACAACTCCATTAGTAACTCCAAATGCTTCGTAATCGTCTATGCTACAAAACTGGCAGGGGATTAGGTCCTCAGAAGGACGTAACAAGGTACAAAAATACAACATGCTAAAGTACAACAAAAAGTATAAGTGCAACGATGGTGTAATCTAGCATAACTACCTAAGTGAGACACAGTTTAAAGACAATGTTCGATGCGTGGGCCATCCAAAATAAAATCGTAGCTTCGGACACGAAAACACACGGGACGTACCGCAGCTTCGGACAAAGAGTCACACGGATGATACAACTACTCTAGATACAGGATCACTACAGAAATAGTACATATACATATATAAGCGCATGAAGAGGAGCCCAAACGTCTAGTAACTATCTTTTTCTTCCCAAGCGGTCAACGATTGTCCGCTGAACCTGAACCTCTATCTAGCAGTCTCGTCATACTAAAGTACTACCAGTCAATGTGACCCTTAGGTCATCCTCGGTTCCGGTCACGATGTCGGTATCAGGATACAGGAAATCTGGCACAATGAAAGTGTCTGAATGTGTCATAGGGTTACGATATACACAGGTACTACATCGAGGTGTTACGAACATCTATCATTCGTTGCCAAACGTTACCGATGAAAGTCTACACCCGGTTATGACCCGGACGCGAAGTAACAATTCTAATCAAATGCGTGCACAATGTATATAATGAAACAATAAATATTTGGTAACTGAAATACAGGATGGCAAGGTACACTTGCCTGGATTCAGCTGCTGAAGATGGGGATCCGGTGCAACGTCCAAGTCCGTAGGTTCCGTAGTACCTAGAGACGAGATACAAGCTCAATTAATAGACAATCATGTGGCTAAAAAAAAGATGTGACATACATCTAACATTTGCTCAAACTCAGCTACTACTTACATGGACACGAAGCTAGAGGGTTGACCAAGGTTGACTCGGGATATGTTACCTCTAATCAAATTAATCATCTGTACAATATCATCAAACCAAACCTCAATCTTACTATATTCATCACGATATTCCATGGTTCAAACCATCATCAAATCCTCTGTTTCCTCCCATTGTTCACAGACGTCTATATGCATATTTAAATATCATTCTTGAATAATTAATTATTAATTATCCAAAATCTCGATTATTAATTCAGACAGTAACTTATTTGAACACTGCTTTTCAATAGCCACTCCACAATTAATTTTATCATAAAAATAGCTCTCAATATTAACCAATACTTTGATATCACGATATCATTCTATGATACTTAACTTTTCTCATCATTAATATTCAATGTTTTAATATCACCATCAATTTCATAACCCTTTAAAATTGCATACATAACCTCAAACCTTACTCAATACATTTATCATAAACCCTAAACATTAACTTAGGCTATTAACCATTAATTTCACATTATGACATGTATTAATCCTAATATCTCACATGTATAATAAACCCTTAAATAAAAACCATTTCGCTCACACCCTAAACTCAATGTAATACCATGAACCCTAACTAAGTTATAAGCAAACAAACAATAAAAATACTATACTATATACATAAGTAGAGGGGGAGGGTTCACCTTGGCGAAGTGGTGGTGGGTCTAGCCGGAGTAGGCTGTGGTAGTGGTGGTGATGATGATGATGATGATGATGATGATGAGGATGATGATGAGTATGATGATGGTGAGGATAATGATGATGCTGATGATGAGAAGAAGGAGCTGTTGCCGGAGGGATTGGCCGGAGTAGCAGCGGGAATGGCGGTGGAGAAGTCGTGGAGGGAGGTGATGGTCGTGAAGGTGGTGGTGCAGGTTCTCACCGGAGATGGCAGCGGGAGTGGTGGTGGTTCAGGCAGCGGGCTCGTGTTGCAGGTGGCCGGGGCAATGCTGGAGGAGGTTGGCGGTCGGGGGAAGCAGTTGGAGGTGGCCGGGGTGGTGATCTACGGAGGAGACGACAATGGTGGTGAAAGTGGTCGTGGTGCTGGTGGTAGAACGGGGATGGCACAGCGGGTGGCCGGGTGGAGAGGTCGTGGAGGGTGGCTCAGTTGCTCGACCGGAGGTGGTTGAGGAAGGCTGCTGGAGGTGCTGGCTCGCCGGGAAGAAGGAGTGGCCGGCTCGTAGGGAAGAAGTCTGGTCGGGTGGGGGTTCTCTTGAAGAAGAAGAAGTAAAAAAGAAGGGAAGGAGAAATTTTATACGGTTGGGATGTGGGTTTGTGTAGTAAAGAGGGAGAAGAGAGAGAGAGGGGTAGGGTTTTCAAGGTTTGGGGATTAGGGCCGACATGGGGAGATGTAAAGTGAGGAGATATTTTATTGGGAGTTGTGTGATGATTGTGTGGTGAGGATGAGCTCCAATATCAAATGGATGGCTAGGATTCATCGTGAGGGAATTGTGTTCACATAATGGAGAGGGAGGGGTGAGGTTGGACCGGTCAAGGGGAGAGGGATGGCTTCTTCATTAGTTTGAACCAATGAGGGGATGACACCTAATACAATATTTGCAAATAAGCCCCTTAATTTTGGGTATTTGCACAAACACATAAAATGATGGAAAATTTGTGGGAGAACTGGCGTTTGGTATTTTGTAGGATGAGGGGGTATTGTGTGTTTTGCATGGGCTCAATTCATGGGGCATTGGGTTAAGTTGGGATTAAAAATGGGATTAGTCAAAGTTGGTATCCCCAATTTAATTAGAATAAATTGTCATGTTCTCTTAAATTAAATGGGGGCATATGGTGTCTCAATTTAGAGTGACACAAAGGTCATGAAGGGTGTAGGTTTGGTGTCAGTCTTTGACCTTTTAATTGGTCCGGCTCAACGGGTTGAGTTGGTGTCTCAAAATTTATCGCAACGACACAGGTGCGAGACACGGGATTAAATAATAGATTTTGGATACGGGAAGTTGTACAATTAAATTAGGGCATAAGGGATTATGATTTTGAGTGACGGCAAAGTCCAACGCCTAAGTTGGCGTATCAAGTCTAGAATGCAACAATTTGTTGGAAATTATGGGCTAATGGTGGGCTTCGAATATTGTAACAACGGTAGGGTGCACCAATGATTTAATTAAAGAATCAGACATCTGTAACCTTAAATCTAAACCTCAAATACCTAATGTTAAACCAAAATTTTCTAACCCATAATTTGTCTATCTATAAAAATAAATGAAAGGGTTTACATCCTTCCCAACTTAGAAAAATTTTACCCCCGAAATTAAAAGTAAAGCACGATAATAGCTACGAGAATTTAAAAGCAAACTGGTAATCAATTGCGGTACATAAATTTGTACCTTGGTCCTTAAATAAATACAAAAAATGCTGCCGAATAGAATCCTCGCGCTCCCAAGTAGATTCGCCTGGTGATTGACGCTTCCATAAAACTCAGACCAGTCGAATAGTCTAACCTCTCAAAGTCTTCTCACTGCGATCGGGTATTCCCACAGGCTGCTCGACATACGATAAAGTAGGCCCGACTGTAATCTCTGAATGATCAAGCACGTGGCTAGGGTCTGCCACGTATCTTCTCATCCGCGATACGTGAAATACGTCATGCACTCCTTCTAATGATGGAGGAAATGCAAAACAACAAGCTACTTCGCCAACTTGTTCCAAGATGTCAAAAGGTCCGATGTACCTCGGACTCAGCTTGCCTCTGCCTCTGAATCTGATGGTACCACGAGTTGGCGATATCTTCAAAAATACATGGTCACCTTTTTTGAACTCCAAAGGTCTGCGGTGCGCATCTGCCCAATGCTTCTGTCTGTCCTGTGCTGCACGCAGGTGGCTCTGAATCTGTTTTACTTTCTCCACTGTCTGTGTCACCAACTCTGGACCAAGTATCTGATGCTATCCCACGTCACTCTAACATACCGGTGACCTACACTTTCTGTCGTACAGTGCCTCATAAGGTGCCATCTGTATGCTAGCCTGGTAGCTGTTATTGTAGGAGAATTCCACTAAGTGTAGATGGTCCTCCCAAGATCCTCCAAAGTCGATCATGCACGCTCTCAACATATCCTCTAGTATCTGTATCGTGCACTCTGACTGGCCATCAGTCTGTAAAGATGATATACAGTGCTGAACTTGAGACGAGTTTCTAGACTCTCTTGTATACTGTACCAAAAATGTGACGTGAATCTGGAATCACGATCTGATATAATACTGACAGGCACTCCGTGTAGTCGTACTATCTGCCTCATATACATATCAGCTAATATCTCTGTGGACTGCCCAATGCTGAAGGGTAAGAAATATACAGACTTGGTGAGTCTGTCTACGACAACCCAAACTGCATCCTTCCCGCTAGGGCTCCGTGGAAATCCTGTGACGAAGTCCATGGTAATCTGTTCCCACTTCCACTTGGGAATTGGAAGCGGGTGCAATAGTCCTGCAGTCCTCTGATGTTCAGCCTTGACTTGTTGACAGACCAAGCATCTCGCCATGAATCTTATAATCTCTCTCTTCATCCCATGCCACCAGTAAATTTGTCTCAAATCTTGGTACATCTTCGAATCCCCTGGATGAATAGAATAAATTGAGCTATGAGCCTCGGTCATCAACTCCTGGCGTAACTTGCCACTCAGAACGTATAGGCGATCTCCACACCTTAATATTCCATCTTCATGAATCCTGAGTCCCGTCTGCATGCCGGCCTCTGTCCTCTCCCACAGTCATCTAAATCTCGTATCTGTAGGCAGGGCTGCCTTGATCCTCTCTATCAATGTGAACTGAACCTCAAGACTGGCCATCTGTCTATCCATGCCTGGCAATACAATCTCTATCCCAAGCTCCTGGAGATCCTCTAGTAATTGTCGCTAAGTCATCAAAAAGTATGCCATGGGCTTCCTGCTTAAGACATCTGCTACTACATTCGCCTTGCCAGGGTGGTACTGCAACTCGATATCATAATCTATAATCAACTCTAGCCAGCACCTCTGTCTCATGTTGATCTCCTTCTGCGTATAGACATACTTCAGACTTTTGTGATCTGTATAAATCTCAACACGCTCTCCATAAAGGTAGTGTCGCCATAACTTTAGTGCAAATATTACTGCAGCTAGCTCTAGATTGTGCGTCGGATAGTTCTTCTCATGAACTCTCAGCTGTCTCGATGCGTAGGCTATCACTTTGCCGTGTTGCATCAGTACACATCCTAATCCGCTCCCAGATGCATCACTGTACACTACAAATTCTCCTGATCCTGAAAGAAGTGTCAAAATCGGTACTGATTTCAGACGCTTCTTCAGCTCATCGAAAGCCGTCTGACATTCTTCGGTCCAGATAAACTCCTCGCCTTTACGCGTTAGTCGCGTCATAGGTGCAGCGATCCTAGAGAAATTTTCCACGAACCTCCGATAATATCCGACAAGTCCGAGGAAATTCCTAACCTCTGTAACTGATGTAGGGGTAGGCCATGTCTCTACTGCAGCTATCTTCTCCGGGTCAACTGATAGTCCATCTCCGGTGATTATGTGTCCCAGGAATGGTACTCTATCCAAGCAGAACTCACATTTGCTGAGCTTGGCGTACAGCCTCTCCTGCCTTAGCGTCTCCAACACGATCCTGAGATGTCTCTTGTGCTCCTCCTGGCTCTTGGAATATACCAAGATGTCGTCGATGAACACCACCACGAACTTATCTAAGTACTGGTGGAAAATATTGTTCATCAGGCTCATAAATACTGCTGGCGCATTGGTTAAACCAAACGGCATGACTAAAAACTCATAGTGTCCATACTTCGTCCGAAAAGCCGTCTTCGGAATGTCCTCTCTCCGTACCTTGATCGGATGATATCTTGATCTGAGATCGATCTTCGATAATACATATACGCCACTTAGCTGATTCAAATAAATCATCGATGCACAGTAATGGGTACTTGTTCTTTATCGTTACAGCATTAAACGTCCTGTAATCGATACACAAATATGCCGTCCCTGTAATCAATACACAAACGTACCGTCCCGTCCTTCTTCGGCACAATAAGATGGGTACTCCCTATGGAGAAATACTAGCCCGACTGAAACCCTTATCTAAGAAATCCTTTACTATGGACCTTCAACTCAACCAACTCTATCGTGCTAGTCTGAAGACGGAAAAATAACTGGCTCAGCTCTTGGAGTCAACTCTATAGCAAACTCTATATCTCTATCAGGTAGAAGGCCTGAAAGATTCTCTAGAAACACATCCTCAAACTCTGATATAATGCGGGGGTACACTGGTTCACCTTTTACAATGTGTGCCCCTAAGGTAGATGGGCCCCATGCTCCTAGGCTCCCCGAAGAAACTCAAACTCAGGGTAATCTGGTGGTCTAAATATAGTGCAACCACGACGGTAATCTAGCGCTGCGTGGTATTGGCTCAACCAATCCATGCCTAGGACATTGTCATAGTCTAGACTTAACCTCATAATAAATTCTAGGGATGAGGAAGGTTCTACATGAAGGAATGGAGGGCTAGGATAGGCTAGGTTTTGAATGGAGGGTGTAGATGATGTAGGGGAAAAAGTTAGTGTGTAGTACACTAAAAATAGAGGGAAAACAAAGTATGACCAGTCAAAAATGAGGGGGGGTTCTTCATGGCTTGGCTCCAATGAAAGATGGATACCTTATTGTCTTTTTGAACAAAAGCCCCTAACAATTGGAAAATTGCACAAACAATAAAGTTTGGGATTGGATGAGAAAAATACCATGTTTGGTGTGATATAGTGGGTTAAAATGGTGTGTGGTGTTCAGTATGAACTTTGAGGGTGTGAGTGGGGGTTTGGATTGGTGTTGGGTCTAGTTTTGGGTTGGGTTGAGTCCTTACACCAATTTAATTAAAATAAGTATAAATGGTGTTCTTAAATTAATTAAAAGTGCACAGGGTTAAACTTGGGTAGGACACAAGTATTATGTACATAGAAGACTCGGAATAGAATATTGTCATAATTTAGGTTGTACAAAATAGGTCGATGTTGTGTCTCCAATTTCGATTGGAACGGACAAATATACAAAGTTGGATTTATTTGGATTTAAAAATAAACATTTTTAACGAATATTGTACGACTAAAATAAAGTACAAAAGAGGGTATTTATGAGTTACACAAAAGTTAGAATGGAAGACTGGCACATCTAGAACAAGGGTATAACATTTGTTAGAAAGCAAAAGCTAGTGTAGCGCTCCAAATATCGAAGCAACGGTAATGTACAATAATTGAATAAAAATCACAGTAGTGAAAATATAATTCCATTAATTAATCCCGAATAATACTAATTTAATCTATAATCCTATATTTTGGTCAGGAGGTTTAGTAATACATGTAAGGGATTAAACTAAATGATAAATAAAAGATTAGAGATTTCTCTAGTAGGTTTTTAGGTCTAGTCCACTAACCTATGCATTAATGAACACTATATAATATGTATAGTAAATAATAATAAAGCCCTTATTCTATAAATATGGTAGTGACAAAACCAGACATCCAACCTAGCACGAAACAAGGCCTTAGCACTCTAACAAAACAAATAATCACAAGCAATGTAAAATAAAATCTATACCTCAAACTTCAATAATCTTCGGTGGTTATCGTCCCAATACCGCTGCCTGTCCTGTGCCACTCGAAGTCTATCCCTAATGAGGTTTACCTTCTCAACTGCATCCATGACCATCTCTGGTCCCAATAAGGCTCTCTCACCAACATTATCCTATGATAATAGAGTGCAGCATCTCCGTCCATATAACGCCTCAAACGATGATATCTCGATAGTGGCCTGGTAGATATTGTTGTAAGAAAACTCTACCAAGTGAAGATGATCCTCCTAAGAGCCTCCAAAATCTAAAACACAGGTGTGTATCATGTCCTCGAGAGTCTGAATAGTCCTTTCCAACTACACGTCGGTTTGAGGGTGATATACGGTACTGAACTTGAGCTGAGTGCCCAAGCTAGCCTGTAAACTCCTCCAGAAGTAGGACATGAAATTACTATTTTTATCTGAGACTATGCTCACAGGAACACCATGCAATCTGACTATCTGATGCACATACATCTCCGCGAGCTTCTTTGTAGACGTACCCACTTTAGATGGCAGAAAGTGGGTTGATTTGGTTAACCTGTCAACGATGACCCAAATCGTATCTTTACCTCCTGGAGAACGCCGAAGTCCTGAAACAAAGTCCATCATCACATGCTCTCATTTCTATTCTGGAATGGGTAAAGGCTGAAACAATCCACCTGGACTCTGTCTCTTTGCCTTTACCTGCTGGCAAACCAAACATCTAGATACGAAGCTAGCTACCTCCCGCTTCATACCATACCACCAAACATGCTCTCTCATATCACTATACATCTTTTTGGCACTTGAATGCATAGAGTACTGAGATCGATGCACCAATTGAAGAATCTCCTTGTGTAATGCTCTACTCGGCACACACAGTCTGGTACCATGCCACAATGATCTATCATCTGCAATGCTGAAGTCCTCTGCCAACCCTATCTGGATATGTGCTCTGATGCTCCTCAGAGACTCATTCTCGAACTATGCGGCTCTGATCCGATTTATCATCTTTGACTGTACCTGAAGTTCCCACATCTATGCTGTAATTCCAGGAACAAATACCTCAGTACCCAAACTATCAAGATCGGCCAACAAATGTCTGTCCCTCGTCAAATACATAGCCACTGGATACCAGCTCAAGGCATCCGCGACTACGTTGGCCTTCCCTGGATGGTACTGTAAAGAAATGTCAAAGTCCTTCATTAACTCCAACCACCGCTGTTGTCTCATATTGAGCTCTTTTTGTGTAAATACATACTTCAAGCTCTTATGATATATAAAGATCTCTATCCGCTCTCCATACAAGTAGTGTTTCTAGAGTTTAAGAGAAAAAATAATTATTGCCAACTCCAAGTCATGGGTAGGGTAATTCTTCTCATGCGGACCTAATTGCCTGGAAGCATAGGCAATCTCCTTTCCGTTCTGCTGTAACACACAACCCAAACCCTTACCCGATGCATCAATGCATATAGAAAATCCTCTCGTCCCAGATGGCAATGTCAATATCGGAGCTATAGTCAACCGCTTCTTTAGCTCCTCAAAGCAGACTGACAATCCTAAGTCCAGATGAACTCCATGTCCTTCCTGGTTAGTCTAGTCATCGGCTCCACAATCCTAGAATTTTTTTAAACAAATCTTCGATAATAGCCTGCCAGTCCAAGAAAACTCCTGATCTCTGCTACTGAAAGTGGGGTAGACCATGACTCAACTGCTAAAATCTTCTTGGGTCTATTGAGATTTTATCTCCTGTAATCACATGCCCGAGGAATTCAACCTTATCAAGGAAGAACTCATACTTTGAAAGCTTGCCATATAGCTTCTCATTCCCGAGGGTCTCCAGAACTATTCTCAAGTGTTTCTCATGCTCCTCCGGGGTCTTCGAATATATCAGTATATCATCAATGAATACTACCACAAACTGATCCAAGTACTGATAAAATACCTTATTTATCAGGTTCATGAATACTGCCGGGGCATTGGTCAACCCAAACGGCATCACCAAGAACTCAAACTGCCCATACCGAGTCCTGAAAGCTATCTTCGAAATGTCTTCCTTCTACACTTTCACCTGGTGGTACCCTGACCTCAAATCTATCTTTGAGAATACCTTCGCTCCGCTCAACTGATCAAATAATTGTCAACCACTGCAGCGAATATTTATTCTTGATAGTGAGATTGTTGAGTGCCCTGTAGTCAATACACATGTGCACCGACCCATCCTTCTTTGGTATAAGTAATACCGGAGTACCCTATGGTGATGAACTGGAGAGGATGAAGCCCTTGTCCTGTAACTCATCCACATGCTTCTTTAACTCCGCCAATTCGTGGTTGTTCACTATATAAACGTGCTGTGATATTGGCTCTATACCTGGCACCAAATCTATAGAGAACTCTACATCTATGTCTGGTGGCAACCCCGATAATCCTCCAAAAAGACGTCCATATACTCTGCAATCAATGGATGTGGCAGCTCGTGCTCTTCTACCAAAGCTCCATAGAAGTCTCCTTCGCTCTGCTCTACTGCTCCTTTGACGAACTTAAACTTTGGCTCTCATGGGGCCTAAAACAAAATTCTATCTCTATGATAATCGATACTAGCATGATGCATACTCAACCAATCCATCCCGGGTACTATATCGTAGCTCGAAAGTGGCATTACGAGTAGATATACGCCCAACTCTCGGCCTCCCAAAGAAACTCTCTGATCCTTGTAATTATCACTGACCAGGATAATGCCACCCCCGGTCATGATCTTGTAAGTCATCGCCAACGGTTCAGACTTAAGACGATATCTCAGAGCAAAAGATACAAATATAAAACTATATAAAGCACCGGAATCAAATAAAGCATTAGCTAGAAAAGAATCAAGATAGACTGAACCTGAGATAACATCACCGACTGGCTCCTTCTCCTCGATGGTCAAGGCAAAAGCTTGCCCTATTGTTGGGTACCTCTCTGCTGCTACTGGTGCTGAATGAACTATTGATGTTGAGGTGATAGAACTATTGATGTTGAGGTGATATGGGTGATCCTCTCTGCTGTCCCGCTGGTGGTCTCGTGGGTGCTCTTTGTGTCTGAGCTCTACCCTGAGCTGGACGAGCTAAAACTTTAGGAAAAGCCCTCAACTGATGGTCTTCTTATCCGTAGAATAAGCACTGGCCCAATCTCATCCTGCATGCATCCCATCTATGTCCTTGCTTCTTACAGAAGTTACAAGAAATAGTTGTCCTATGGATCTGGTGTATCTGTTGTACCGGCGCTCTAGCTGGTACATGATACTACTGTCTCGGCTGCTGGAAGTGCCTTTGGTGCTGCTGCTAAAAATAAGGCCGCTTTATTCGACCTGTGTTGGTACTGGATCCTCCTGTGTCTTTCGACCTTTTATAAACAAGCCCTAGATCATCCTCTGTCCGTTGTGCCTGTCTCAGAATCTCCCCGAAAGTAGTAGTGGGATCTCCATTCGTGTGTGATTTGATCTCCCTATTCAGGCCCTTTCTGAACTTTCTAGCTCTTCCTCTGGGGTCTGCCCCTCCACAAAATGGTCTAATCTGCAATACTCGGTCGTATACTCATCCACCGTCATACCTCCATGAATAAGGTACTGGAACTGGCTCTCTAGAGATGTCAGAGCCACATCTGAAAAAAACTTTTTCTTGAAGAGCCCTTTGAAAGCTTCCCAAGTAAGTCATGTTACTGAGATCCTGGGGTCCGTCCTAAACCAGGTCAACGGAATATCGAACATCATGCACCCCACGAACTCTATCCACAACCTCTCCAGAATCTGCACCAGCCGTAGGTTCCGCTCAATGTCTTTTATCCAATCATCACATAAAGGATCCCTTCAGTGCCTTTAGAGTCCTTCAGCCCTATCCTCTTGAAGTCTATGATGGTCCCCGACCTCAGCTGCTGCAGGGTAAACTGAGGTGGTACCGTTTGTGGCTGGACTAAGACGGCTCTCTCAACTGCTGCGAGTGCAATCTGGTGAGCATTCTCAATGCTCTGCCACATGACCTCTGACTGACGCCATTGTGCCTCCATTATTTGCTGAAAGAGTGCGAATATCTATGTCTGATTGCCTACGGGTGGTGGGGGTAGAAAATCCCCTGAAACTATCGGCGATATCCTCTGCATTGGAGGTAGAGCACCTCCGAAAGCTACTACAGAAATGCCCACCTAGATCCGTGAAGCTAACCCTTGGAATGTAGTGCTGGAATATCGTCTGATGGTGTTACCCTCATAGGCGACGAAGTGACTGACTGTGCTGACATGGCACCTGAGCGCTGGAAACGCGTCTTCGACGGCATCCTGAAGATAGATTGAATTAAGGAATCAATATTGAGTATGATACGATATCATCAATGAATGACATAATTTTTATTAAAAGTAAAACAAATATTCAATAGATAAGGATAGCAAAACTGAGAATGGGAAGTGTTTCCTAGTTATTATTGAGTATACTCTCAGCCTATATCCTATATCCTAAAGTTGGCTCGTAGCAGTACTCTAGGTGAGCACTACTACGATATCGTCCTACTTGTGACTCTAGACATGCATGGGCCACCACTAAAAATGTGTCACGACCCGCACCTGGATATTCGGGCACGAGTATATAGGTACGTCCAGCCAACGCCGCAGCATCGGTGGTGCAACATTGTCTGGGTCAATTCTACTATCTAAACATCTCAATAATATAAACACGGTACCTGTGAATCATCTCAAATCCAAAAGGAGGTACAATATGGTATCTCACAAATGTAACTATACTCAATCATAATGCAAACTAAGGAAGATAAAGCATGAATAGAATAACGAAGAAAAGAATGAAGATACAATCCACAAGTCTAAAATAATATACATGCCATGAATCTCAATAAAAGTCTAATACAAGTCCACCAAAATAAACTAAACCTCCTCAGGATCTGGAACTAAGTCCACCTAGTCTATAGGAGTATCCTCTAATGGTATGCCCTCCAGCGATCCGTAGAATGTAGGACTCTGATCTATGAGCCAATCATCTGAAAAATATATTCAGTCAGAATTGGAGCAAAGTACATACCTCTTAAAGCAGTTTAAAATACATAATCGAGCATATAAAATAGATAATAGAAAAGAATACAACATATCTAAACATCTGAATGAAATAAACTAGAGTGAACATGTAATGTACTGGAATGAAGAACAAACAATATGAATATCTGCACTATAAAGGAATAACTGAAATCTAACTAATGTGCCTCAGAATACAAGTTCATTATATGATCAGTTTAGGTTAAACATGAATACAATAAGGTAACTCGATTACAAGTATGGTATGTAATCGACATATACACGAATATACTGGGGCTTTGATCACGTAATCAACTCCTACTCATTCATCCCCAACTAATACCAATGGATCCAATCACGACACGTTACGAACACGAATATGGGCACACTGAACACGAGCAGTGTGTGTACACGAATATAAGCATACTGAATATGAGCAGTGTGGGAACACGAAATATAAATAATCAATACCCAATATACATGATAAAATACACGTGAAGGAGTATCCGCTGAACACAGTAGGGGATAACATCTCCTAACAGGATCCATGTAGTACCAGTCCATGAAACCACTGTGTCGGAATCAAGTATACAGTTCTAGAACATGAGATATATACACTATTATGAAATAAAAACTAACAGAAAAATATACTCGCCTGAGGTTGTAAACTCCCTCGACCAAATTTCAGCATTAAATATTAATTTAGGATTATTTTACCAAATTAGGATTTATCACAGATTTTTTATTTATTTATTTTGCTTACATATCCTATTGATTTGTGCACCTGTCCATCACCTAAATAGTTAGAGCATTACACTAACTATTATCCCCAAACAAAGTTCACATACCTCTCTTAGACATGCTAGTCTATTTTTTTAAACTTTGTGCAACTCCCATATACTCTGTTTTGTGCTTCGTTTTAGTCGCACAAATATCGTTACAAACGTACGTATCAATTATTAATTAAATTCCCAGATCTGTACCCATCTCTGTTCCAATAGAGATTTGAGGCCCAACAGGCACCTGTTTTGCCCAAACAAAAATATGTTATTATTCTACACTGAGTATACTACATTTAGTATATTTACACCGTACTAAAATTCTGGCCCTGCATACTGTTAAATAAATAGTAAACACCGTACGCATTAATTATTAATTAATTAATACGGTGACCCGTATCACCCAAAAACCAGGCCCAGCCCTGCCCAGGCTCACCCCCACCCCCTCAGGGCCCTCACACAACAATCCCCCTCAGTTCTGTGCATTTCAACATTTTCAGGAATATGGTGTTTTTCCCAGACAATTGCGTAATTGTGCAATTTCCCAATTATAAGACCTTTGTGCAATTTATGAAAATTATAGGGTTTATTCTGTAAATTTTCAGTGTGAGGTGTCAACCTCCTATTGGAGGGTGAACCTACACCGTCCATTTGGAAGTGGGTCCCACCATAAAATATCTACAAATATCTGAATAAATATCTAAAGATATTTATTGCTTAAATACCTAAAATACCCCCCCTAATTTTCCTAATTACTAAAATACCAAAAACCCAAAACCCTATATATACAGCCCCCCCATTCCCGAACACCCACCCCTCACATCTCCGGCCACCTCCACCATCGAACCTCCGCCCACCGACTCGCCCCTCCCCCAGCTCCTCCCCGACCGCCGCACACCCGCCCTAGCCACCGCCACCCGCCGCCAGAATCGACCACACCACCATCACCAGCAACATCAGTATCACCACCCCCACCATCCTACCGCCCTAAGCCACCCCCTCCGCCGCATCAGACCTCCGCCACCGCCACCAACCTCTTCACCACCCTCTCCTCCGTTGAGCCCACCCGTCCCCGCCGCCCCACGACCACCCCAGCCACCGCCAGCTCCCCCGCAGCGCCCCGCCGACCCACCCGACCACTGCAACCCAGCCACCCCCGACCGCCTCAAACACCCCCTCCGGCCACCACTGACCACCGCCACCACCCCCGACCCCTTCGCCCCGACCTCCTCCGCAGTTCCCCCCCTGCACCGCCGCCTCCGCCACCACCTGCGCCGCTGCAGCTCTTGGAAGCTGCTGTTGCTGCTGACAGCCACTACTGCTGCAGCCGCCGTTCCGGCCAGCCACCGGCCGCTCCGCCGACCTCCTCCTGCCGGCGACGAGACGTGGGCCCCCCCTGGCTGACAGGTATACCACCCCACCCTCTCTCTACGTATATACCTATATATATATACATATGTATGTATAAATACTTATATTTATGTATAATTATATATATATTTATATATATTATAATATATATATTTATATATATTATTTAATATAATTATTATATACTTAAATACAGTATATATATACAGTATAAAATATATGATTGTATATTTAAATATGTATTAATATATGTATATTTTTATTTTTATTTTTTATATATATATATTTATATATATTTATATATATATATATATATATATATATATATATATATATATATATATATATATATATATATATATATATATATATATATATATATATATATATATATATATATATATATGTTTATATATATTGTATTCCTTAATTATATATTATATAATTATTATTATATATTATTACAGTATATAATATATATTTATATATACTAAAATACTATGTATATAAATATATATGTATCATTATTATTATTATTATTATTATATATATATATATATATATATATATATATATATATATATATGTATATATATATATATGTATATATATATATATATATATATATATATATATATATATATATATATATATATATATATATATATATATATAAGTATGTATTATATTAATTATATATATACAAAAATTATTATATATATACTATTATATTTTATTATATTCATTTTACTTTTATTTATATATATGTGTATATGTATATATATAGTTATATATATATATATATTGTATTACATATATGTATATATATTATTTATATATAAATATATTATATTTATATATATACTCAGATTATATATTTATATTAAATATATATATATGTATCTATATTTTTATATATATAGTATATATGTATGTATATATGTATATATACATATATATATATATATATATATATATATATATATATATATATATATATATATATATATATATATATATATATATATATATATATATATATATATATATATATATATATATATATATATATATATTGTATTATATATATATATTATTATATATATAAGCTATATATGCATATAAGTATATTTATATATATAATTTTGCCTTATTACAAATATGTATATATATATAATATTATATATATATATATTATATAGTATATAAAATATATATATAGCATATATATTTTATTATTTTTCTTACATTTGTATATATTATATATATATATGTGTATATATTAAGTATATAAATACAATATTTATATATTTATATTATATGCTCTAAACATGTATTATATATATTAATTATATATATAGTTATTATATCTTTTATATATACATAAGCATAAGTATATCCTATACTATTTAAGGTACGCATTAATTAATTGTTAAATTTACGAACCCTATATGTCCTGAACAGAGTACACCTACGACGCAGTCAGTGACCCCAGGTCACAGGACCCCTCAGACTTGACTGCGAGAACAGGTTTTTAGCACTTACAGCTCAGGGATGTAGGCAAGTATACCTTGCCAAGTTTTACTGTTTAATTATTAACTGTTGAATGTTATTTTTTAGTAATTTTACATATAACAGTATGTATCTGAGACTGCCTCGGGTACAGTCAACAAAGTACGTTGACAAATAGTATAATTGACTCAGACTCTAGCAAACCTACCTGACAGCTGCGAGGATATCCTAATATCCTTCTAGACCCTGACACGGGTACACGCAACAAGGTTGCACTTCATTTCGGGATGCAAGTTGCGTACTCGATTAGCTACCAGTACGTGTGACGTGCATCACGGCTTAGCCCGAAATCAGGAATACTCAGGAAAGTTATGACTTGGCATATAGCACGTGATATATATGTCGTATATTCGACTTGTGTATCCGCATTGGGCGGGGAGAACAACTAGTAGGCGTATGGGATACCCACCTCTTTTATACAGATACCGCACTCGACGGAGTGATACAGACGTTGTATATATATATATATATATTACAAATACCATACTCCTCGGAGATGGACGATTGCAGAGTGCCCTCGAATGGGGGCATATATGGCATATACTAGCCAGTCACTACGGTTGGTAAAATATGTCAGCATATGTCTAGACCACACTTCCCCATACGTACTAAGTTGTCTCACATGCATTCACTTAGATGGCAAGCATACCCTCTATTTATTCAGTATTTATATACATTGCATGCTTTTATGTATCTTGTTATGTCCCACTGAGGACCTGGTTTTCTTCCATATTTAGATGAGGCATTCTACCCCCACAGTGTATGGACCTGGATAGGAGACTAGATATGCCACTGAGGAAGAGTTAGAGGAGCTGTCAGCAGAGTCTGCCTGATCATTAGTAGTAAGTGCACTGGAGCTGAACTCTTCTCCTGATCTTGGTGCACCCGGAGCAGAAGCTTCTTTCCCACTGATCTCCAGTGGAATGTTCATCTGAAGACGGAGCTTCATTACCTAGCTAGACGATGCTCTAGTCTTATCTTATTTCTGCACTTTCATTATATTTGGTAGTGGATTTGTTTCCACCAGACTTATCTGAGATGTACTATGACATTTCAGACTTAGTATCTATATATTCAGCACTTATTTCTTGATATATTTTGTGGATGAGATTAGATTTACCTGTATTAAACCTGTAGTATTTTAGGACAGCATAGCACGTTTCTTTGGGTCCATTAAATTGGGTAATACCTTAGTGACGTGTGAGCTGGCCAATGCCACGTGGCCTGGTTCCATATATTTTAGGACTGGGGCGTGACAGAGGTTCTGAGCAAGGTGTGTCTCTCGATCCCCAAGCTGATGTCACACAGACCTATATATGGTATATTGCATCAATACAAGGTTGTGGAATAAAAATAAGTTAAACTAGATCAATTCTAGGTCATAAAGCCATTTTTAAGTTAAAACAGTCAAACTAGGTCAAACTAGTCAAACTAGGTCAAACTAGCTATTTCTAGGTTGTATGAGTCCACCTCAAGGATATTAGATCCATACACTATGTAACTAGGCCACACTAGCTAAGCTAAGATACTAAGATACAAACAAAGCTCTGTATCACAGGATACGCAAGTTTTTTTTATATAAAAATACTAATTCATATATATACAAGACAATACATATAGTACTCTTAGCTAACTAATGCAAAGTGGATACCTTGGCTTTGAACTAATACGTATCTCACCACCTACACACCCATCTTGATACCCAAACCCAATACATCGAGTATCCACCAATACCTTGACATTACCTTGGTATCACAAGGTAATTCAATCCTAATATGCAATTAACTACCCATACCCTAACTATATACTAACATGCATAAACTACTACAATACTACTAACTACCTACTAACATATCAATACATATATACATATATACATACATACATATTGTTACTAGTCTAACAAGTATATATATATATTTAGCAAACTATTAGATAATAATGTATCTATATACAAAGTACCTAACAATGTACTTAACTACTAAACTTTTAATGAACTACTAACTAAACCTCTAATAAACTACTAGCTATACCCTCTGACCTTGTTGTCCCTGCTGCTGTAGTTGTTGCTGTTGCATATGCTTGCTGTTTTGCTACTGTTCTACTTGCTGCAGTGAGCTTCTCAGTTATTGAATTCTGCTGCAGGCTCCTGCAGATTGATGCACTTTGCTGCAGTGCAGTGGCAGCTGAAGCCTCTTGCAGTTGGTTTCTGTTGTACATGCTGCTGAGGTTAATATTGAGGGATGCTAATTGCTGTGGTAGTTGCTAAATGCCTTTTTGTTTTGCTGTTGGCTACTGCAGGTGTTGTCTCTTCTTATTGTGAGTAGTTGTTGTATTGCTTGCTATCTATAGTTGCTGTCTACACAAGTTGTAATGCAGTTGCTGCATTAACTTGTTGTTCTCCTCTTGCTGCTGGTGATGTAGCTGCAGTGGCCGAGATTTGTTGTTGTTGCTGCAGCAACATACTGCTTCGTTGCTGATGAAGGTTGATGTGCTACTGCCACTGCACTTCAGTAGTTGCCCTGCATTCACTTGATGCCCGATCCCCTCTCACACACATATAATACTTACTCACTCACACTCTATATACTTATATAGATATCAAAATATATATATATATATATATATATATATATATATATATATATATATATATATATATATATATATATATATATATATATATATATATATATATATATATATACTCATATCTATACATATATAGATATACTCTCATAAACATACTCATATATATATATATATATATATATATATATATATATATATATATATATATATATATATATATATATATATATATATATATATAATACTATAGATATAAATATACACCTATACACATATCACTACATATATCACATAGCTATATATACATATCTATATAATATAATAGAGATATATATACATATACATAACCATAACCATACAATCATAGATCTATGAATGGAACATAGATGGTCTTACAGAAAAACAAATTCATGATCAATTGCATCGAATGATGATGTATTCTAATGTAGCAAAAGCTACTGGGAATAGCGATAAGAAAATTGCACAGTTCATAACTTTTGGTTTTACAGGCACTCTAAGGGGTTGGTGGAATAATTGTTTAACTGACTCTCAAAGGCAAGAAATATTAAGTGCTGTAAAAACCGAAACTAGTTCTGAGAATGATATTCAGACAACTAAACCTGATACGGTTTATACTCTTATTATTACCATCCTGGAACACTTTACAGGAGGTATATCTGATCATGGAGAAAGAGTGAGAACTCTTCTTCAAAATTTAAGATGCCCAACACTTACTCACTTTAGATGGTACAAGGATACTTTCCTAAGTAGAGTAATGTTGCTTGGTGATGCTAATAATGTTCACTGGAAGTCAAAATTTATTGATGGGCTTCCTAATCTCTTTGCAGAAAGAATAAGGTAAGGATTGAGAAACCAAAATAATGGTGTTATACCTTATTCTAATTACACTTATGGAAATTTGATCAATAAGTGTATTGAAGAAGGTCTAATTTTATGTAACGATTTAAAGCTACGAAATCAATTAAAATATCAGAGAATCTCTGAGAGGAGACAACTGGGAGAATTTTGTGACCAGTTTGCAATGGATACTTTCAAACCTCTTCCTAATAATAAGGGGAAGAAGAAAGTGAGGGATTATAAGGACTATAAAAGACCTTATAAAAGAAAGAAATATCCCTTAAAGAAACAAAATACTACTGTTAATAAGGACAATAAAAAGAAGAAATTTTCTAAGAAAAATACCATTAAATGTTACAAATGTGGTAAATTAGGACACTATGCTAACAAATGCTATACAAAAAAGAAACTAGAAGAAATTGAAGATGAAAGATTAAGAAAAACTCTTTATAAATTAATGATCAATTCTGACTATAAAGAAAGTTCATCCAATGATGAATCTAATGATGAGACTAATAGTCCATCAGAAAACGAATGTGGTAAGAATTGTCAATTTAACGAATGTGTTACACAGAAAGACATTGATTACTATAAGTCAATAGTAGAAATGAATGGGTTATCAATAAATACCTTAACTCTCAATAAGCAAAAGGATATTATTGAAGCCTTGTTAACTGATAATATCAGTACAGAATAGAAGCAATTGGAGAAGAATTGAATAAGGATAATGGTCCTATTCGGACTACTCCTCCTGAAGCTTACAATATGGCTGAAGTAATATCTCGCTATAGAGGTAAGAAGACTAAACCTGTTACTATTCAGGAACTTCAGTCTGAAATAAAGACTTTGAAGATTGAGATTAAAAATTTAAAATCTCAAGATCAATCTATCCAGAAAAGACTGGATAAACTAGAACGAATTAATCTATCCCGTACCATTACCCCATCAATGGGTGAATCTTCTGTTAATTCTTCTTGTTCACAAGAATAAGAGGGGGAGAATCAGTCTGTTCAATCAGGACAGAGACAGATAAACTCAGAAGATGGGAATGGGAAAAATAGTTTCCTACAAAAAATAGATTTATTTATTACCCATAAATGGTATATTAAAATAAATATGCTCGTTAATAATGAGTATTATTTAACTAATCTAATTGCACTTGTTGATAGTGGTGCAGATCTTAATTGTGTCAAAGAAGGAGTTGTTCCGATAAAATATTGCGAACGAACTACTCAGACACTTAGTGCAGCTAATAATAAAGCACTTACTACTCCTTATAAAATAACATATGTAAATATCTGTAAAGATGATGTTTGTATTCCTATACACTTGATAGTTGTAAAAGAAATATCTCAGCATGTTATTCTAGGAACTCCTTTTCTAGAGAAACTCATGCCAATTAATGAGATTACTAAGGAAGGAATTACTACCTGTTATAAAGGCAAAAGAATAACTTTTGAATTTATAACAAACCCAATTGTTAAAATCCTTAATGAAGTTAATTTGAAAGAAAATCAAATTAATTTCTTAAAGGAAGAACTTGCTCAGGTTACTATAACCCAGCAGTTACAACAATTGGAAATCCAAAAAAGAATACAACAAGTTGAGGAAGACTTCAAACTACACACTTGTAGTAATATCCCAAATGCTTTCTGGGATAGAAAATAACATATTGTTTCTCTTCAATATAAAGAATCCTTTAATGAAAAGGATATTCCGACCAAGGCAAGACCTTGTCAGATGAATCAAGACTATCTTAAACTATGCAAAAAAGAAATCCAAGACTTATTGGATAAGAAATTAATTCATAAATCTTACTCTCCATGGAGTTGCACAGCATTTTATGTTAATAACAATGCTGAAAGAGAAAGGGGAGTACCAAGACTCGTTATTAATTATAAACCTTTAAATAAGGTTTTGAAATGGATTAGATATCCAATCCCTAATAAAAGGGACTTGCTCAATAGAGTATGTAAAGCAAGAATTTTTCTAAATTTGACATGAAATCAGGTTACTAACAAATACAAATAAACGAAAAGGATCGATATAAAACTGCTTTTGCCGTTCCTTTTGGCCACTATGAATGGAATGTTATGCCATTTGGTCTGAAGAATGCACCTTCAGAATTTCAGAATATAATGAATGAAATATTCATTCAACATTCTAGTTTTATATTGTCATATATTGATGACATTCTAATCTTCTCTAATACCATAGAAGAATATTTTAAACACCTTAATGTGTTTAAATATTTAGTCATAAAAAATGGCTTAGTGATTTCTGTCCCAAAAATGAAACTCTTCCAACAGGAAATAAGGTTTTTGGGACATAATATTACGAATAATACTATTATTCCAATTGATAGAAGTATTGAATTTGCTTCTAAATTTCATGATAAAATAACTGATAATAATCTGTTACAGCGATTTCTTGGAGCATTAAATTATGTCTCTGAGTTTTACAAGAATATTGCTGCTGATACAAAAATTTTGTATCAAAGATTAAAAAAGAATACTGCTCCATGGACTACTAGTCACACTGAAGCAGTAAAATTAATAAAATAAAAGGTTAAAAATTTACCTTGTTTACATTTAGCAAATGTTGAATGGTTTAAAATAGTTGAAACTGATGCAAGTGACATTGGTTATGGGGGAATACTGAAACAATTAAACCCAAACACCAATAAAAAAGAACTTGTGAGATATCATTCAGGAAAATGGAATGATACTCAAATTAAATACTCAACTAATAAGAAAGAAATTTTTTCTATTATTCAATGTATACATAAATTTCAAGATGATTTACTTAATAAGAAATTCTTATTAAGAATTGATTGTAGTTCTGCTAAAACTGTTTTAGAAAAAGATGTTAAAAATTTAGCATCTAAACAGATATTTGCTAGATGGCAATCTGAATTAGCAATATTTGATTTTGATATTGAATATATTAAAGGAACTGACAATTCACTTCCTGATTTTTTGACTCATAAATTTTTGCAGGATAATGAGTCAAAGAAATAAAGGGAAACAACCGTGGGTTCCTAGGCCCATGGCTTCAAGCTCCAATGAGCCAAAGTACCAAAAATCCAAGAAAATTGTTCTTGGAAAAGAAAAACTTTCAAATAAAGAAGTTCAAGACTTCGAAGAAACCAATGTTTCTTCTTACAAGCAAGCAGTTGAGGTTGAAACAATTTTCACTCAGAATAATCACACAGAAGAAATACTTCAACTGGAGAAAACTGACATCCCAATGATGGATGATCCCTGGAGAATAAAAGAAAAATATCTGAAAAATAATATGTTTCCAGTACAGAGAAAAGATAAAAATGTTTATGAAGGAATTCTGCTTACAACAAAATCTGTTGAGATAGAGCATTTCTATCAGAAGGCCAATGACTTCAGAAGTGATGTAAATTACAGTAAGATAATTATACGTCACATAATTACTCCTCAATCATGGGGATTACACCCAAATCGAACTAAAATATTAGTTCACAAAGAAAAGAATATCAATATGCCTTATTCTTACTGGGATTATATTGAGGCATTTACCAAAGTGTTTTATTTTGACAATAGTAAGCAAAAACACTCTTGGTTTATTCGTATTTGTCCTGAAATCCTTAAACAGGACATACTAACTTGGTTTGTTAGATGGTGGTTACAATTTGGAGCCACACTGGAAATTCTTCCACCATCGTTGCAAGAATTGTTTGCAACTTGGGCTCAATCTTATCCTCTCTGCCAGAATGCCGATCAACTTTTAGAGGGGGAGAGTACTATGTACTTTTTTATCCATTTCAAAATTTCATATATTTTTAAATGGATAATTAAGTGTGAATTTAATGCCCTTAATTTTCCTGTTCTAGCCAGAAAGTTTCTGATGAAATGGTGGAACAGGTTAGATGAAAAAGAGAAAGTACAAATTATACAAAAGTCGATCAAGGAAAATGAGATCCTTGTTGAAGCCAAGCTCAAAAAGGAAATAATGGATGATAGTCCTTTAAAGAAGCTAAAGGAGTCTCTGAGGAGACAGAATTCTCGAATTACCGAGGAAGAATTAAAGAAAAAATGCTTGAAATATATGCAGACTCAATTTGATTCAATATTTGAGACAGATACTATGTCTGTTAGTTCCACAAAATCGGAACATGAAGAAGAGGATTCAGAAACCTTCTTCAAAAAGATGCACAGGAGAGTCACTACTCCCTCTGATAACGAAAGCAGTGATGCCAGTATGCACTAAAGAGGCACTGTTGCCAAGAATACAGGTGGCAACTACTGTTCATTTACTTTTTCAAAAGAGAATCTCTTTAATCATTTCCCAACAATGGTGGGTCCTATCCACTTTGCTTTTCAGCATAATTGCTGCTACGTGGACGGTGGAAATATAAAGAGAAAAAGTAAAAGTTTACGTTGACGTGCACTCACCTCAGCGAAGAAAATGAGGAATCTTACCTGCAGCTGCCAGTTTCTCTACGTGCACCTGTCAGTTGTTTAGTTGGTCGATACCGACTCTCATGTATTATAAATAGAGGCCTAGACCTCTCTGTTATATATGTTTTATGCTAGTGTGTTGTTACTCTGCCCTTTTGTTTAGTTTGCTTTGAGTGTACCTCTGTAATATTACTATTATCAATAAAATTTCTTTCAAGCGTTTAGCTTCCCATCCTTCTTATCCTGGTTATCATAATTGGTATCAGAGCCATGTTGGCTCAAGGCTGAGGTACTTCTACTTCCTCACAAGCATGTAAATATATGGTATAGTTATTGTGTTTAAGTTATTTTTTCTGTTATGGATATTATTATTGTTAAAGCTGTTATTATGGTTAACTGCGATAGAGTTAGGATTGATCAAAGTGATGTGTCTTCTACCTAGTGGGACGGCATCAAAGTCGCGTAGCCTTGTTATGCCGAGAGGACAGTTGATGGCGTAAATCGTTGACAGCCGTGCTAGGTCTTTACTATCGTTAGATAAGTCTGAAACCTTAAAGTAGTTAACTAGAACAATAGGGTTTTCATAATAATTCCTTTAACAGACTGGTAACTTAAGCATAATAGTTGGCCATAGGTGCATGTAAGTGAAGGAAGTAGAACCTCATAACTCAAATGAGTAAAGAGTTAGCAATTGACTTTAATAAGAAAGCTCTTAATAAGGGTAAATCTGTTAAGAATGCTCAAAATGTTGAGTATCCCTCTGAATTAGAGAAATTAAACAAATGGACAATTCCAAAGGTAAAGCCAAAAGAAATTTACCAAATTGGTACTTTTGACTTTAAATCTTCTATTTCAATTAAAATAATGGAAAGAACTGTTTCTGTGAATAACACAGAGCATTCCTTTCAGCTAATAAGCGATGAGGATATTGGACATGTTCGTGATGCCTATAATTATGTCCATATTGGACTAATACAAGTTGCGTTTAAACCCTTGACTTTACCAGGGTTAAATGCATCAATAATGACATCTCTCAGAGATGCAAGATGCTTAGACTGGAGCCAATCCCTAATGGGAGTCATGCAGACTAGTCTCTGCCATGGACTAGTTTATTTTAATGTCTATCCAAATTTAACTCTGTCAATGACAGATAATCATCTATATGAATCTGTAACCTTGAATTTGAAAACTTACGGTTACAATTTCCTACCAGGATCTGAAACAATAGCAATAATCTATAGAATTCATTACAAGGTAATGAACACTATTGCCCCGAATGCTAGACATATTACTACACCAGATAAGACTACTTTGATAGAAACAAATTTGTTGACATCTAAAGTAGCAACAAATAGAATTATTAGATGGGATGAAATTAATTTTCCAAAAGAATGGATTTTAAGTCAAGCTGTGTTACCACAACCAATAGTGAACACAGACATTGACCAAATAATCCAGACTAATGATGGAGAAGTAGAAGTAAGATTTACTCCTACTGATATATCGAGATTATCGATATCAGGAAGAAAATCTTTACCTTCTACAGTTGGATCAACCTCTTTTAATAAAGAAGAAGTCAATAAAATTAAAATTACTGATGATGCAATAGCACATCCCTTGTATAAGGAAAAGAGCAAGATAAGCTCTCCGACAATGTCGGAAATGGAATTTACTTCTTTTTAATGGGATTTAAAGTTCCTCAAGAAGTTCGGGACATTCTTAATAGAATATACTATGAGAAGAAAGAATTTGTGGAATGGTTTGAGAAAACTTATTCCACTAAACAGAGATATAAATTTAAAGATGAATATTACAATCATCTAGAAAAGAAAAAGAAAATAATACCTTTCATTAATTGGTTTGTCCAAAAATATGTGGACACAGAATCAACACAAATAAATATGTTAGAAGAATATTATAAAATTTGGAATACCGATACAGGATCCAGTAGTGGTACAACTAGATCAATATACCCACCAAGTGATCCAATCAAACTTACTGTCAAAAATAAGACAGACAAAATTGATGCTGTCTCTTTTATCAAAATAATTGATAGTAAAGAAATAGTCATAACTGAATTACAGAAAGCTTTAAGGCAGAATAATTACACTAATGTGTTTATTCAAGTCATAGGTCAACAATTGACCAGGATTAAAACTGCCTTAGAAAAATTATTACATAAATTAGATAAAATAAAACAAATAGACCATTCTGGGAAAAACTCTTTTAAAGAGACTTCTAATATCTCTTTAAAACCTCCTCCTGAGGTTAAAGGGTTTAAAATGTCTAAAACCCCAGAAGTCACAAAAGAAGATATCCAGGAGCTAATAGCTCAGTTCAAAAAGAGTAATCTTCAGACTATTAATGCTGAAGAACAAGAATTGCGAGAGCTAATAGCTCGAGCTAAGCAAAAATTTGCTATTATTAGTAATACTACTGATAAAAATAAAATTGCCATTAATGATCTTAATAAAAGTATTCAAGTAGTTAATGGTCACTCTTCTAATGCTTCTGAAATGTCAGAAGAAGATCAACAAACTGAGGATCTAACTGAGAATGACATTCGTCCACAAGAAATTGATGATCTTCAGAAAACCTTTGTTGAATCGAAGAATGATTCTAAAATACAAGCGGTTAAATATGGCAAACCAAATTTAATGAAATATTATTACCAAAGACCTACTCCCACTGATGTGTTATTCGAAGAGAATGATACTATCATTCAAAATTATTATAGTGGGGGAGAGATCTATGAATGGAACATAGATGGTCTTACAGAAAAACAAATTCATGATAAATTGCATCGAATGATGATGTATTCTAATGTAGCAAAAGCTACAAGGAATAGCGATAAGGAAATAGCACAGTTCATAACTTGTGGTTTTACAGGCACTCTAAGGGGTTGGTGGAATAATTGTTTAACTGACTCTCAAAGGCAAGAAATATTAAGTGCTGTAAAAATCGAAACTAGTTATGAGAATGATATTCAGACAACTAAACCTGATGCGGTTTATACTCTTATTATTACCATCCTGGAACACTTTACAGGAGGTATATCTGATCATGGAGAAAGAGTGAGAACTCTTCTTCAAAATTTAAAATGCCCAACACTTACTCACTTTAGATGGTACAAGGATACTTTCCTAAGTAGAGTAATGTTGCTTGGTGATGCTAATAATGCTCACTGGAAGTCAAAATTTATTGATGGGCTTCCTAATCTCTTTGCAGAAAGAATAAGGCACGGATTGAGAAACCAAAATAATGGTGTTATACCTTATTCTAATTACACTTATGGAAATTTGATCAATAAGTGTATTGAAGAAGGTCTAGCTTTATGTAACGATTTAAAGCTACGAAATCAATTGAAATCTCAGAGAATCTCTTAGAGGAGACAACTGGAAGAATTTTGTGACCAGTTTGCAATGGATACTTTCAAACCTCTTCCTAATAATAAGGGGAAGAAGAAAGTGAAGGATTATAAGGACTATAAAAGACCTTATAAAAGAAAGAAATATCCCTTAAAGAAACAAAATACTGCTGTTAATAAGGACAATAAAAAGAAGAAATTTTCTAAGAAAAATACCATTAAATATTACAAATATGGTAAATTAGGCCACTATGCTAATAAATGCTATACAAAAAAGAAACTAGAAGAAATTGAAGATGAAGGATTAAGAAAAACTCTTTATAAATTAATGATCAATTCTGACTATGAAGAAAGTTCATCCAATGATGAATCTAATGATGAGACTAATAGTCCATCAGAAAACGAATGTGGTAAGAATTGTCAATGTAATGAATGTGTTACACAGAAAGACATTGACTACTATAAGTCAATAGTAGAAATGAATGGGTTATCAATAAATACCTTAACTCTCAATAAGAAAAAGGATATTATTGAAGCCTTGTTAACTGATAATATCAGTATAGAAATAAAAAATAAAATTATAGAAGCAATTGGAGAAGAATTGAATAAGGATAATGGTCCTATTCGGACTACTCCTCCTGAAGCTTACAATATGGCTAAAGTAATATCTCGCTATAGAGGTAAGCAGACTAAACCTGTTACTATTCAGGAACTTCAGTCTGAAATAAAGACTTTGAAGATTGAGATTAAAAATTTAAAATCTCAAGATCAATCTATCCAGAAAAGACTGGATAAACTAGAACGAATTAATCTATCCCGTACCATTACCCCATCAATGGGTGAATCTTCTGTTAATTCTTCTTGTTCACAACAACAAGAGGGGGAGAATCAGTCTGTTCAATCAGGACAGAGACAGATAAACTCAGAAGATGGGAATGGGAAAAATAGTTTCCTACAAAAAATAGATTTATTTATTACCCATAAATGGTATATTAAAATAAATATGCTCGTTAATAATGAGTATTATTTAACTAATCTAATTGCACTTGTTGATAGTGGTGCAGATCTTAATTGTGTCAAAGAAGGAGTTGTTCCGATAAAATATTGCGAACGAACTACTCAGACACTTAGTGCAGCTAATAATAAAGCACTTACTACTCCTTATAAAATAACATATGTAAATATCTGTAAAGATGATGTTTGTATTCCTATACACTTGATAGTTGTAAAAGAAATATCTCAGCATGTTATTCTAGGAACTCCTTTTCTAGAGAAACTCATGCCAATTAATGAGATTACTAAGGAAGGAATTACTACCTGTTATAAAGGCAAAAGAATAACTTTTGAATTTATAACAAACCCAATTGTTAAAATCCTTAATGAAGTTAATTTGAAAGAAAATCAAATTAATTTCTTAAAGGAAGAACTTGCTCAGGTTACTATAACCCAGCAGTTACAACAATTGGAAATCCAAAAAAGAATACAACAAGTTGAGGAAGATTTCAAACTACACACTTGTAGTAATATCCCAAATGCTTTCTGGGATAGAAAATAACATATTGTTTCTCTTCAATATGAAGAATCCTTTAATGAAAAGGATATTCCGACCAAGGCAAGACCTTGTCAGATTAATCAAGACTATCTTGAACTATGCAAAAAAGAAATCCAAGACTTATTGGATAAGAAATTAATTCATAAATTCTACTCTCCATGGAGTTGCACAACATTTTATGTTAATAACAATGCTGAAAGAGAAAGGGGAGTACCAAGACTCGTTATTAATTATAAACCTTTAAATAAGGTTTTGAAATGGATTAGATATCCAATCCCTAATAAAAGGGACTTGCTCAATAGAGTATGTAAAGCAAGAATTTTTCTAAATTTGACATGAAATCAGGTTACTAACAAATACAAATAAACGAAAAGGATCGATATAAAACTGCTTTTGCCGTTCCTTTTGGCCACTATGAATGGAATGTTATGCCATTTGGTCTGAAGAATGCACCTTCAGAATTTCAGAATATAATGAATGAAATATTCATTCAACATTCTAGTTTTATATTGTCATATATTGATGACATTCTAATCTTCTCTAATACCATAGAAGAATATTTTAAACACCTTAATGTGTTTAAACATTTAGTCATAAAAAATGGCTTAGTGATTTCTGTCCCAAAAATGTTACTCTTCCAACAGGAAATAAGGTTTTTGGGATATGATATTACGAATAATACTATTATTCCAATTGATAGAAGTATTGAATTTGCTTCTAAATTTTCTAATGAAATAACTGATAATAATCTGTTACAGCGATTTCTTGGAGCATTAAATTATGTCTCTGAGTTTTACAAGAATATTGCTGCTGATACAAAAATTTTGTATCAAAGATTAAAAAAGAATCCTGCTCCATGGACTACTAGTCACACTGAAGCAGTAAAATTAATAAAACAAAAGGTTAAAAATTTACCTTGTTTACATTTAGCAAATGTTGAATGGTTTAAAATAGTTGAAACTGATGCAAGTGACATTGGTTATGGGGGAATACTGAAATAATTAAACCCAAACACCAATAAAAAAGAACTTGTGAGATATCATTCAGGAAAATGGAATAATACTCAAATTAAATACTCAACTAATAAGAAAGAAATTCTTTCTATTATTCAATGTATACATAAATTTCAAGATGATTTACTTAATAAGAAATTTTTATTAAGAATTGATTGTAGTTCTGCTAAAACTGTTTTAGAAAAAGATGTTAAAAATTTAGCATCTAAACAGATATTTGCTAGATGGCAATCTGAATTAGCAATATTTAATTTTGATATTGAATATATTAAAGGAACTGACAATTCACTTCCTGATTTTTTGACTCGTGAATTTTTGCAGGATAATGAGTCAAAGAAATAAAGGGAAACAACCATGGGTTCCTAGGCCCATGGCTTCAAGCTCCAATGAGCCAAAGTACCAAAAATCCAAGAAAATTGTTCTTGGAAAA
This sequence comes from Iris macrosiphon, assembly GCA_036927795.1. Taxonomy (NCBI): domain Eukaryota; kingdom Viridiplantae; phylum Streptophyta; class Magnoliopsida; order Asparagales; family Iridaceae; genus Iris; species Iris macrosiphon. The sequence continues at coordinate 123,917,527 of JAYESA010000002.1, forward strand.
GGAAAACTTTCAAATAAAGAAGTTCAAGACTTCGAAGAAACCAATATTTCTTCTTACAAGCAAGCAGTTGAGGTTGAAACAATTTTTACTCAGAATAATCACACAGAAGAAATACTTCAACTGGAGAAAACTGACATCCCAATGATGGATGATCCCTGGAGAATAAAAGAAAAATATCTGAAAAATAATATGTTTCCAGTACAGGGAAAAGATAGAAATATTTATGAAGGAATTCTGCTTACAACAAAATCTGTTGAGATAGAGCATTTCTATCAGAAGGCCAATGACTTCAGAAGTGATATAAATTACAGTAAGATAATTATACGTCACATAATTACTCCTCAATCATGGAAATTACACCCAAATCGAACTAAAATGTTAGTTCACAAAGAAAAGAATATCAATATGCCTTATTCTTACTGGGATTATATTGAGGCATTTACCAAAGTGTTTTATTTTGACAATAGTAAGCAAAAATACTCTTGGTTTATTCGTATTTGTCCTGAAATCCTTAAACAGGACATACCAACTTAGTTTGTTAGATGGTGGTTACAATTTAGAGCCACACTGGAAATTCTTCCACCATCGTTGCAAGAATTGTTTGCAACTTGGGCTCAATCTTATCATCTCTGCCAGAATGTCGATAAACTTTTAGAGGGGGAGAGTACTATGTACTTTTTTATCCATTTTGAAATTTTATATATTTTTAAATGGATAATTAAGTGTGAATTTAATGCCCTTAATTTTCCTGTTCTAGCCAGAAAGTTTCTGATGAAATGGTGGAACAGGTTAGATGAAAAAGAGAAAGTATAAATTGTACAAAAGTCGATCAAGAAAAATGAGATCCTTGTTGAAGCCAAGCTCAAAAAGGAAATAATGGATGATAGTCCTTTAAAGAATCTAAAGGAGTCTCTGAGGAGACAGAATCCTCGAATTACCGAGGAAGAATTAAAGAAAAAATGCTTGAAATATATGCAGACTCAATTTGATTCAATATTTGAGACAGATACTATGTCTGTTAGTTCCACAAAATCGGAACATGAAGAAGAGGATTCAGAAACCTTCTTCAAAAAGATGCACAGGAGAGTCACTACTCCCTCTGATGACGAAAGCAGTGATGCCAGTATGCACTAAAGAGGCACTGTTGCCAAGAATACAGGTGGCAACTACTGTTCATTTACTTTTTCAAAAGAGAATCTCTTTAATCATTTCCCGACAATGGTGGGTCCTATCCACTTTGCTTTTCAGCATAATTGCTGCTACGTGGACGGTGGAAATGTAAAGAGAAAAAGTAAAAGTTGACGTTGACGTGCACTCACCTCAGCGAAGAAAAGGAGGAATCTTACCTGCAGCTGCCAGTTTCTCTACGTGCACCTGTCAGTTGTTTAGTCGATCGATACCGACTCTCATGTATTATAAATAGAGGCCTAGACCTCTCTGTTATATATGTTTTATGCTAGTGTGTTGTTACTCTGCCCTTTTGTTTAGTTTGCTTTGAGTGTACCAAACAATTTTCACTCAGAATAATCACACAGAAGAAATACTTCAACTGGAGAAAACTGACATCCCAATGATGGATGATCCCTGGAGAATAAAAGAAAAATATCTGGAAAATAATATGTTTCCAGTACAGGGAAAAGATAGAAATGTTTATGAAGGAATTCTGCTTACAACAAAATCTGTTGAGATAGAGCATATATATATATATATATAATACTATAGATATAAATATACACCTATACACATATCACTACATATATCACATAGCTATATATACATATCTATATAATATAATAGAGATACATATACATATACATAACCATAACCATACAATCATATAATTATATCATTCTAATAGATATTACCAAGTCAAATTGAATTGAGGTACAATAAACAAACACGTGGAGTGTACCACACCTGTATCACACTCATTCTATGATATGCTTACGATACGGTTCCACCACTCAACCAAACGTATCTCGAAGGACACGAGCAAGTCTAAAATTATAATTATAAATAATATAAAGAACTAACTACTCAATTATATATCCGTGTCAAAATGTGACATGCTCAAACCCCCATGTCGGAGGAAAATCCCAAAATCAACCCGTATCTCCAAATTATCGGGATACGGCCTACATGTATCCAATTATGGACACAACACTAGTCACACACAATCAAACAAATGTCAATTTTTTCTAATTAAAAAATTGACAAATATAAGATGTGACAATCTCGAAATTCTCTCAAAATTGACACAAAATACCACATAACTTTCTCCATAGGCCTCCTATGAACCTAATTCTAATTCCTATGGGTAGCCTTAGCCTATGGATGGTTCCTTATGGTTAAGTTACATATTTAGAGTCTAATTAGAGAGAGAAAACTGAATTATACCTATTGGGAGATGGATTTCCAATAAAATTCCTAAATTAAGTGAAAGTAGCATCCAACTTGTAGATCCTTGCTCCTCCTTGTAGGTCCTTGCTTCCTCCTTGTAGATCCTTACTTTACTAGCCTCCAATAATGAATTGGGAAGGAATTGTGAAGAAATTTGAGTAGGAATTGGTATGGGAATGAAGAATTTGGAAGAGAAAAAATTCTAGATCTAGATTTGGAATGACAAATGCGAAGAGAGAGAGACTCTCTCCTCCCTATGGTGGCCGACCCTTGTCCCTCCTTCAAGCTACTATGGAAAGTCCAAAATACCCCTTGGGGCCTCTCATTAAAAAATTAATTAAGGAGGGAAGGTTCTAGTCTAATTGATTTCACTAATTAATTTGTTCTCCTAATGAATGGGCTTACTATTGGGCTCAATCTAAACTAGAATTTAAATGTTGGTCCATGGATCTAAACTAAACTAGTTAGGTCCATTACAAAGTCCAAAATAAATCTAATATCTACAATAAATAAATAATAAAATAGTTAATATTTATAACATGCATAATATTTAATATTATATTCTAAAAATTGGATACCTTTGTCAAATTATCAAACTACCCTTAATTGAAAAGTGAGGGTGACAGTGCATGGGATGAGCAGAGGACTTAACACCCAAGTCCTTAGCATTGTCTTATTTTCCTCTGCCAAGACTTGAGTGATGAGCACTCTTCTTCTCCGCACGTAAAGAACATGACTATTGAGTTGGTAGGCTTGCATAGCCCTGAATTGCAGTGGCAATAGCAATGGATCTCAATAGACACTTCCGCAAGCTAGTAAAATACTAAAGGCTCTGTATCATGGAACCTAAAGCAGTGTAGTAAAATAATAAAGGCGTACCATGTAGAAATCAGTCCATAGCATAGTGTATACTCTCCCTTCCCATATAACCTCACATATCATATCATAAGACGCAAGATCATAACCTATATCTAGCACAATGAGTTATTGTAAGCTATATATATATATATATATATATATATATATCATGAGTCCTATAGCCCTATACAGAATACAAAACACCAAGAATATGTCAAGAAGGATTCTGCCACATGAAGGTAGTGTCAAGTATCCTACGGTCTGACGTGCAAAGAGTACAAGCAAGTAATATGGGTTCGAGGTCTCAACCCTCTAAGTAACGATACTAGACTCCGCTGACGGACGTCGAAACTCGAATCTGGTTCGGATGCTAAGTATCGTCTAATGATCCTAAGGTAATCATGTACAGCAGCAATAACATGTAATAATAATATCTTATGCATAATATTAAAATATAACATATTGTACAACTTGGCAAGGTGCACTTGCCTAGGTCCTGGAAGATGTATAGCGAAGTCCACGTAGCGAGCTCAATACGTCAACTACTCCCGAAGAGGTAAAATTCGCACGAACGCCTCTGGATGCTAAAAAATAATATCACCATTATTTTTAAAATATGATAAATAGCTATAATTGACTATCCATATGTCTAGTTTGGACATAGGGGCAAAATTGACAGTTTTAAATCAAAGTGGGATCCAAACATAGCCCATTTTGCACCAAAAAATAGGCCAAAGATAAAGTTCTCCAATTTTGGCAAACTTAGTATCTATGAGTCCAAAATGACGATGCAAAATCAGTAGAATATCCAGAATTGGATTTCGATCAGCCGGATACAAAATCATCCGTCAAGTAGGACAGTAGGGCCCGCAAAACGACGTTCTGGTCAACGTTCTCCAAATTGAACCAAACTTGGGTCACAGGACCAGCGTAACGCTACGAGTCCTATGGAACAAATTTTGTTGTGAAATGACACACGTGCAAAAAGTAATTGCATAAATTCTAAAAAGGTCAATATGGAAATTTTTGGCAGATACGGGTTGATTCCAGCGTGCACACACGTCTAAATCAAGTTCCGTAAAAGCCCATACGTCCATGTTTACTGTATGTGCTTTACGGTATAATCTGCATGCGACGAAGTCGCCTTCTTTGGCGGGACGGACTCCGTATCGGGGAATTTTTAAGTTTTAAAAACATATTTTTTCTTTATTTTGGAACTCGATTTTACAAAGATTAAAAGCAAATAAAAATAAACTAAAAGAAAGAAATTAAACTTGGATATGTTGTCTAAAATTTTATTCAGATAGATTTTAAATTTACTAAATAGATTGGAAGAAAATATAACATGAACATGGGAGTTTGGGATAGTTTAAATGATGTTTTAAAACAAATTTTTAGTCGACTTTGGATCAACTTTTCTCTCGATCCAGGGATCATAAATTGATCTATTTGAAGGGAGTTATAAATGGTTATGTTGTGAACACAACAAAAAAATTAGTTTGGAAAATGATTGAGAAAGGAAGGAGAAATATTACCACGTAGTTGGGTTGGTGGGCTGTTGTGTGCGCGCGGGGGACAGATCGGCCGGCTGAGGTGGCTGTAGGCGGCGACGGCGTCAACGAGGGGTCGGGGTAGGTCATTGGGGAGGTGGAGGAGGAGGAGAGTTAGGGTTAGTGTTTAGGTTTTGTGTATATATCGGTTTATATATAGAGGGAATGAGCGGGGGTCGCGGCTTGGGGTCGAGTAAGCGGGTCAGGGGTCCAGCGGGTTTTGGGGAGGTAGTCTTAGGTTTAGGTTTTTTTTTTTTTTTCTTTTCTTCATAATAAAATATATTTATTTATTTATATATAGTAAAATCCAAAAATATATTTGTATCCGAATAAATTCTAAAAATCTTTATCATACTTTTACAAATAATTTTACACTTAAAATACTTTTATAAAAAAAATTTAATTACTAAATATAATTAAATATTTATATGAGTTAATAAATCCCCCCAAATTTTTAATTAGCTACAAAGAACAAAAAATCCTTTAATTATAAATAATTAAATAATTCCAATAATTAAAATTTATAAATTTGAAATCAGGGGGTTTACAATCTACCCAACTTATAAAAAATTTGTCCTCAAAATTTTAAATAAACATGGTAGGAAAGAGTAAGAATTCACTGCGAAAGAAAGATAAAAACGAATCATCGTATCGAGTTTCTTGCTATATAAAAATATAAGGCACAATCTATAGATAAGGAATGCAAAACGGTAGAGAAAAATTAAAGTACGCTTGATTCTCAAAAAATGGGAGATATAGTTACCACAGGGTTCCTATTTTGATGTCATGTTCTAAGAGTAATTATACGATTAGTTCAAGTCACTACCCAACTTATAAAAATTAAGTTGGTCATAACAACTATGGTTACGAGCCTATTTACATGGCCTATGGAATGGTCTCATTCTAAGGGAAGATGCAAGACCCGATCATGATATTTCACTTATGATCTGGCTTGGTCGACCCAATCAAGAGTATTGAACGATTCCTGCCCTTCCCTGGATAGAGTCTATCAAGCCTTCCCAGTCATCGAGGCTCAGAAGCGGGCGGAGGGTGGGGGGGGGGGGGGAATCTGTATCTCAAAATGAATCTCTTTCGCTATGCGCCTTCAGGTTTCCCTCAACTTCAAATCCATCTGCCAGGAGATCTATCGATTAACTGATTGCGCCTGCTGCATGGCTGTCGTCAGCTCGTGTCGTGAGATGTTTGGTCCATTCCTATAACGAAAGAAACCCTCATTTTGTATTGCTGAGACATGCGCCTAAGGAGAAATGGCAACCGAAGTGAGCCGGGGAGCCGAGTGACGTGCCAGCGCTACTACTTGATCAGAAAGAAAATGCTCTTTGTCAGAAGCTTATGTGCATATAGTTTCATGGATTGTTTTGTTTGTGACGTTATTAAGCCTTATGTTACCGCTCCGTGGGCTTAGCGTAGTGAGAAGGGAGTTAAGCCCTACAATTTTATTTCCGCTTCAGCTTCCCCGGTTTAGTTGGTTTGGAGGATTAGACTCTTCTAGCTGTAGTCACAGACTAATAAGAAAAATCTAGGTATTATCATAATGTTATTGGTCAATTCCTCTATATGAGGTAGTATTATCAAATCAACACTACTGCTATATATGTCATATCTTTAATAAGACAAAAGATAAGGACTGGGTCGAGTATAACTAGAGCGAGGTGGTACCGAGGGATCTGATTATTGCCTGACAGGGCTAACGAAGCTACAAGATCGAGAAAATTATGTAAAGAAGAATTGGTAAACCAAGATAGAAGGATAATAATAAGTTCATGAAGTATTTTTACGAAATTTTATTCAAGGTTAAGGCACCACTAAGTAGGTATATAGATAATCAAGTCATAATGACTAGGCCAAGAGAATTAAATTGGAAGGGAATTGGCAGCCTATGGTGATATGGACATTTGGAAAAAATTGAGCACGACTAGGGAATGAACAAAGATTATAGTCAATCGCACAATTTGAATGGTCGTTAGGACCATTCCAAGATACTGTGATTATGAAAGAAGATAAGTAACTCAAGATAAAAGGAAATGGTATTGTCGATAGAGATCTGCAACTTCTTGTTACGAGGACAATCTCAAATTTTAGCTAATTCATTAGGCTAAAGATGCTACTCCTACTTACACTAACATACAATCTATCTATTCTGTTTTTTTAGGACACATTTGATTCAAAAATTGCCGCTAGCAAAACTCAAGGCTAGAATCTGACTTATATCATCTATTCACCTTATATCTTATTTTCTCTTCAACTAGTTCCCTTAATTACATATCTTGATTATTTCAATGTTGTTCCAATAACATGGGGTATAAATGTCGAGAATATAATCTACCAATGTCATTAACCCATCATGGATCTCTGAAATTAAGTTTGTCATTTAATTTCTTGTCTCTTTCTTCATATATAACACAACTTTATCTCCAAAAAAATTTTGTCCATACTTCACAACTCAAACCATAGATATAATTCATCAATCTATTTATGAATACTCTATCCCTATTTTATTATCATATCTAGTCTAAATTTTTATTTCTTTCTTATCTCATGTCATTTCAAGGCTTGTTTTGTACCGAAAGTCTTCTAACTTAATCATATTCATGAGTTACCAAATAATCTATGGCATTACCAACTGTTATCGCATATCACAAGCTTATATAAGATATCCATTCCTATAATTCTTATGACTCATCACATAAATTATACCATTTATTTCCTCAATCTAAGCTTCTTATTCTTTCTTGAGCCTCAAACTTTAAGGTTTATTTTGCATCCACACATCTTGCTTACGTCATGCACTCTTCATAATCCTCGCTATGTTATTATAAATAATTTTTTATTGTAATCATTGACTCAATTTATCTTATGATACTCCTCAATTTCTACCATACTTCATATCAAAATTTCTTATAATTTCATTATTTTTCTCTTTAATTGTTCAACTTAAACATAGTATTACTTTTAAAACTCTTCCTACCCCATAACCATTATGTTTCCTTAATTCAATTTAACTGCTCTAGTTATGATCTCTATGGAGTTCCGAGCTAACTTGTATCGATCAAGGGTTTATCATAACTATGGCTTACTAGCCTAGTTATTATATAATCTCTAACCCTAATCTCCATCATTACTTATTGCTACCCACGTAAGCTAGAAAAATTAAATCAATTCCTTAAACTCTATAATATACTCCTATAGTTATCCCTCAAATCTTTTTAACAGTACGACCAACAATTTAGCCCTTCTACCTATAAAATGCTATTCAATAACTATGAGTAGGTCTAACCTTTCTTATACCTAGCTAATTTGGTAAGTAATTTACGCTAAACTAGGCAGGTAATCAATTATAATACTTAACTATTCGTCTGTTGAAAAAATCTCTCAGCCATGATTTGATTTACTATATTCATTCCAATATATTATATATGAAAATATATGTCTAACTCTTAAACAACTCATCCAATCAACACAATATTCTGTTTCACTATTGTTCATCTTTGTCTTGGCTACACAATTCTTATGTGATCATCAAATACATGTCTCCCTCGGGAGAGTCCTCTTGGCTAAAATATTATCGTATTCTAATTTTTACTTTATTCCTAAGCATGGTATTATGATTATATCCTTAAAGTAAATTTTGTCAAACTAAACGTAGTGATAGAATTTTATACAGGCACTAGTACAATCTTAGCTACATGGCTTATCTATCCATTCTATCAATAAAGATCTCAAGTCATATTTTCTAAGGTTTGTTATACATTTGGTCCCTTTTTGTTTAGGAAGCTATACTAACCTCCAAAGTTCAACTATATATTCCATCAAATTATTTCGATCGTTATGATTAAGGGATCCATCGTACCCCTGACTAAACCGTGTTATTCCTCTATTCAACTCTATCTAACTTATGTAACATGGTTTTGCCCTCCGATTCTAGAATTTTTTTACTAGGGTAGAACCATATATATAAGACCCAACTGTTATTCTGTTCTAACCGTATATCTAATAGAGGCATCTGTACACACTATTCATAACTTAGATAGTCACATACTTCAAAAATATTTTCTCTACCATGAGCATAATATTCATCGTGACCTCAAAATTCAAATTGCATATCCTACAAGTGCAATCCTCTAATTCAAACGTAATTATACTCAAATTTTATCTCAAATTATGACATGGGGTTAATGCTACTAATTATTATGTCCAAGTTAACATGTTCTCATAATACGTGGCGTATGGCATATATCTAATCGTAATGTATTCCCTAAGTTTTTTTTCTGTTGTTATCATAGTATGGAAATAGATACCCTCCAAGCATGAGTTTACTTGAAATACTTGTACCTAATAATCTTCCCAAGGTGAGCGCCTGAAGTTCCAATTTCTCAAGTTCATAATACAGTTCCTTGTATCAACATGGGCTATAATTAATTCCTAACATCTCGCTAGTCTTTTTCGTAAATCATTCCAGACTACTAATAGTAACCTATTACTTCTAGTCTAGAAAATTGATAGAGTCCATCTTGTTTTAGGTTCCTATTGCTAATGTCAATTTCCATACCACCAATCTATTCTAACTCTAATATCTAGAAAAACATATATCATAATCTGCCCTACTCAGGTAACTATCTACTTATAATTATTCTATCAGGTATGCCTCCTACATCTTGACGAGAATCTTCTCATTGGAAAACTATCGCGCATGAGTGTTCATCTCTCCGAGATAGGAAAAGACGAGAATCAACGAATAAGAGTTCAAATAAAGTATGAATGAATACAATTGCGATATTCAAAGACGTTAATAGTAATCAAAGAAAGTTCCAATAGCAGTTGTGAATTGAAATCCTAATAAACTTATCCTAACTGCAGGCTCGCTCGGTACAGTAACGTAATCGAAACAATATGATCTGACCTGTACGGGCCACCACAAAAATATGTTACACTCCAGTCCCAAAATACGTAGGACTTAAAATACGTAAACATGTCAACTACGTATCAAGTAGACTCTAGTCCAACTCGAATACGTATAAGTTGTACTATCTAAATAATATAATAAATCTCTAAGTCTCAATCCACAAGAAAATGAATAAAAGAAATGACAACATGTATCATGGTATGCACCCCAAACAACACTTGTCCGAATAGACAAAAAAAATACTATGAGTCTACAAAACTAGGCTATAGCAGCAGAAGAGTAAACAACGAGAATAAGTAAATATAACTAAGGAAGAAATGATATGTACCTAGTTCCAATACCTTCATAACAAGGCGATGCTCATCAGCAACTCCATAAAACTCCACGATCTTCTATGCTATAAAACTGACAAGGAACCAGGTCCTCAGAGGGACGTAACAGGGTACAAAAATAGCATGCCAGAAGTAAACAGAATAATAGTACAATACTCAAGTGTAAACCTATCGTAACCGTCTAAGTGATATGCACATGAGAGCAATACCCGTATTACAGGCTGGAAATACGGAAGATCTCAATAGACACTTCCGCAAGCTAGTAAAACACTAAAGGCTCCGTGTGGGGAAACCTAAAGCAATCTAGTAAAATACTAAAGGCTCTGTATTATGGAACCTAAAGCAGTTTAGTAAAATAATAAAGGCATACTATGTAGAAATCAACCCATAGCACGGTGTATACTCTCCCATCCCATGTAACCTCACGTATCATATTATAACACGCAAGACCATGACCTTTATCTAGCACAATGAATAATAATAAGTAATATATATATATATATATATATATATATATATATATATATATATATATATATATATATATATATATATATATATATATATATATATATATATATATATATCACGAGTCCTATAGCCCTATACAAAATCCAAAACACCAAGAATATGTCGAGACAGATTCTGCCACATGAAGGTTGTGTAAAGTGTCATACGATCTAACATGCAAAGAGTACAATTATGTAATATGTGTTTAAGGTCTCAACCCTTTAACTAACGATACTCGATTCCACTGACGGACGTCGGCACCCAAATCTGGTTCGGATACTAAGTATCGTCTAACGGTCATAGGATAATGATGTACATCAGATATAATATATAATATATAATAATAATCATAATAATAATAATAATAATATATAATGAATAATATTAAAACAAGAAATGTTGTACAACTTGGCAAGGTACACTTGCCTAGGTCTTGAAAAATGGTATAGCGAAGTCCAGGTAGCGAACTCAATACATCAACTGCTCCCGAAGAGGTAAAATTCACACGAATGCCTTCGGATGCTGAAAATAATATCACCATTATTTCCAAAATATGAGAAATAGCTAGGATTGACTATACATAAGTCCAGTTTGGATACATGGACAAAATTGACATATTCAGGTCAAAGCGGTATAAGAATATAGTCCGCTTTGCAACAAAAAATGTGTCAGAGATAAAGTTCTCTAAATTCGACAAACTTAGTGTCCACAAGTCTAGAACGAGGATAGAAAGTTAATAGAATGTCAGAAATTGGATTTCGATCAGCCAGTTACAAAATTTCCCGTCAAGTGGGATCGTGGGGCCCACAAAATAAAATTATGGTCAACATTCTCTGAATTAAACCAAACTTGGGTCACAGGACCAGCGTATTGCTACGATTCCGATGGTATAGGTTTCATTATGAAATGACACACGCCCACAAAGTAATTGCACAAATTAAAAAAAGACCGATACGAGATTTTTTGGCAGATACGGGTTGATTTTGGCGTGCACACACACGTCCAAATCAAGTTCCGCGAAAGCCCACACAACCGCATTTACTGTACTCACCTTTCGGTGTAATTCGCATACGACGAAGTCGCCTCGTTTGGCGGGATGGACTCTGTATCAAGGAATTTTAAAGTTTTAAAATTTGGTTTTTCAACTCGATTTTACAGAGTCAAATAAAAATAAACTAAAAGAAAGAAATTTAACTTGGATATGTTGTCTAAAAGTCTATTCAAATAGATTTTAAAATTACTAAATAGATTAGGAGAAAATAGAACATGAACATGGGAGTTTAGGACAGTTTAAATATTGTTTAAAATATATTTTTAGTCGACTTTGGATTAACTTTTCTCTCGATCAAGAGCATCATAAATTGATCTATTTGAAGGAAGTTGCAGGTGGTCATGTTGTGAACACAATGAAGCAAATGGTTTGAAAAATTATTGAGAGGGGAAGGAGAAATATTACCACATAGTTGGGTTGGTGGGTTGATGTGTGCGCGTGCGGGGGGCGGATCGGACAGCTGCGGCGGCTGTATGCGACGAAGATGGCGGCGAGGGGTCGAGGTAGGTCGCTGGGGAGGTGGAGGAGAAGGAGAGTTAGGGTTAGGGTTTAGGTGTTGTGTATATATCGGGTTATATATAGAGGGAATGAGCATGGGGTCCATAGCTTCGGGACGGGTACGCGAGTCTGGAGGTCTAGCGGGTTTTGGGGAGGTAGTCTTTGGTTTAGGTTTTGATTTCTTTTTTTTTCTTTTCTTTTCTTTGTAAGGATATATATATATATATATATATATATATATATATATATATATATATATATATATATATATATATATATATATAAATTCTTACAAAGAAATGAAAAAATAGATTTGTATCTGAATAAATTCTAAAAATCTTATCATACTTTTACAAATAATTCTACACCTAAAATACTTTTATGATTTTTTTTGTAATTAATAAATATAATTAAATATTTATACGAGTTAATAAATTCCAGAATTATTTTTTCCTAATTAGCTAAAATAACCAAAAAAATACTTTAATTTCAAATATTTAAATAATTCTAATAATAATAATTAAAATTAAAATTTTGCAAATTTAAAATCAGGGGGTTTATAGTTGGGTTGCCTACTGAGAAAATGACTGAACTTTATGTGAGGCAGAATGTCAGATTGTACGGGGTTCCTGTGAGTATTATCTCTGACTAAGACAACAGATTTACATCCCATTTTTGGAGGAGCTTGCAGGCTAGTTTGGGAATTCAGCTCAAGTTTAGTACAAATTATCATCCTCGGACAGATGGACAATATGAGAGGACTATTTAGACACTCGAATATATGCTTCAGACTTGTGTTTTGGATTTTGGGGGCTCTTAGGAGGATCACCTATATTTGGTGGAGTTTTCGTACAACAACAGCTACCAGGCCAGTATTACAGCTGAGCTACGGCACGCAGACCCAGGTTATCCTATAGCGGCCAGTACGAATCAACCTCTTCAAAGTGCGTCGTAAGGCCAACCTCTTCAAAGTGCGCTGTGAGGCCAATCTCTTCAAAAGTGCGCCATCTTGGCTACTTCCTCAAAAGTGCACCATTATTACTACTTCCTCAAAAGTGCGCCATTACATCTACTTTCTCAAAAGTGTGCCATCATGGTTACTTTCTCAAAGTGAGCCATCATGGCTACTTCCTCAAAGTGCGTCGTAAGGCCAATCACTTCAAAAGTGCTCTATCATGGCTACTTCCTCAAAAGTGCGCCATTACGACCAATTTTCTCAAAAGTGCGCCATCATGGCTACTTCCTCAAAAGTGCGCCATCACGGCCAATTTTTTTAAAAGTGTGCCATCACGGCTACTTCTTAAAAAGTGCGCCCATACGAACAATTTTATCAAAAGTACCCCAGTCTCCAGACCACTTTAAAGTGCACCTACAATCTTAACTGACAAAGAGAAGTTACGATTATGTGTCATACATGCCATATTCCTCGTGAATCGTGTATAAATAATTATCCCATGACCTATTATTTTCTCGTATAGGAAGTCACATGTCAAGCAGGCAGCAATTTGTGCACCCACTCATTAGATCATAGGATGTCATCCCATCAAAAGTGCACACATAGTACGAACTGTCTAAAGTTTGTGCACACTGTCATAACTGCTCTGAAATCTTATAAATGTAGGATCATTGTGTACATTACATGGGCTAAAATTTTAAGTCTTTGAAGTTCAAGAACAGAAGGAGAGAAATAGAAGATTGTCGTGCCGTTGTTGCCAAAGCTTTTTCATTGTCCAACTCTTCAAGTTGTTGACAACATCCTTGCATTTCTTCATCGTCGTGTAATCCAATGAGTTAAATGATCATTTGCAGATCAGATCTCTATAGCTATACTTTTTCAGATTCAATTGTACTTAGATTCTTGTTAAGGATCTTTTGTACTCTTCTTTCTTTTAATAGTTTGTAATACAAAGTTAATACAACTTTTGTTCATTGCAAATATTTGCCACCTGCATTGGATGGAGTGCACAACGTGTTTCATGTATAGTAGCTTAGGCGATATGTCGCTGATCCGAGTCATGTGCTTGATCATTCAAAGATCGAAGTTAGGCCAACCCTCACCTATCGAGAGCGGCCTATAGAGGTTTTGGACCGCAAATACAAGGTTCTGCAAAATCAGACTCTATCATTGGTTCGAGTGGCTTGGAGGTACCACTCCCCAGAAGAGTCCACCTGGGAGCGTAAAGATGAGATGAGAAACCGCTACCCATATTTGTTTGACCCTTGAAGTATTATTTATTATTTTTATTTTTGTCTCTATTTTCTCTTGCCTGCATCTTGTCAATTTTGAGGACAATTTGTTTTAGGGGAGTAGATTTATAACCCCCCTATTTTTATTTTTTAAAATTTCAACTTTTTTATATATATAAGGTTAACCTATACTACTATATAATATGAAAATTTGGCTTCACCGTAGAATTTTTTATTACAAAATTATCCTTATCTATGTTTACTAAGTCAAATTATTCTTTAAATTTAACATGGATAGATTGGTAATTACATGTTAAAAAAATATTAAATGATGTTGTTTGTTCTTTCTAAGAAATAAAAAATTAAAGGCCTTTGCTCTTCCCAAGTAGTAAATAATTAAAAGAATATTGTTTGCTCTTCACAAGTAATATAAAATACATGCAACGCACATGCATATATATATATATATATATATATATATATATATATATATATATATATATATATATATATATGGGTATTTTTTATTGGGTTTGGACTCACTATCCAACTACACCCTTATCTAATACATAAACAACTAACCACTACCTCGCCCCTCCCTCCTAAACCGCAGCCTAACCCCCCTACTGGTTATTTTTTTGGTTCTTAACCCAACCCAACCTAGCGACTACTAATTCTCCTTCTTTACTCTCCATCTTCCCCATTCACCTTCTTCACAAAAACCACCACCACTCACAAACAAAACCAACCCACATCCTCACCCACGTCCACCGTATGAGCACCATCACCACCCTTCGTCGTCATCATTAAAAGTGACAAAACGTCATTTTTCTTTCAAATTTGATTTTTTATCGACGCATGCATAACAAACAAGATTTTCTTGACCTTTGTTGATCTCACAGTCATTGGATAAGCTTCATCTTCTGGGTCCGAGTTTTTCAGTCTAAACTTGGTAAGGTTGTTAACATGCATTCTTAGTTTTTTTGAAATTATCAATGTTTGGTAGATTAAATTCATTGGTGAAGTTGTCTACTCGTAACTACTTTTCTGAAACTGTATTTTTTTCAACTTTCAAGTAGTATTACTTTTTTTGGGTATCATATTTTTCAATTGTAGAAGTTCATATGAAAACTTGGTTATATTGTCTATAACTTTTATGTTGTTGCCATCTCCAAAATATTTTGTTTGATTAGTGTAAATATGGCTCAAAGTCGGCCCCATGAACACTGAATTCTTAAACTATGAATTTTTTCCAATATTTAGCATGCACTACTTTCTCTGTAGGAAATATTTTTTAGATCCAATTGTTGGGTTGTAATCATGATTACATTGTCTACAAATTTTATGTTGGTGCCATATCCAAAACATTCTGCTCTCTCAAATTATTTTCTTCAACTTTAGACGTATCATTTTTTGTGGATTATATTTTCTAATTCTAGCATCATGTATATGTTCTTGGTTATATTGTAAATCAATTTTTTGAAGTTTTATGATTTATCTACTAGGTTTGATCGACGGTAACATTGTAACGACCATTTTTCCACCATAAGAGTATTTTGGTAATTTTACTAGTCATTTTTTCTATGTGGTTATATTTAATTAGTAGTTAGTTAGAATTAGTTAGTACTCATTGTCAAGACTAGAATATTCTATTTTGGTTAATTAGATGTTATCCATAATCAAATGATCCAATTCATTTAGGTTAGAAATTAATTAGAGGAGAATGACAAACTTGTAAATAGATCAAATCCATCATGACAAAACCCTTTCCCTAAGCCTCTTAATTTTATTTTATTTTATTTCATTCCTCCACCACCACTCCTTCTTCTTCTTCTTCTTCTTCTTTTTCTTTTTCTTCTTCTTCTCTACTTTCTCTTCTCTATCTCCTCAAGAGTGAAAAAATCATAATTTTCCAATTTACACCAAATCCTGAAATTCTACCATTACCATAATATTTTACCTTCAAAATTTCTTCATATAGAGAGCTAGTGCTTGGGGCTCAAGAAGGAAGCGAAGGAGGAGTATTATCAAGAGGATTAGTGTTACTTCTTCTTTCATTCTTTCCTAAATTTATGGAGACTCATTGGGATCCAACTTCCAATAGGTAAATTTTTCTTTTCTCCAAATTTTTATGGTAGAAACCCAAATGGTGCCCATAGGAACCCTCTCAAAGGTGGGAATGACCTCTAATGGTAGATATAGGAGTTAGAGGAGTCAAATCTATTAGATCTAGGCTTTTGGATGATGTATTAATGTTTTTTAGGGTTCATTTGGTAGAACTACGAATTTGGTCCACCAAGTGTCTGTATAATAGTCCCAATAGAATTTTTGGTGTCCTATGGGGTTGTGCTTGTGTCTAAGTGTCCATAATTGGATACTTAATGGTTGTGTCATGATACATCATGGTACGCACAAGTAGATTTGGTAATTCTGAGGGTAGGTGTCCATTGACCCAAATTGAGGGTTTCATGAGCAATGGGTTCTTTGTGTATATATGTATTTGTTATTTGGATCTAATTATATTAGGTATTGCATATCAATATTGATATTTAGATTTCATTGGAAAGAGTGTATAGATTTGATACTTATAATTAGTGTTAGAGAATCAGGAGATATTAGTATCAGGTGTACTAGAGTATTTGTTTTGTGTTTATGTGTGGTTGTGGGGTAGAGATTGACAAGTATTAGCTATATATATATATATATATATATATATATATATATATATATATATATATATATATATATATATATATATATATATATATATATATATATATTGTGCTTGTGTGTAAGTGTCTAATTATCATAGACTTGAGGGAGTGTATCTTATACTAAGGGTTAGGGATATATGAGTGAAGGTACAAAACTGGGGAGACTATGAGTATGGTGAGGTCTGTTTAGAGTTGAACCTGCAGGCAGAGGATCATAGCAGCAACTATATGTTGTTTTGAGCTGGGTTGATACAGCAATAGGTGTCAGGCATTGGGGGTTTAGAGTTGTCCAGAGCATAAGATTGCAGTCGGGTTATACCACTGCAAGTGACTTGTACATCAGATAAGAGGTGGGGGTCCATGGTTTCAAGTTATGTGTAGGCAGCAGTTGAAGTAAAGTTGCAGCACTGTTGGTAGGGGTAAAGGAGTTTGAGGTTAGACTCAGGTGGTATATAGTAGATTTTAGAGAAGTTTAGGTCGGGCATATGCGGTGAGTGTGTAGCAAGTAGTGTCACGACCCGCACCCGAAAATTCGGGCATGAGTGCGTGGGTACGTCCAGCCTACGCCGCAGAGTCGGCGGTAGTACGCTGTCTAGGTCAAATCCACATTTAACTAAACTAGCTCATTCACAAAAAACATAGGCAAGATAATAATGGGAAACAAATGCTTAAGATTTCAAATGAAATAAATGCGACAACAAAATCAAATATTTAATACATAATTCAGAATTGAAATCGGGGACAAACCCGATTACTAAGATAAAAGAGTATGAAATAAAAATAGCTACTGCTAACTACTCTGCAGCAGGGGTCTCCTGGGTGGGATCTGGCTCCTCATAAGTGTCATATATTCCCTCATAGGGACCATAATATGTAGGGGCAAGGTCCTCATCATCGCCTAAATCAACGGATCCAGTCAGGAAAGGAGCAAAGTACACAATGCACAACAAGATTAAACTAAATATTTATGACAATTAACTTGAGTATCATATTGAGAATATGTATAAAAGAAACACAATATCTCAGAGATAATGCTATAAACAGGAATATGAGAAAACAGAAATAAATGAGACAGAAAATGAAACTACTACAGTCAGCAAGAACTATAACAAGACCAGAAACTATCTGTGTGAACTTGTGTTTGTTTTAGAATACATAGTTGGCATGTAGGAGTTTATAAGGCTAATCCGGCTATCCTAGACGGCTATTAAACATGAATAATTAAGATCCGGCTGAGGGTACAGTCGCACACCAACAGCTATTAAACACGGTAGGGGGAAGGGTAAACTACATGCCTTCTAGTATTCTCTGACCCGACATGAAAAACAAGACATGAACTCCAGTATTCAAGACATAAAATCCAATATTCTAACACTACGTGTAATCATCAAGGGTACTAGTAGAGCAGGAAATTAATTATCATAATATAAAGATTAAACTTGAAGCGCAGGTACTTGCCTGTTGTTTGGATCTAATTAATTGTACTCGGGGAAATTTTCCAGAGATGAGTCCAAAAGCTGAAATAGACATTACCATCATGCTCAAAAGATATCAAATAGCTAGAAATGCCTGTCCTTGGGTCCAATTTGGAGACAAGGACAAAAACAACAGTTTCGGATCAAAACGGGGTCCGCCGGTGGGCCCGTTTTGCACCGAAAAACGTGTCCGGGTCAACGGTCTCCAAAATCACCAAACTTAGTGTCAACAGGTCAGAAACGATGATACGAACCCAACGGAACTTCCAGAATTGGATTCCGATGAGCCGAACACAAAATCGCCCGTCGAACGGGGCCTGTGGGGCCCACAACACGCGATTTTGTCAACGTTCTCAGAATCGAACCAAACTTGACCCACAAGACCAGCGTATCGCTACGAGTCCGATGGCACAAGTTTCGTTTCGATCCGACGTGTGTGCACGAAGTTAGGGTGAATTACAAAAAAGGCGGATACGGGGCGATGTCCGCGGATACGCGTTGATTCCGGTGTGCACGCACACCCGAATCAGCTTCTGCAAAATCCTGCACGTCCGTATCGATGACGCGCACATATCTGTGAAGACCGCACGCGACCAAGTCGTCCCGATTGGCGGGGCGTACTCAGTTCCGGGGTAAAACAGGGTCTGGTTTTTTCCTGTTTTTGGATCGCGGTGTGCGATCGCCACAGGACGCGATGCCCCGAGTGGTTTGTCCGGGCACCGAGAGGGTCATACAGGCTTCTCAACGTAATTTGCGGAATCGAAAACGGAGCTATGAGCAAAAAGTTACAAGTACCTGAAGGAGACCCGAAAACCGGGGTCGAACCGTGTCCGACACGTGTCCGACTCGTGTCGGACACAGGGAATCTAGGGTTAGGGTTTGGGGATTCGGCTGAGCTCCGGCGGGTGGCCGGCCGGGGGCGCGCCGGAGAGGGGCTGGCGAGTTGGCCGGTGGCGGCGGCTCGAGGCGGGCGGCGGCCGGAGCTGCTGGCTGCTGCTGCTGCTAGCCTCTGCTGTTGCTGGACGCCGGAGGCGGCGGAGGAAGGTGGAGGAGAGGGGAACGGCGGGGCGAGGTCGGAGGCAAGGCGGCGGCGAGGTCGGAGGCAAGGCGGCGGCGAGGTCGGGGGCAAGGCGGCGGTCGGGGTGGCAAGGCGGCGGTCGGGGGGGTGTGATTGTCCGGAGGGGGGTTCTCGGGATTTAAATAGGCTGAAGGGGGCCGGCCAAGGCGGGGCGAGGGGGGGTCGTGGCCGCAGAGGGTGGGGCGAGCCGGGTGGAGCGGCGGGCGGCGGACGGGTCGGGTCAGGCGGTCGTGGGGGGGGTGCTGGGGAGACCGGGTCGGCGGGCGGACGGGTCGGGTTCGGGCAGACCCGACCCGACCCGACCCGGTAAGGGAGGCGGTTTGGGCTGCTGGGCTGGGCCGGATCAGGCCCAATGGGCCAGAAAAAAAAATAAAAATATTAATAATAATAATAATAATAAATAATAAAACAGTTAATTAATTAATTAATTAATTAAAAATAGTTTTTAGGCATTTAAAATAGGTCCGAGGCCCAGAAAAATCCAGAAAAATTATCCTAAGTCCAATTTTTCATTTTACACCCAAAAATATTATTTCTATAATATTTTAATATTATTTATTAACAATTAAAAATCATTCAATAATTAAGAACCCTAATTTTAATTACAGAAAAATTCCCAGAAAATTCCAGAAAATTGTGAAAAATCCCAATTTAAAATTCTTGCAAAATCTGGGGATTTACAATCTACCCAACTTATAAAAATTTTGTCCTCGAAATTTAAAATTAAGCCATAATCTGTCAACCCTTCATGTACACAAAGCAAGTCAATCGCAATCTCCTTGCGATAATTAGAATCCCTATCATATCCACTGCAATCATTTCATGGTTAAGATGACTACTTGTTCCAATCAAAATTTTAACCTATGGTTATTACTTCTTACTTCCTCAAATTACCCCCAGGTGAAATTTAAATTAAGTCCATATAACATCTTCCAGATTTGTACGTGCTTATGAATTTACCTTACGATCGTAATTTCTTCTGGAAGTAATTCGAGTCCATTAGTATTCCCATTCACCTGTATGCTTCAAATTTTAAATTTCATTCCTCTCCTCAATAATCCAACTAGTTAGTCCAACCATCAAATTTTAATTTGTAATTCAAATCATCAAATTAAAAAATAATTAAATGTAGTCCACCCATGTTCAAGTCTGAAATTCTATAATTTTATCTTCTAAATTCAAATTGATGATTTTACCTTCATTATTCAAAATCATAAACCTAAGATATAACTATTGGGTCCTCGATATCAATTCACTAATCATCTTAGTCACTCCTTTAAATTTTTTAAATTAGAATGGCTTGCTTCTTCCAATCTAACCTTACTCGGTCACAATCCCAAGGACATTCCTCTCGAGTTGACAAATGCATTGCTACCCAACTTAGAGTTTACCCATGCATCACAAAAGACTATATACCTTAAGAAAATATTCCTTAATATGTTTACCTATGTCATTCAGTCCTCGAACTTCAACGCCGATCATATCACATATGATATGTCCTCAATTACGAAAGTTTAATCCTCAAGTATATGATCGGCCTATGTGGCATATCTAGTACTATCTATGTACTAACTTATACCAGGCACGAGATTTCGTCTTTCCGAAATAAGGGAAGACGAAGATCAATAATAAAGAGTTCAAGGGTGGGGTGATAGAAAAGAAATATCGGGGTCAAGGCGTTTTAAAGTATTCAGGTGGGAATTGTCAAGCGATTGTGGATTGAATCCTATCTCGGTAATTCCTATTCACATGCTCGTATTAATACAGTTATGTAATCGATACGATATGCTCGAAAATATCTTGGGGGCAAGTATACTAGTCAACTATATCTCAATCCACGTAAAGTAGTGCGAAGGGCGAATCAAAATGCACTAAGGTTGATCAGACCGTAATACACTGATTCTGAATAGATAATTGTATTAGTGTGTCGACCCACTAATACATATGTCATGAACAAGTTTGATAAAAGGATAAGCTTGCAAAACTAAGCTATAAAATAGCAGTATAAGTCAAGTACATCAAAATTTAGTGCGCTAGATGATGATGAAAGGAGGTACAAATTATTTAAGTTCAAAAACAACCTACAATAAGCACAATAACAAAAGATTCTACAATTTCTACAGTTATCAAATATAAAGGCATTCCAGGTTATTAGCAAGTTCAAAATTACTAGGTTGGGGCTGAGGTCACGAACCAGTAGGCACAAGCTAAAACAATACTAGAAAACGGTATCTACGAATCACTTACGCGCATTAGTTACTCTAAGAGTCTGCACGTACTCCATGGTCATCGCGTAAGCTTGTCCGTGTTATGGAGGTGGTGCCCTCTGCTGCGCTGCTGGGGCCTGGCCTGAACTGGAACTTTTGTGCAGTTGTGCGTCTTTGAGCAGCAGGACAGTCCTTCATTTGATGTGCTACTGATCCACAATATAGACAGGCATCTAGCCTCTTTCTACAATCCTGCCAAATGTGACCTTGTTTTTGACAATAGCCACAAGTGGGAGCTTGTTGGTTCTGTCCTTGAGTTGGATTCATCTGTGGTCGCTTTGCAGCTTTTTCCTGTTGTGCTTGGTCTGGTGCTGACGCATACGGCCGCTTTCGGCTGGACTCGATCCTTGTGGTGCACTCCACAGATCGCGCTGCAGTAAGAACGTCCTCGTCGAAGGTAAATACATTTGAACTGCTTAGCTTCCGTGACTCCGAGCTAATTCTGTCGATGAAGTTCTCCGTTTGGTTTTGCTGAGTTTCTTGTTGAACCTTCTGATAGGCTTGCATTATTATGTAGAACATGCGGAACATCTGCTGTTCGTCCATAGGCGGTCCCGGTGGGAAGGAAGGCATCGGTGGAATAGGCTGCGTCGAGGGTGGAATGCCATCTTGATGGATTATTGAGGCAGGCTGACTTGCTTGACTGCCTTGTGATGATTGGCCTTCACCGACTGGTATCACATCGTCTTCTTGGGTAACCACAACGGTTTGTGGTATTTCTGCATGAGCCTCGTTACTGGCTTGTGGGTCCATTTTCCTGTATCCAAAATAACCAATAAGAGGCGCACAGGAATCAAGGCAAGATGCAAGTTCAAATTAGTTCGAATACGATACAGATATCAAAAACGATTCAAGCAAGTGGATGAGATCCTATAAATTTATCCTAGCTTTATTGCAGGCATGTTCGGTCCTTGAGTTGAAACTGAACAATTTAGTCGTTGACCTGCATGGGCCACCACAAAAACATGTCACGACCCGCACCCAGAAATTCGGGCACGAGTGCGTGGGTACGTCCAGCCTACGCCGCAGAGTCGGCGGTAGTACGCTGTTTAGGTAAAATCCATATTTAACTAAACTAGCTCATTCACAAAAAAATAGGCAAGATAATAATGGGAAACAAATGCTTAAGATTTCAAATGAAATAAATGCGACAACAAAATCAAATGTTTAATACATAATTCAGAATTGAAATCGGGGACAAACCCGATTACTAAGATAAAAGAGTATGAAATAAAAATAGCTACTGCTAACTACTCTGCAGCAGGGGTCTCCTGGGTGGGATCTGGCTCCTCATAAGTGTCATCTGTTCCCTCATAGGGACCATAATATGTAGGGGCAAGGTCCTCATCATCGCCTAAATCAACGGATCCAGTCAGGAAAGGAGCAAAGTACACAATGCACAACAAGATTAAACTAAATATTTATGACAATTAACTTGAGTATCATATTGAGAATATGTATAAAAGAAACACAATATCTCAGAGATAATGCTATAAATAGGAATATGAGAAAACAGAAATAAATGAGACAGGAAATGAAACTACTACAGTCAGCAAGAACTATAACAAGACCAGAAACTATCTGTGTGAACTTGTGTTTGTTTTAGAATATATAGTTGGCATATAGGGGTTTATAAGGCTAATCCGGCCGTCCTAGACAGCTATTAAACATGAATAATCAAGATCCGGCTGAGGGTACAGTCGCGCACCAACAGCTATTAAACACGGTAGGGGGAAGGATAAACTACATGCCTTCTAGTATTCTCCCACCCGACATGAAAAACAAGACATGAACTCCAATATTCAAGACATAAAATCCAGTATTCTAAAACTACATGTAATCATCAAGGGTACTAGTAGAGCAGGAAATTAATTATCACAATATAAAGATTAAACTTGAAGCGCAGGTACTTGCCTGTTGTTTGGATCCAATTAATTGTACTCGAGGAAATTTTTCAGTGATGAGTCCAAAAGCTAAAATAGACATTACCATCATGCTCAGAAGATATCAAATAGCTAGAAACGCCTGTCTTTGGATCCAATTTGGAGACAAGGACAAAAACGACAGTTTTGGGTCAAAACGGGATCCGCCGGTGGGCCCACTTTGCACCAAAAAACGTGTCCGGGTCAACGGTCTCCAAAATCACCAAACTTAGTGTCAACAGGTCAGGAACGATGATACGAACTCAACGAAACTTTCAGAATTGGATTCCGATGAGCCGAACACAAAATCGCCCGTCGAGCGGGGCCTGTGGGGCCCACGACACGCGATTTCGTCAACGTTCTCAGAATCGAACCAAACTTGACCCACAGGACCAGCGTATCGCTATGAGTCCGATGGCGTAAGTTTTGTTTTGATCCGACGTGTGTGCACGAAGTTAGGGTAAATTGCAGAAAAGGCAGATACGGGACGATGTCCGCGGATACACGTTGATTTCGGTGTGCACGCACACCCGAATCAGCTTCTGCAAAATCCCGCACGTCCGTATCGACGACGCGCATGTATCTGTGAAGACCGTACGTGACCAAGTCGTCCCGATTGGCGGGGCGTACTCAGTTTCGGGGTGAAACATGGTATGCTTTTTTCCTATTTTTGGATCGCGGTGTGCGATCGCCACAGGACGCGATGCCCCGAGCGGTTTATCCGGACACCGAGAGGGTCATACAGGCTTCGCAACGTAATTTACGGAATCGAAAACGGAGCTACGAGCAAAAAGTTACAAGTACCTGAAGGGGACCCAAAAATCGGGGTCGAACCGTGTCCGACACGTGTCCGACTCGTGTCGGACACAGGGAATCTAGGGTTAGGGTTTGGGGATTCGGCTGAGCTCCGGCGGGTGGCCGACCTGGGGTGCGCCGGAGAGGGGCTGCGGCGGCTCGCCGGGGGCTGGCGAGTTGGCCGGTGGCGGCGGCTCGAGGCGGGCGGCGGCCGGAGCTGCTGGCTGCTGCTGCTACTAGCCTCCGCTGCTGCTGGATGCCGGAGGCGGCGGAGGAAGGTGGAGGAGAGGGGAACGACGGGGCAAGGTCGGAGGCAAGGCGGCGGCGAGGTCGGAGCCAAGGCGGCGGCGAGGTCGGGGGCAAGGCGGCGGTCGGGGGCGGGCAAGGCGGCGGTCGGGGGGGTGTGATTGGCCGGAGGGGGGGTTCTCGGGGTTTAAATAGGCTGAAGGGGGCCGGCCAAGGCGGGGCGAGGGGGGGTCGTGGCCGCAGAGGGCGGGGCGAGCCGGGTGGAGCGGCGGGCGGCGCGGCCGGCGGGAGCGGAGCGGGGAGCGGAGCGGGGAGCGGGTCAGGCGGTCGTGGGGGGGGTGCTGGGGAGACCGGGTCGGCGGGCGGACGGGTCGGGTTCGGGCAGACCCGACCGACCCGGTAAGGGAGGCGGGTTGGGCTGCTGGGCTGGGCCGGATCAGGCCCAATGGGCCAGAAAATAATAATAATAATAATAAATAATAAAACAGTTAATTAATTAATTAAAAATAGTTTTTAGGCATTCAAAATAGGTCTGAGGCCCAAAAAAATCCAGAAAAATTACCCTAAGTCCAGTTTTTATTTTACACCCAAAAATATTATTTCTATAATATTTTAATATTATTTATTAATAATTAAAAATCATTCAATAATTAAGAACCCTGATTTTAATTACAGAAAAATTTCCAAAAAATTCCAGAAAATTGTGAAAAATCTTAATTTAAAATTCTTGCAAAATCTGGGGGTTTACAAGTAGTGAGAAGAGTAAAGTGTGAGTATCAGAGTATCCTGGTGTAATCAGTGGTCTTGCATTATTTAGTTGCAGTGCCAATCAACAGAGAAGCAAGGGTAAAGTATTTTGGGTTGGTGACTGCTCGTGTGTGTACATGAGTGTGTTATGCACTGGTGAACTAAGGGGCTCGGGTTTCTGCAGTTAGGGACAGCTATACCCGTGTGCAGAGCTCGTGTTAGAGATGGGTGTGTGTGTTCTCATGTCTATGAATACTATAAGCAGTGCACAGGTCTGTGCACTATTTGTGACCACTTGCAATAGGATGAACAACAGTTGCAGGACGGGTACTACACCAACTTTAGTTGTGGGGCTTGGGTGGGGAGCAGGTTATGAGTTCAGGCCAGGAACAGGGGCATGTGTGTATCACTGTGGACTCCTTGGAATTTTGCACACAACATGTAGTAGCAGATGAAACGGTAATTTGATGAGCAACAGCTCATATTACAGAGATTGGTATGGTACTTGGTGCACTGGAGTTAGTGTTAGTTATATACATGGATATTTGAGAGTAACCAGTAAGGTACAAGTGTTGAGGTGAAGAATATGTGGGTTAAGGTTGTTCAAGTGTAAACACCCTGATTTTTAGAGTTAAAATTTTAAATTTTATTAATATTGGTATTATGTAATTACTGAGATTAAAGGAGATTTTTTTATATTTTTAGCTAATTATAATATATAGTATTCATAGATTGATAATTATGTGTATTTAATTAATTGCTATTAATACACAAAAAATATATTTTTAGGTGTACAACAAATACTAGAGTATTATAGAATTTTTCTGGAATTATTTGTGGTTCAAACCTATTTTTTAGTGGCTATATATATATATATATATATATATATATATATATATATATATATATATATATATATATATATATATATATATATATATATATATATATATATATATATATATATATATATATATATATACATACAGGTTAATAATAAATTATAAACCGAATCCTAAACCAAACCCATACCCAAACCCGGCTATCCAAACCCACATACCATAACCCCCAGTTACTGTAGCCCCGCTACAGTAACCCCCGTAGCCCCGACCGATCCCTCCCCCGAAACCGACGTCGAACCCCCTCTCTTCCTCTCCCTATAACCCCTTCACATCCTATATATAACCCAACACTAGAGCAGACCACCACTACCATCATCTTCCCGACCGCCCCGGCCATCGCCGACACAGTCGACCATGCCGCCGCACGCCGCCGCAAGCAGAGCCAGAAATCCTGAGCAGCAGCGAATAGTGAGGTACTCTTCTTCCTTTCCCTGTTTCTCCCTATACAGTAGACCTAATATCCACAAGTCGAATCCTATGTGAAGACCACATGACCCCCTTAAACCATGTGTAGTTAGTTTAACTTATCGTGTCATGTGTCGATCGTAAATTTTGACACAAAACAGGAAAAAAATGTCTTAATTTTTAATATCAGAAACTATTCCAACCTCCCATGTTCCTGTCTAATTTATTTCTAACCTAGTTAATATTTTTAAATTCTACTTGAATAGTAATTTAGACTATATAACCTAGTTTTAATTCCTTTAAATATTTTCTTTTAAATCGATTTATGCTGTGATTATTTTACTGTTGAAATCCGTCAAAAACTTGATTTCTTAAACTCGAATATTCTCGATACGGGATACGTTCCGCCAAACGAGGTGACTTTATCGTGTGCGAATTGTACCGACGTGGACGTGTAGGATTTCTCGGAAGTTGATTTGGATGTGCGTGCACACCGAAATCAACGCGTATCCGTAAAAAAATATGGTATCACCTATTCTGACACTTGTCATAACTGCGTGTATGCTTATTATTTCACAACAAAACTTGTGCCATCGAATTTGCAGCATTACGCTGATCTTGTGACCCAAGTTTGGTTCGATTCTGAGAACGTTGACGAAACATCATTTCGCGGGCCCTACGGTTCTACTTGACGGGCAATTTCGTGACCAGCTCATTAAAATCTAGTTCTGGACATTCTGTTGGTTCGTATCATCGTTCTAGACTCGTAGACACTAAGTTTGACAAATTTGGAGAACTTGATTTCTGGCACATTTTACGGTACAAAGTGGGCCACATGTGGACCCCGCTTTGATCCAAAACTGTCAGTTCTTCTCCTGTGTCCAAATTGGACTTATCGATAGTCAATCCTAGTTATTTCAAGTATTCTGAGATCAATAGTGATGTTTATTTTAGCATCCGAAGGCGTACTTGCTGATTTCACTTTTATAGGAGTAGTTGACTAAGTTCAGAATACAAGCAAGTGTACATTGCCAACTTGCAGTAAATCCTATTGTATTATCGACTTGTATTTCATTTTATATATTCTTGTGATGTGCCTACTCAACCTAGGACCATGAGATATTGTTTAGCGTCCGAACAAGATTCGGGTGTCGACGCCGTACGCGGAGTCGTGTAACTTCACTTAAAGAGTTGATACCACGATCCTATTTTTACGTGCTTGCTTTACCAAGTACGTCATATAGTAGGACACTTGACACTAATTCATATGACAGAATCTTTATTAAGTTATTCATGGTAATTCTGTATAGGCTTACATGATTCGTGATATGAGACTTGCATATATAGAGATATTATTATGACTCGTTGTACTAGCTAGAGGTCATGATCTTACGTGTTATGGACATGAGACATCATGGACATGAGACATAAGATTATATTGGGTGGAGAGAGATACACCATACTACATGCTGATTATTTTTATATATATACTATATTACTGGAGGTGCCTTAGACTCTGTCTCAGATCTTTGGCACATTTACTGGCCCTACGAGATATTACTTGCTGCTATGGGCTCCCCGATACAGAGTCTATAGTAGTTTCAGCTTGAGTACGAGTGATGTCCTCACGTGCATATCACTAAGATGGTTACAATAGTTTACCCTTGAGTATGTGGCATTATACTATTTTACTTTGGAATGCTATTTCTTGTACCTTGTTACGTCCCTCTGAGGACCTGGTCCCTTGCCAGTTTTGTAGCATAGACTATTGTGGAGCCTATCTGGAGTTGTTGATGTGTGTTGCTTTGTCTTGCAGGTATTGGTGCCAGGTACTTATATTATTTCTTTCGGAGTTATGGTTATTATTCATATTATTTATTCATCTGTTGATGTAGCCTAGTTTTATAGACTTATGTGTTACTGGGTGGCCGACTTTAGCACATGTAGTTTATTCTTGATATTTTGTTCTTTATGTAGATTGAGACATAGATATTTTCAGTATTCTTAGATAGTTACCCTTATTATACATCTTATACGTATTCGAGTTGGACCAGAATCTGGTCGAATGCATAGCTGGCATCTTACATATTCCTAGTCCTACGTATTTTGGGACTGGGGCGTTACATTAAGGCAAGGTGCTAAAGTGTGGAGAGATCTGAGTTGAACCATACATAGAACGTGTGTAATCCCCACCTAGTGAATAAATATATATTACATGGTATCAGTAGTATCCTGAGTTGTGGAGTTGGTGTTCAGAGCTAAGACAGGTAATTAGGTGTATATATGATTAGGGTTAGATAATATGATATGGGCTAAGGTATTAGAGTGAGGCATTTGTAAAGGTGAGACTATACCATAGTATCTAGTGTTAAGGTATTGTTTAGAGCCCATGTATGGTTATACTAAGTGATACACATAGAATACCGAGTATTTGATACCAATAGGTTAAGTGAGTAATAGGTATTAAGGTATAGGAGTTGGTTAGGTGTGATTGTGTGTTTCAGATCTTAGTTCAGATGTAGGGGTGCCAAGTGAGTGAGGGTTGAGTGTCATGTGTGGTGAGTTATAGATGAGTGAGATGCAAGTGTGTACCATAGGTTAGTATCCTAGGGTGTTGAAGTGTTAGTATCATAAGGGGAGTATCATAATATTAAGATACAAGATAGTATCTTGGATGTCCTATGGGCAAATATATAGATATTAGTGTTTAGTGTTAGATACCAGGATACGGGGTAAGTGTTAAGATATTGATACCAGGTAATAGGTAATGTGTAAGATATAAGGTATCCGTTAAGGTATTGAGTTTTAGCTAAGGTATTTTAGTAGGTAATAGGATACCAAAGTATTGATGCCAAGATTTGGGGTATTAAGTTAGAATCTATATTAAGGTATTGAGATACCAAGGTATGGGGTTAATGGTTAAGATAATGAGTTCAGTTATGAGGCAAGATATTGATTTAGTGGCAAGGTATTATGATATTGGCCAGATATGGGATATTAATCAAGGTAATGACCTAGTTTGACCAATACGAACTAAAAATAACCTTGAAAACCATAGTTAGCTTATTTAAACTTGTTAATCACTTCATTACACCTAAATGATATATAATTTCATATATAGGTCTGTGTGACACCAGTTTAGACACTGAGTCGCATTATTTGTTCAGGACCACATGTGAGTACATTCTCTGATAGTTTCCATTATTTGATATTTACTATGATTCATGTATTTAGCGATGATATATTTGATTTCTGACACGATGGTGCATGGACTGGTATATAGCTTGGATCTTCAGTCATGAGATGTTATATGGTTCATTATATTGATATTAGACATCGTACACGATATTGACATTAGATATCGTACATGGTATTTTATTGGACATTGATCGTGTATCGTAACGTGTCATGGTTGGATCCAGTATACTAGTTAGGGCGTGAGAAATGCTAGTGAGATATGTAATCATATTCCTATTTTAGAAGAGTAAAACATTATAAATGTTAATCATACATCTTATGTATGATTAACCAGGCCATTTAGCTATCGTACAAGTTCTCAAGTCGATCACATATCGAAGCTAGTATTTCAAAACACACTTTTACTTATAGTAC
The DNA here is from genome assembly GCA_036927795.1 of Iris macrosiphon. Lineage (NCBI taxonomy): Eukaryota > Viridiplantae > Streptophyta > Magnoliopsida > Asparagales > Iridaceae > Iris > Iris macrosiphon. Next base: position 123,948,000 of record JAYESA010000002.1, read on the forward strand.
TTCCAGTCTATTTCATTACATATTGTATTATATCTTATTTACTCTGTCTAGTAAATTCTCATTACCTGTATGCTTCGTATTCAGTATTCACTTACTCCTCATATTGCTATTGCCTAGATATGCTGATAGTTCTACTGTTACTCATTATTTATTTCATTCACTATTACTATTTTATAGTCTTTGTCAATTAATTGGAACTGCTATTAGGTTGTATTTCGCTCCAATCCTGACTGGATAATATTTTTCAGAAGACTTGGAGGATTGGTGTCCGACATATTACAGACCACAGGTGGATGAGGGTGCGGCCTTGGACCTACTAGTCCAGTAGTAATTGTCGGAAGGTCTAGCCGGAATCACTACTTATCCTAATTAGTTTTTATTAGCATTTTGGTACCGAATTTGTTTTCATCTTATATTTGAGACTTGGGTATTATTGTTGTTATTGGATGTTGTTGATGTTTAGACTATGTGGATGTGTTAGAATTATTTGATATCTTATCGTGCCTTAGATATGTAATTGAGTATTGTGTTGCTTTAATTATCTTGCCCTCCTTATGGAGTTGAGATATTATTGACTGTTGAGTTTATATATTGTGAGATGCTAGATAGATAATGATGACCTAGAAAGCGTTCTACCGCCGATGTTATGGCGTAGGCTAGATGTACCCACGTATTCGTGCCCCTTTACCGGGTGAGAGTCATGAAAAACATAGAGCAAAGTGAGCTTCATGAACTGCATTTTTAGCGTTCAGTCTGAAACTGTTTTTGGAGGTAACTTTGAGCTCAGTTCTCCAAAAATTTAACAACTGCATTCTTGTCTAGTTTTTTTATCTAATTAATCCCTAGTTGAAACTCTATTAGTTACTGGAGTTTGAGGCACAAATGATATTGTTTGCTCACTCAAAATCTGTTCCACATACTGGAAAAATATACAATTATATGCACACTGATTATTTTCAAGTCTGAAATCAGTTTCTCATGCAAGTTTGTGCTTTGATTATGGAAAATCCAATCGTTGGATCGGTTTGAGATTTTCTTCTACTGTTAGACAAAATATTGTTCTACTAGATCCTTGAGTTTCAGCCGTTCATTCTTCTTCTTGGTTGTTCGTTCACTAGTCCAAAGTATAGAAAAAGTAATTTTTTGAAAACTATCAATTCTCGTATTAACATGACAATTTTAGTTTCTTTCTCCCGAAATAAAATTCTGACAATACGAATGGACTCATAGTGTCATTCTAAACTTGCATGCATATTTAAATTATAATTTCTATAATTTTACTAATTTTGGACTTGTTGTGGTGATTATGGACCGCTTTGATCGAACTTGGATTCTATCTTATTTTGGATCGTGACTCTATATTTTGATCTTGTATGCGGGAATTCGAATATATTTGGGACGAATTATGATTAACAACTATTAGATTACCTATTCCGTATTGACACGTCCGTGATCGATACGTCGACTACAACCCTACTTCATGCAAGTACATACACTATTGCTTACATTTTCTTATAGATTCTATGATACATGTTTAGATAGATGTTTGCATGATCTCGACACGATATATACACGAGTGAGTTAGATTATGGATTCATACATTTGACTTTCATATTCGCGATATTTGTGATTTATTGTGATTCGTGATACTTGTGATATTATAGAATCCATGAGTGTTAGTTGGGGGAAAAATACTTTAGTAGATGTGTAGACTACCCAGAACTATCCCATGGTCTTTCGTGTTGGATATCAGTCGTATATCTCACGTACGTCGTGTCTTACTTACCCCTAGTTGTCTACACATTGACTTAGTATTTCAAATCACTTAGTTTATTATTACTTATTGTCTACCATATGCTACCTTGAGTATAGTGTTAGTTTCTCTTACTTTCCATTTATGATATATGACTTACTCTTGCTATGTTTATTATCATGTCTATATCATGTTTATAGTTCTATATAGTCTTGTTAGCTTTATATATATTGTACTTTGCTCCCATCCCGACTGGACTGTTAATATTAGGTGATGACATGTGCCCCACATATTATGGACTCCTAGATGAGCCAGTTGTCCTGGTTGCACTAATGGGACCAGGAGATCTCTAGAGGGATTTAGTAGTCTACTTGTTTAACATTCTCTACTTAGTTTTACTTTCAATAATTGCTACCGGATTTGTCTCCGGATTACTCTATATTTTGGCATGTATAATAACCTAGAGGTAGTGACTCTATATTAGGATGATTTGGTGATCGTGTTATATTTGGGATATTTCTTTCTTGACATTATTTTCCTTTAGCATTCTTTGATTTAGTAGATATTATCATGTATAATTGTTTATCTCGAGGATATTTACTATGAGGTTTAGAACAGCGAACTATCGCTGATTATGCAATGTAGGCTTGACTTGATCACGTACTCATATCCTGTTATCCAGGAGCGGATCATGACATTCACAATTATTGAAAATATTTTTTTTAACCTAAATAAACATGGAAATAGATCTCCTACCATAAATTTATCCGAAAATAATTATTTTTTACTTGTATACCAAACACCCACTTAATATATGATTTTTTTTCCAACTAGTACGATATAATTTAGGAGGTTTTTGTTAATTTATTTTATAATCATATACAAATCATTTGTCTTAGAGGACTTACGTGGAAATAAACACAAGGGAAGAAGATATCTTCAATTGGTCTACCAGTCCATTTTTATTCGGCTTTTGATAAGGGCACTACATACTTTACTTAGGGCTAACCCAGGATTGGGGCTAGCCCATTAATGATCAAAGTTTACTCACACTAGCCCAAAAGTTTACTCATACTAGCCCAAACTTTAAACCCTCCTCCCAAACCCTCCAAACCCCACCGGAGCCCTTCCCCCTCCTCCCTTTCTTGCCGGAGCCGTCCTCCTCCACTTCCTCCTCTTCCTCCTCCTCCTCCTTGTCAATGGCTCCCAAACTCTCGAAAGAATCAAGGTACAATTCTTCTTTCTCCTTGTTCTATTGCATTTAGAAAATATTCCAAAAATTTTAAAAATTTCTATTGCATTTCGAAAATTTTGAGTGGTTATCTTTCCATTCTTCAAATGAGGGCATACAAGTCCTGAATGTAGTTTAGGATGTAGTTTAGACATTTATCTGGATGCTTGTACCCGATTTTAGGGCATACAATTTTGACAATCGTCGAATGTATCGAGCAGAATCGAGCGGGACTGTAGAAATTTCTACAGTCATATATAGATTTAGGACTGTAGAAATTTCTACAGTCTTATATACATTAAGGACTGTAGAAATTTCTACAATCCTAAATGTATAAAGGACTGTAGAAATTTTAACAGTCCTAAATTATTTAGGACTGTGGAAATTTTTGCAGTCCTGTATACGTATAGGACTGTAGAAATTTCTACAATCCTGAATGTTAGATTAATTTAGGATGTTAAAATAATATTTTTTTGTCTTATAGTCACGACCCTCGGAAGGGCACTGTGGATGAAGATATTATCAAAAGATGCCCTACTGCGTCGATGCGTAAGAAACGCAATATTCCACGTACTATTGAACCAGGTCTCACTATCCGCGACCCTGAGGCACGTCCTGAAGTTAGGAAACGTTGACTGACGAAGAAGACTGTCACTCGTTCGAAGAGACGTGCTCCTCCTAGTACTTCTGGTTCTTCTTACTCCTCCGATGAGGACATGTCAAATGTCCCAAATTGGCCAACTGATGGTTCAGGACCTTCTTAGCATGCAGATAGTCCTGTCGAGAGTCTCCCACAAACCCTCGGAAACCGTCTACTGATGGTTCAGGACCTTCTGAGCAGCCAGATAGTCCAGTCGAGGCTCGTCCAAATGGTTGCTCTATGTTACCGTCGATCGAGAACAATATTGCATACCAAATATGGAACAATCCGGTAAGTACATTACGTTATGATAATTTTATTTATAGTTGTAAGTTCATTCAATTATTTATAGATAAGTACATTTTATATAGAGGTATAACTTCATCCAATTATTTACTTTTCAGGAGAGTTCTCGTATGTTAACGGTGATAAACCAAGGCAAAAAATACAATATATGGAGGTTTAAATTATTGGGAGACGATATGAAGGCAAAAATTATTCCCATCGGTTTACAATATTTGGATAACTACTCATATACGACGGTGGATAATGCACTGATATCAGCATTTGTAGAACGATGGCATCCAGAAACCAACACTTTTCATCTACCAAACAGGGAGTTGACGATTACCCTTGATGATGTCCATCATATATTGGGACTTAGGGTTGATGGTCGAGTCATGATGAATCATACTTTTGATGAGTCGAGCATTAACTTTTATGACCATATCGTGGATTATGTATCTGGGTGTCCGGGAGTTGATGCCACTAGTTTTACCACTCTTCGAGAATTTAAGAAGTCGTACGGACTTCCTTTAAAATATTTGGAGGAGATATTCGCTGATCCGGACCCCGAAGTAGATAATAGCGATAATGTGGCCCATGGATATATGCAGTTCATCTTAGGGGCTATCAACATTACGGATAAGTCTGGAACGTCCATACATGCCAAATATCTCCTGAATTTGGACAACATAGACACGGTGGAAGAAATATCTTGGAGAAGCGGTATACTAGCATACCTTTACCGGAAGCTTGGTGCGGCATCCCGCGTGGGTTCGAAAATAATATTCGGATGCCAGACTCTACTCCATGTATATATATCTTTGTCAACTTGTATACATAATTAAAATTTTTGGTTGTTAATTTTTGGACTAATATTTTTATAACTTGGTTACATGAAGGCATGGATATACGAGCACTTTCCAACCCTGCAGCGGGCTAAACTGAACCGAGGGTATGACGAGCACCTTCCTAGAATGTGCAGATGGAAGCTAACTAAGTAAGATGCCAAACGTCCACACACATTGGCCGCCCTACGCAATGCACTCAAAAATATGACGATAGAAGAGGTGAAGTGAGACCTAAATTTTTAATATTTGGTAATAATTGACTAAATTACGTTATGCTAAATGACGTTATGCTAAATTTTATGCGTTGCAGGTTGTTTGGAATCCATATCATGATTTGCGATAGACTAGTCGTCCATTGCAACCGGTCGCTTTATATCGTGGTCTGATAAGTTGTCATAAAATCGAGGAGACTTATATGCCTAATAGAGTGTTCCGTCAGTTTGGCTACGTACAAACAGTCCCAAAGCGCATATTGAAAATGATAACTGCTCCGCAAGGTACAAAACTGCTAAACTATATTCCTGTGGCATTCAACTAGGTCTCGGACTTCTTCACCGAGTGGCAACGTCACGTTATTAGAGAAATCGAACGACAAGCAGCAGTAAATATGACGGAATATAGCGACGACTATCTCGCCTACTACGCTGGTGTCGGACTGCCTACGTTGTTCAAACGCTGAGGCGATATTGTGCGTGTATCTTCAGATCTTCCTGCCAAATCGGTCTTGTATACTGCATTGGTCAAGATGGTGAGCCAACTTCTTCAGTTGCAGTTTAATATATGTAAATGTTTATAACCTAACAAAATTTTCTAATTCTCATGAATAGGCTAGGAAAGTGAAGAAGTAGGGAAGAAGCCTCGTAAGTTGCTAGGGTACGAATTATATGGCCATCAATGACGAGCTACAACAAATCGACAACGCTGAAGATTTGCCTTTCTTGGAAAATAGAGAGCAACGTACAAAGATGCGGTATGAAGTTTAGGCCCTGTTTGAAGATTTGTAAAACTTTGTATCCTGTGTTTTGAGACATGTAAAACTTATAAGTTTGAAAATTTGACGTGTAAAACTTTGCTACAATTGGTTATTTTTTAGGTTTGGTACAATCTGCTACAATTTGTATTTTAAGTTTGCTACATACAGTTGTTAAATGTGCAGAGGCAGGGGCTAAAAACTTGGACTGTCAAATTCTGGACAGTCCTGAAAGCTATCAGGACTGTCAAAAAATTGGCAGTCTTAGTTTTATATAAAATTTTGCAGAGACAGTGGGTTAAGATTAGGACTGTCAAAATTTTGACAGTCCTCATAGCTTGTAGGACTGTCAAAATCCTGACAGTCCTAGTCTTATATATATTTTTTCCAGTGGGTTAGATTTAGGACTGTCAAAATTTTGACAGTCCTCATTGCTTGTGGGACTGTCAAAATCCTGACAGTCCTAGTTTTACATATAAATTGCAGAACATTCAATGAGTTAAGATTAGGACTGTCAGAATTTTGACAGTCCTAATTTCTTGTAGGACTGTCAAAATCCTGGGAGTCCTAGTTTTACATATAAATGTGCAGAGACAGTGGGTTAAGATTAGGACTGTCAGAATTTTGACAGTCCTAATTTCTTGTAGGACTGTCAAAATCCTGACAGTCCTACTTTTATATAAATTTTCCAGTGGGTTAAATTTAGGACTGTCAAAAATTTGACAGTCCTCTTAGCTTGTGGGACTGTCAAAATTTTGACAGTCCTCATTGCTTGTGGGATTGTCAAAATCCTGATAGTCCTAGTTTTATATATAAATGTGCAGAACATACAGTGGGTTAAGATTAGGACTGTCAGAATTTTGACAGTCCTAATTTCTTGTAGGACTGTCAAAATCCTGGCAGTCCTAGTTTTACATATAAATGTGCAGAGACAGTGGGTTAAGATTAGGACTGTCAGAATTTTGACAGTCCTAATTTCTTGTAGGACTGTCAAAATCCTGGCAGTCCTACTTTTATATAAATTTTCCAGTGGGTTAAATTTAGGACTGTCAGAAATTTGACAGTCCTCTTAGCTTGTGGGACTGTCAAAATTTTGACAGTCCTTATTGCTTGTGGGACTGTCAAAATCCTGACAGTCCTAGTTTTACATATAAATATATAGAACATACAGTGGGTTAAGATTAGGATTGTCAGAATTTTGACAGTCCTAATTTCTTGTAGGATTGTCAAAATTCTGACAGTCCTAGTTTTACATATAAATGTGCAGAACATACTGTGGGTTAAGATTAGGACTGTCAGAATTTTGACAGTCCTAATTTCTTGCAGGATTGTCAAAATCCTGACAGTCCTAGTTTTACATATAAATGTGCAGAACATACAGTGGGTTAAAATTAGGACTGTCAGAATTTTGACAGTCCAGTTAGCTTGTGGGACTGTCCAAAATTTGGCAGTCCTAGTTTTATACATATTTTGGCTCATTGCACAACATACAGTTAAATATACAGTTCTAGTTTTATTTGTTTTATTGCACAACATACAGTTCAATATACAGTTCAATATACATGGCTCATTGCACAACATACAGTTCAATATACAGTTCAACATACATGGCTCATTGCACAACATATAGTATAAGATGTATCAATCGATTAGAATATCAAAGTAGTCATTCGGCAAGATTTTTGGATCCTCCATCTTCATCATCTTCTTATAGGCAGCAATTACATCCGTGTAGGGTGTCGTCCATGAGATCACTTCCTCTAGTGCGTGTTTATACCAAAGCGTAGAAGGTGGAGGAATAGGAGAATGATCGATCAACTTTGGGATGACAAAGTATTGTCCGACAAGCCCTATCGAACATAGATTGGATAGTCTGTGTTCGGCCGGGGGAGCGCACATTGGAAAGAAAGTATTATTAATGCCTTGTGAGATAATTATAATAGGTATCTTATACCTATTAGAGAATACGTATGCAGCAGGCGGGACATCCATGTAATGGTCTGGTCCGATTGTCATGCCCCAGTCCCAAAAATACGTAGGACTAGGACACGTAAGCATGCCAGCCGCATGGATATGGCAACTCCAATATATGGAAACCAATTCCATACGTACGCTGTAATATGAATATAAAATCCACAAGTGGTATAAAATGTAATACAAGTCACAGGGTAAAATCTAAATCTCATCCACCAAAATCATATAGAAATAAATAACCAGTATCTGTGAAACTAGATCTCAATAAGAAGTATCTAAGGATGATAGTTGGATGGAAACAAATCCACTACCAACTCGAATATAAGAGCAAATACAATATGAGTACAAGACCACAACACAATATAAGAATACCAGCTATCCATCATAGCTCGAAGAGAAGACATCCTCGGATCATATGTAACCATCCAAATCTGCGCTCCTGCAAATACTCAAGAAAAGATACACCTGGCAGCGGACCAGGTCCTCAGAGGGACGTAACAAGATACAGAAAATATGAGCCAATTTGAATACAGTAAACATGCATATGGTTTGAAAATAAATAAGTATGTTGTACATGACAATATATATGAATGCAAATAAGGACAACTTTTTGACGTATGGGCAAGGGTAGGCTACTCGATCTACCTCACAACTCACACACACGTCAATGGACATCAGAAATCGACATACCGCGGGGGTAGCAACCAGCGAGACTCCAGAAATCGACATACCGCGGGAATAGCGACCAGCGCGACACACGCCCGTAGTGCGAACTATATACTACGGTTTACCAGAGTAGTTAAAAGCCCATACGCCTAATGATTGTCCTCTCATGATACTAGGTGTCAAGTGTGTGTCAACATATCTAATATATATAGTAATGACTGAACGAACTACACATGCAATAAATAAACAGAAATATAAATAGCATGTAAAGTACTGTAAACAATTTGGTAAGGTATCTTGCCTGGGGTCCTGCTGCTGGTATGAATCTGAGTCCAAGTCACAGTCCAAATAGCCTATGTATTACAAATTTATCACGTCAAAAGATAATTTATTTTAATTTATTTAATTCTGGAATAATTACTCTAAAATCCTATTTTAATCTTATTATTCTGATTTTTATGTTAATTCCTAAATTTTGCCTAAAGAAACTGAATTTTATCAACTCGAGACTCATGGCACGCAAATCGAGGCGATCTGTTGACCAAAAAGTCAACCGACACAAACTCAACTTTCATGCATGATTTCCTGTAGATTTCAGCGTCAAAAATATGCTGAAAATTTATAGCTCATCCGAATTCAAATTCGTTTGGGAATTATGGCACATACAAATTTTGTATTGTGCACCGATGGTTAAATTCTAACCTAGAAGTTCTACAGGATTAACAATATGTAAATACTTGGAAATAAATTCTAGGAAAAATATATGTCGATGATCTTGACATTAGCTTTCCGAAACTTTAAACGGTTCGTGATTCTGATTCCTAGTTCTCCCGAAATCGCAAAAATATCGAAACACGTCTATTTTTGGACATGCTGTGCTCTACGAATTTTACAGAATTTAATACTCATAATTTAGAAAAACAATTTATATAATCAGAAACCTAACCTCATTATCATTCTAACAAAAAAAACTGGAGCGCGTTTGGAGTCCGGAGCTAGCAGATATCGTCTTTTTAATTCATCATAACTAGTAGAAAATGAGACTGAATTTATGACGAATTTTGACTGATTTTGGACGAAAAAGAGAGGAATTTGGGGAAGAAAAATATGAAGGATGGGATATTTATAATGGTAGAGACTACTTAATTAAATACAACTAGGATTGGTTAATTTGGATAGGATTATGATGAATTTAAATAAGGATATGATATACATTAAGTTGCTTTCCTAGTAGGTTCAGGATTTGAATTAATTTAAAGTAGAGTTTGAATCTATCTCAATAATTTATAATCTTGAATATAATTAAATATAATACAAATAATTTATAAAATCTTATTAATATCTATTAACACTAAATTAGCATCTATCTAATATTAAGACTATATATATCCAAATAAATCCTAATTAATTTCAAAAATCTAAAATAACCTAAAAATGATTCTAAATAAATATTTATATAAGTAAATATATCAAGAAATTTATTTGCTAATTAAATAACAGAATACTCTAAAGAAATTCAATATCTATAATAATATAAAATATACACAAAATGTTTATTTTGGGTGAGGGGATTTACACCGATAACTGTTTCCGTACAAGGTATGCTTGCCAACAAATCTCCAATAATTTCTTCGCCGAGTATCTGCCTATAGAAGGGTAGTCGAGACTCCAACTCCTCGTACAACTCTTCCCTAACCTGTCTCCATCCTGCTTCAACTGAATAGCCTAGTTGTCTTGCTAGTGCATGCTATCCACAATGGCCATCCTTAGGAACATCAACAATAGACCAAATAAAATCCTGTATCTTAGGTAGAAAAATTTGAATGTATAGACTATATGAATCAGAGAAGTTATCTAAACCCTCCGCCGTGACTGCATCGTTCATTTTCTATTTTTTTCCCTTCGAATAGTAAGCTTACTCTTTTTCTGTAAAAAATACCACACTTTCGATAACGGATTTTGCCTCCAAATTGCGTTCAATATGTTCAAACAAGGATGGATCTCTTTTAGTTGACTCATTCTCCTTCTTTTTTGCTCTACTCATTCTTGAGTGTGGTCTTCCCTTAGGAGTTTGAACAACAGATGACTCTTGCAATCGAGTTATTGCCGGAACTGTAATTTCTTAGATTTTAACCTCAATGGATCTTCTCTCCGGTTCCGATGCGATACACCACCTTGCGTGCAGGAGTTTCACTTGTGGCAAACAAAAGAAATTATCTTGAATTTTCACCGTAGGCATTATCGACAGTTGTCTCCAACGTTGATCAACAACATCTATTGGAATAGGTATAGATTCACGACGATATTCGTTAATCTCATGTGCACAAAGAAGTCCGAGTGAATGTCGATATGAACAACCGCAAACCTCGGGATCATAACCAACCGACTTCAACCTACCAATCTCCTCAAACAATAAGCCCAAGGCCTTGTGAGATACTACATGGATTAAACCATCCAAGAGGTGTTCATGCTTTGCATTATTGATGCTTATCTCAAATGATGCTACAATCTCGTTCACCGTAGAAATAATCATCAAATGAATTGATTGCCAAACAGAGACAAAATTACCGACCGATGATCGTAGATATATTTTTAAACTTGAGTATGATCCTTCGACCCGGTTCGTAGTGATTGTGCCATAATGCTTCACCATGTTCGTCCATGCTAAGACAAATTATTCTTTATGTGGTTCTAGCAAAGTATCTTTGATATAAGATATGCATGTCGGGTTACTCGTCTCCCATTTTTGTTAGAACATGTACCATGCCGTGTCGTAGCTGTCTGTAATACTTGCTCGCCATACAAGACTCCAATCACTGTAGAATTCTTCGAAGCGAAGCATATCGATTTTACCGTCCACATTTTCAAATTTTTTCTTGCATTGAGCTTGGGTATTTCGATTTATATGCCAAGTGCATAATAGTCTATGCACATGAGGAAATACAATATTTATAGCATTTATCAGTGCATATTCTCTGTCGGTAACAAAAACAGAGGGCTCTTTGTATCCTGTGTAAAAAGATTATAGTTTTCTCAACGCCCATGTGTAATCCTCTACTGTCTCACTCTTCATAAAATAAAAAGCGACTGGAAATATTTTTCCCGTAGACGTAAACCCAACAACGTGAAAAAGAGGCATCTTGAACTTGTTGGTCTTATATGTACAATCAAGGACCAACACGTCTGCGAAGGACCGAGCCAAGTGTGTTGTAAACTCCCTCGACCAGATTTCAGTATTTTAAAATTATTTTTATGCTAATTAGAATTATTGCAACTTTTTAAATTTTTATTTATTATATATTCTATTGATTGTGCATTTGTTCATTAAACAATTAATTAAGGGCATTACACTAGCTGTTAACCCTAAACAAAGTCCACATACCTGCCCTAGACATGTTAGACTATATTTTCTGTATTTTGTGCAACTCCCAGATACTTCGTTTCGTGCTTCGTTTTAGTCGCACAAATATCGTTACAGACGTACGTATTAAATTCCTATTTAATTTTTTGCTCTTTACCCATCTCTGTACCCCTAGGGATTTGAGGACCAGTAGGCACCTGTTTTGCCCAAACAAAAATACGATAATATTCTACACTGAATATACTACAATTAGTGTATTGACACCGTAGAAAAATTATGACCCTAACTGCCTCTAAATAATTAGTGAACATCGTGCGCAGTATTTATTAAATAATAAATACGGTGACCCGTATCACCTATTGAATCAGACCCTGACTCTGTCCAGACTCACCCCCACCCCTGCCTAGGCACTCCCCCAGCTTTTCCCCTCATTTCTGTGCAATTCGGTATTTCTAGGAACCAGGTATTTTTTCAGACAAATTTCGTAATTGCGCAATTTTCCAATTTTAGGACCTATCTGCAATTTATGAAATTATAGGAGTTTTTGTGCAAATTTCCAGGCGAGGTGGTACTTCCCTATTGGCTGGTGGACCTACACCTGACATGTGTCAAGTGGGACCCACCCTAAATCCTGAAAATATCAGGATAAAATATCCTAGAAATTAAATTACTAAAATACCCTAAAAGTTCCAACTAATTACCAAACTGCCATTGAACCCTATATCTATATATACAGCCCCCTCCCCATTCCCGAACTCTCCACATCCACCTCCGGCCACCCCCACCCACCGGACCACCGCCAACCCCCTCGCCACTCCCCCAGCTCCCCTCCGGCCAACCGCCACCCTCCCTGGCCGCCGCCTCCGCCTCCGGCAGCCCCCGCAGCACCCAACCCCCAACTCCACACACAGTAGCCTCCATCACCCGGCCGCCCCTAACCACCCCCTCCGGCCGACTTGGTCCACCACCACCACCACCATCTGCTTCGCCATCCTCCCCTCCGCCGGACCACCTCCTTCCCGCCGCCCCACGGCCACCGCCCCGGCCGCCAGCCTCCCCGCAACTCCTCCCCGACCACCCGGCTACAAGCCCAGCCGACCCACCCGACCACCTCGTGCCGCCACCACCGCCACCATAGACCTCCGCCACCGCCCCCATCCTCTCCGCCGATCTCTCCTCCTCCTCTCTGACATCCTGCACCACCCCCACCGCCGCCGCAACCGCCGCCGGAGCTACTGCAGCTGCCACTGCTACTGCTGTTGCCAACTGCAGCTGCTACTGCAGCTGCTGTTCCGGCCGGCCGCCTGCCGGACCACCGCCGTCCTCCCGCCGGCGACGACGCCTAGGGGTCCCCACCTGTCAGGTATACCCCTATCCCCTATTAAATACGTATATACGTATATTACTATATATATGTGTATATATATATGTATATATATGTATATATATGTATATATATATATGTATATTAAATTAAATATGTATTATATTATAATATATAATATATTATATTATATAAATACTGTATATGTATAGTATATATATGTATTATTATATAATCTATTATTATTATTATTATATGTATTACATATATATTTATGTATATATATATAAATATATATATCTATATATATGTAAATATATAATTATATATATATATATATATATATATATATATATATATATATATATATATTACTATATATATATATATATTACTATATATATATATATATATATATATATATATATATATATATATATATTACTATATATATATATATATATATATATATATATATATATATAACATATATACTTAAAATACAGTATTTATACTGTATAGTATATATATTATTATATTCATTTATGCACCTTTTATTTCTGTTTTTATTATTATTATTATTATTATTATTTATATATATATATATATATATATATATATATATATATATATATATATATATATATATATATATATATATATATATATATATATATCTATGCCTTTCATTTTAATTATATGTATATATATACTATATACTATTATATATGTATGTATATATATGTATTTAATTCCTGCATTTTCTTTCTTTTATATATATGTATTATCTATATTATATATATATATATATATATATATATATATATATATATATATATATATATATATATATATATATATATATATATATATATATATATATATAATACTGGATAATACAGTATTTATATATGTATTTCCATTTATGCACTTGTCATTTCTTTTCATTATATATATATATATATATATATATATATATGTATATATATATATATATATATGTATTTCTTTTAATTATATATGTATATAATTATATATATGTATATATATATATATATATATATATATGTATATATATATGTATTTCTTTTAATTATATATATATATATATATATATATGTATATATATATATATATATATGTATTTCTTTTCATTATATATATATATATATATGTATTTCTTTTAATTATATATATATGTATATATATATATATATATATATATATATATATATATATATATATATATATATATATATATATATATCTATGTATATATATATGTATTATCTATATATTAATACTGGATATACAGTATCTATATATAGGTATTTCAATTCCTGCATTTTTATTTTCCTTTATATATATATATGTATATATGTAAATATATGTATCTATATATATACATTTCAATTCCTGCACTTTTCTTTTCTTTTATATATATATATATATATATATATATATATATATATATATATATATATATATATATATGTATCTATATATATATATATATCTATATATTATTATATATATATATTATTATCTATATATATATATATATATTTATATATACTACTAGTATATATATAAATGAACTATGTATGTTATATTCTGCATTTCTTTATATATATGTAAATATATATAGCTATATATATGTATTTATATATCTATTATATATGTATATATGCTATATATATACATACTACTATATATACTATATCTATATGTATATATATACTCTACATATATATATGTGTACCCTATATTATATATATACATATTGTCTAATATGTATATATTTACATAAGTATGTATATACTTTTATATTATACCTATGATATTCATGAACCCTGTATGTCCTAAACAGAGTACCTCTACGACGCAGTCAGTGACCCCCTGTCACAGGACCCCGACTTGATTTCAAGTACAGGTTTTCAACACACTCAGGAAGTAGGCAAGTATACCTTGCCAAGTTTATACTGTTTAAATTATTAACTGTTGAATGTTCATTGTAGTAAATTTATATATAACAGTATGTATCTGGGACTGCCTCGGGTACGTCAACAAGTACGTTGACACGTAGTGTAATTAACTTAGTCTATACAGACTTACCATCAACTGTGAGGGTATTCTAATATCCTCTTAGACCCTATCACGGGTACACGCAACAAGGTTGCACTTCATTTTGGGATACAAGTTTACGTAGTTGATTAGCTACCAGTACGTACGACGTGCATCACGGCTTAGTTTAAAATCATGAAGGTTACGACTTGACATTAGTTACATTGGGCGGGGAGAACGACTAAAATACGTATGGGACACCCACCTCTTTATCATGTGCCGCACTCGACGAAGTGATACGGATGTTATATATATATTCATGTGACCATACTCATCGTAGATGGAAAATTGTATAGTGCCCTTGAACGGGGGCATATGTGGCATATACTAGCCAGTCACTACAGATTGGTGAATTACGTCAGCATATGTCTAGCCACACTTTTTCATACGTACTAGGTTGTCTCAATTTGCATTCACTTAGCTGGTTAGCACCCTGTATTTATTTATTCAGTATTTACATACATGGCATATTATTTTTTGTATCTTGTTACGTCCCTCTGAGGACCTGGTTCCCTGCCAGGTTTAGCTGAGACATTCCACCCCACAGTACCTGGACAGGAGTCTGGACATGCCCTTGAGATGGAGTTAGAGGAGATGCCATCAGAGTCTGCCTGAGTACATCTGGAGTTGGAGCTATATATTTTGAGGACGATGCACTAGTTTATCTTATTTTACTTTCTACTTATCTTTATGTAGTGGGTTTGTTCCCACTTGACTTTATCTGATTTGTATATGACATTTCAGATTTAGCATCTATATATTCAGCACTTTTCTTGATATTTTGTGGATGAGATAGATTTACCTATATTTAGACTTGTAGTATTTAGGACAGCGTAGCACATCACTTTGGGTCCATTAAATTGGGTGATCCCTTAGTGACGTGTCAGCTGGCCAGTGCCACGTGGCCTAGTTCCGTATATTTTTGGGACTGGGGCGTGACATGTGTGCAATCAGGATGAGCCCAAAACAACGAAATGAGTTCATAATTTTGTTGATGTCTTCTATGGTACTCCACGTAGTGATGCTCCCCAAGCAACTTCAATACTTGCTGCATCGTCATTCTTCCTTTCATACTATTACATTTTGCTTTGGCCAAACTATTATAGATCGTCCTCATGATAGACTTGTTCCCATCTTCTTTTTGTCGCACGGCAGAATAAATTTGTTTCGGTGCAACTCCGGAAAGGAACAATTCTTCAACCAACTTTCTCTCATCCTCCTTCAACCATGCCACATAGGCATGACCCGTAAGTGTCCCTGGAATATGATGATTGTGTCTTCCATTCATAACTTCGATTATCTTCTACTTTTACAATCAACACCTTAAATGGACAACCACATTTTCTCGTCCCAACGTTTTTCTTATGGATTTTTTTTTTCAACAACATCCTTTTTTTTATGATGCTCCCTGAACACACCTCCTCTTTCGCAGTCCATCTCTACATATTTTCGGTCCGGCCGAGATCTGATGGATCTTGCAATGACAATTACTATGTTATGTCGTCTTCCAACTTCTCTGCACCAATCTAATGCTTATTCCTGGGATGCAAATGGAATATCCGTTGAGAATATATCCTCCACATAAACCCCAATAGCAGGATGTACCACAACATCTGTACAAGGTTGGTCCTATAACCAATATAAAATAATATAAAAATTAATAACTTCAAATAATTGGCAGTTTAAATAATTTACAGTCTTTAAGATTCATGACTGTCACTATTTTTACAGTCCACTTAGTATATAGGACTGTCGAAATTATGACAGTCCTATATTTATATAGGACTGTCGAAATTATGACAGTTCTGTATTTATATAGGACTGTCGAATTATTGACAGTCCTATATTTATATAGGACTGTCTAATTTTATACAGTCCTTACACAATGACTGTCGAAATAGGGTTATCGTTTTACGTACCGTACGTGCTTCGGAACAACTAACATGTTCTTCGGAAGGACCGGAGTGCATATTTAATGTATTGCATGATCCGACTTCTTCATCGAAGATATTTTCATGCATCGCTCCTACAATAGTCAAATAAAACTAATTTTTTTTGTGACAATCGCAAAACTTATTCATCGTATGTTGTCGAAGACATACCGGAAGAATATTCGTTGGACAATCACCAAAGCAAAATTCTCTTCCACTTGGGACCACAACTATCAAATTCCAAATTTAGGTTAAGACTTGGAGAATGAGAGTTTTTTCATGTGAGGGTGAAAAGCCTAGAATAGAAATTATTTTGACTTATATAGCTTGGTGTGGGCTAGCCCTAAGTAACTTTTATGAGTGACAAACTTATAATTTTTGATAAAATTTTAATGGACTAGTTTCAATGCCTTTATCACTAGCCTTTTATTCACACACAACAAATTAGAATGGATGTTCACCTTCAGTCAAGAGTGCTCACGTATTATTTTCATCCAACATAAAATTAATTCGGAAGTAACATCTGATTTTGACTCTTAATTTGATACGTGATAACCCTTAGTTGGTGAACAAAAACCGACTCATTGGTCTGCTACTCCTCGGGAGCACATTAACGCCCCTGCAATGGCGACTCCCGCCAGGAACTACTCATGCTCGGTCGCCGCCGAAACCCTAGAATGGATGAACGCCATCGCCGACTTCCTACGGCCATTCAAACCCCTCATCGACGCCCACGTCGTCAATTTCTTCAAGGTCCCCCTCTCCAAACCCCTAATTTTGTAGGTTATTTATAGTCAGCGTCTACACGACACGACACGACACGATAAGGAAATCGTAGACACGGATACGGCGTTGTTTTTGGTTTCCAATATTGTCTGACACGGCTAACTACTGGTAAAAATCTTCAGGATAGGTTATGGGAGCTGGTGGACGAGCAGTGGTTGGACTGCCTCAAGGTCGAACCGGTGGAGAATCTGATAAATATCCCCTCCGGATTGGTTCAGGTGAAGCTTAGATTCTTTGGGTAGATAAAATTATAAAGCTGGAAATTTTGAAATCCTAAATGTAATTTACTTGTTTTGAAGGACTACTGGCCGGCTTCACTAAAGGAGTTTGTACTCACATTGAGATCCCTCGCACTTCCTCGGGAGCAGAAGCCTCCACATTCGGTATGTGCATTGTTTGGTAGATGTGGGTTTGAAGTGTATATATCTGAGATTTGTGACTGAGTGTTCAAGTTTCAAGCTTTCGGGAAGGAAGTGGGATTAGAGAATTGAGTACTTATCGGAAGAAGGAATTAGGTCTAATTTCCAGAATCACATATTAGGAATTATGGTTCCGATTTAAATGCAGAATGAGTTCCAAAATTACCCAAATTTATGTTGTCCTTGATACGACCTTTTGTATTTTATGATTTGTGTAAGTGCCGAAGTTTGAAAGGCAGTTACGGGCTTTTTATTAAGAAAATCAGTTGTTTACAGTATCCATTTTTGATTTTCTTGCAGATTATGCCCGATATTCGCGTCACACCACTTGGTAGTGTTCTATCTCAAGGCATGAATTTGAAGAAGAAACACGAAGTAGGTAACTGAAGTGTTCAGTGTCCAATTTTCCTTGTTCATTTTGTTGAGTGTTTATCTATATCTCCTTGCATTTCCCTTAATTGTTTTAATATATTTACCGAGAGCTATGTTTTGTCATTTCGTTTTCTCTTGTTTTGTTTTTTGGACCCCCATATGTGTAATCCTGCCAAATGCTTACTGGTATAAAATTTTATGCCACAGGTGGAAGTCCTGGCTGCAGTAGTTAATGCCATTGCTCTAGGCGTTGACGCTGAGACTGTTATTGACGTTGGTTCTGGACAGGTAGTAGAGTTCGTTCTTTTGTAAATCATATTTGGAATGACATTTTGATATATTTTAGCACCTTATATCTTTGTACTCAAAGACAAGTGTAATTCACAAATCTCTCTCTCCTCTCTCTCTCTCATTCTCAAATTATCTACCACTTCACTTGATTATAGTATCATATCTTGTATCATAATATACATTATTTCATAGAGAACTTGATTGGAAACTAATGTAACCCTTAACAAATACAACATATTGAGCAATAATAAAGAGCATTGTCTCTTAAGCATAGCCTGAACAAACCTTATCTTCATTAGTTGTCTATATCTTTATGTGATGTCACCCATACTGTCACCCGTGCTAGTTATTGTATAATTTTATATTTTGGATTAATTTGTCTTGTACTCCCTATACATGTTGGCCTAAGAGTCCCAAATGAAGGTTAATTTTCAAATTGTAACATGGTATAGGAGCCATGTCCACATTTTTTTCTTCCTTTCATCTTCTTCGTCTCTTTTATAAACCCTACCCTGAATATGAAACCCACTATATATATCCAAAATCTGCATCTTATTCCTCACCTAAATCCTAATCACATAACCTAAACTTGACCCAGTTCTGGATCCAAATGCGCATCTCTGGCTTAATCCTAGTGTCTCCAGCTGTCACCCCCCTGCAAACTAGCACCTCTTCTTCCTCAACCACATGCAGCCTCTTTAACCCCGATCAAAACACTAACCCTGCCACCTCTATACTCCTCTCCTTGCCATCACGGTCACCAAGATAAAACTCTAACGCAATTTCTAGCAACATTTTATTCGACTTATATCCCTAAGGACCCTAACCCTAGCCAACCCTTAAACTGAAACCCTAATCCTTTGGCATTCTGGCAAAGCCTTTGCCACCTTGAACCTAACTCTAATATAATTATCCTCCTCGATCTGCTTGTCGCCTCTACTATAGAAACCCTAACCTTTATTAATTAGGATTTGATCCACTATCCCCACCCAACTAGCTACTCGTATCCAAACCAAACAGAAACTCGCTAACCTGAACTGCACTGAAACCCATTCTTTCTCTCTTTCGGATCCGACCGACAATCCGTACATTTCTCCCATTAGAATACAATAAGCAATCTGCTCGTTCTATCTAATAGGTTCATTAAGATCTCCAATTGTTTGATACATCTTTTGCTGCACTCTTCATTCTTCTTCGTTTGTGCTCCTTGTGAACTCCATTCGACAAATTGTTTAAATTTGTCTTCCTTCATGTCTCCTTGTATTCAGAAATTTATTACCGTGATCGTGAACCCCAATCTTATACTGTAGCGGCGGTTATACCTGAGCGAAAATATGCCATTTTTGATGAACTCATGGCTCTTTAGCAGACTCATATATATGAGTTTTATTACTCTGCGTATCGGAAATCCTCTGATCTGTTGCAAGTGGGTTTATAAGATTAGAACTCCAACAAATGGTTGTAATTATCTGTATAAGACTCGTCTAGTTGCTTGTGATTATTTTTAGCAACATGATGTTAATTACGATGAGACCTTCACTTCTGTCGCTAAGATGTCGACAGTTCGTACGGTTCCTTGCTTCCGTTCGTCGCGTGCCGCTTTATCAGATGGATGCGAAGAATGCATTTCTTTGCATCGGTTTGATTGAGGATTTCTACGACTCCTCCCAGCCTTTCTCGTTCTCCATGGCAGGTTTGTTATTTGTGCAATCCCGGCTTGGTTTTTCAGATTCACTTTGACTTTGATAATTCTATTACCTGGTTTACATCGAATTGGAATGATCTTGTCATGTTACATCCATCACTATGGGACGTTGCTATTGTTAAATGTTGAAGATATGGTCATCACTAATAGTGACTCCGTTCATATTGCACAAATTAAACAATACTTGCATAGTTAGTTTGGAACGAAGGATCTTGGACATCTTCGTTATTTTTCTGCTCTCGAGGTCGACTACTCGCCTTACTGGTAGAGTATATTCTCTCTCAGTAGAAGTTCATTCTTGAGAACCTTGACAGAGCAACTCTTCCCGGGTATTGCCTGTGCCTCTAGAGTTGAATGTCAAGCTGCATCCTGACAGTAGAGAGCACACTAGAGAGCTGCTCCCTATCGTTATCGTACACAAGTTGTTTGGCTCTTACTATCAATCGGCCCTTACATCTCTCATGATGTGCATATTGTCAGCCAATTTGTCTCTGCTCCCCCGCAGTACTCACTATGCAACTCTTCTTTGCATTCTTCTCCATCTTCGAGACACCATCAATAGATCACTTTTCTTCTCCGTGTCCTTGTGCCTTCGTGATTTGATTGGTGATGTTTTTGATAACAAGTGTTCTACTGATTTCTGTATTCTTCTCGGGGACTCACTGATCTCTTGGAAGTCAAAGAAATATGTCGTTGTCTCTCTGTTCTCTGTTCAGTGTTGAGGTCGACTATTGTGCTTTCGCATCTACGACTATAGAGATTTCTTGGTTATGTTGCCTCCTTGCTGACATGGATGTCTCCCTCTCCATTGCCACTCCTCTTCAATGTGTTAACACCGGTGCTGTCCAGATTGCTAACCACCAGGTCTTCCATAAACACACTAACCACCAATGTTGTTTAGCGGAGATGATCTCTTTTTCTTCTGCCACTTCTCAATTTCAGCTTGCTGATGTATTCGCTAATGTTCACACTTATTTGACGAACACATTTGTCATCAACAAATTCTTGTTGGTCGATCTATCTTGAGTTGAGGGTTTGTTAAGTATAGCTTTAATGATCCTTATCTTTATTTGTAATCCTTTTTATGTGATGTCATCAGTGATGTCACATATGCTAGCTATGGTATAGTTGTATATTCTTTAC
The DNA here is from genome assembly GCA_036927795.1 of Iris macrosiphon. Lineage (NCBI taxonomy): Eukaryota > Viridiplantae > Streptophyta > Magnoliopsida > Asparagales > Iridaceae > Iris > Iris macrosiphon. The sequence continues at coordinate 123,969,823 of JAYESA010000002.1, forward strand.
TTTATTTCTCATATACTCAAATAGGTTTTCTTTAGAGCCCCAACGTTCATAATTGTAACATTGCCGAGTAATAAGTGACAAGTTCATTATCAAGTCGATAAAAGAACAACAATATAACATCAGCATTATATAATCCAAAAATATTAGACTGTTTTGGAGATGTCGGGTCAGTGAATGACACTGGAAGGAAGATGCTGGTCCAAAGAGTTTACTTAGAAGAGGAGGTTAATAAAAAAAATTGTGACATATTTTAGAAGGGCTACATGAGTATTCAGGTCAATTTTTAAAGTTGTAGCTTTGAGTTATAATTATAATAACTTTAGTTTCAAAACTACTTAAAAACCGGCTTAAATCCATTTCAATTCAGCTTAACCCGATAATTTTAGTATCAGATGATTCATCATATAGGGTGTACACATTCACACGATGCAGAAAGTGTATTGTCAGATAAATTGTCCTTCTCGTATTGTTGTTCAAGTCGAATCATTTACAGGCTGTACTATTTCACAAGATACATATATCTTAAGATACCAGCAACGCTCACACACATACACACACATACATATTAGCTATGTTAGTTACTCATCTGTTGCTATGTTATTAGGGATTGTTTAGTTTTTTTTTTTTTTTACTAAGGGCCAGTTTGAATTACAGTTGCCTTTGATTTGTGCCTCATTAGATCCCAAACGGCTAGCCCTCGATTTCAATCTGACGTGCCCACTCATTTGGGTCTCTAATGGCCGTTTCCGGAATGCTGGCCCAAGGAGCATTCTATAAATGGACGTTTAAGCTAACAGCCATCGTTCAGACTGCTGTTGCAACTAAGCCTAATTTATTTAATGTATGTGATGTTATCAGGGCTACCTGGCGCAAGCACTGTCATTCGAATATCAGCTCTCTGTAATAGCAATAGATGCTTCTCTGCACCATTCGACTGTTACATGTGCTCGTGCAGAGAGAGTAAGAAAGCATTATGCGGCTAGATTGCAAAAATATCAATATGGTATGCGTGCCTCTGCTTAACAGGATTTCCCATTATTTTTAGTTATAATTCAACTTCTATGCAGGAAATATACATTTGAAGGTGCCTTGTGCTGTTACTTGCAAAGTTCTGTCAAGCGACTCACTGACAGCTATAGGTACTTCATATGGAGAAAATATTGAACAGATTGATTCTCTCGGAAGTCCAAAATCAGACTCGAGGAAATCGAGTGCATCATGCCATAGTGTGGATACTGGATCTGCATTTGTTCTTGCTGGACTTCATGCTTGTGGAGATCTTTCAGTCAATATGTTAAGGTTCACATCAAGCCTTATTCCTATGATTCTCAAACATTTTTTGTGGTATTTGTCACGACCCGCACCCGAGTATTCGGGTACGAGTGCGTGGGTACGTTCAGCCTACGCCGCAGTGTCGGCGGTAGAACGCTGTCTGGAACTAGTACAACCAACACCTCATAATATAAAGGGAACAATTATTATATTCAATCACAAAACTAAGGTAGGTGAAAACATGCTGTATATATATATATGTATATAAAAGTTACAGTACAAAATCTTGTATTCATAACTCATACAACTATAGTAAGTCTGCAATCTTTAACTATTGTCATAACTAGGTCTCCCGCTTGCGGCATTCCTCAATCCTCCAGGAGGTAAAATCAGGCTCGAAGCTATTTCCCAAAAATCCATAATAGATATGACATGTCCTTCTAAGTGCTACCTGAAATATTATCCAGTCATGATTGAACGAGTACAATTCTAATAGCAGTTTCAATACATGATAAGGACTATAAAACAGTGATAGAAAAGTAGTATATGATGGATAAATAAACTGACATCAAGGTATAGTCAGAAATGAACAGGAAAAATAAATAAACAGAGAATATGTCATATATCAACAAGGAAATCTATAGTCACTAAGTATTTTGAAATACTAGTTTGATTATGTGATCGGCTTAGGATTGCACAATGGGAGCCGGTTAATCATACGTGAAGTGTATGGTTAGCCTTTGCACAGGAATTATATTTGCACAGTATTAGGGTATGATCACATATAAACTAGTATTTTTTTGCCCCGACTAGCATACAAGAATCATACGAATATCATGTATTGTACAAGATCAAAGTCTAAAAACATAAGATATGCTAGTCCGTGTTTTTTTTTTGTCAGGAATCAAATACAACAATACTACATGTGTTATATAGAAATTATCAGTAAAAAATCCATCAGAGACTGTACTCGCCTGGGGTCCAAAGCGGGTGAAACAAGTCAAAGTGTGACGGGGTCCAGATAACCTATATCATGAATAATTCACATTAATTGGTGAAATATAATTAAATAGATTTAACCCACTAGATTTCTAGGTTAATTTTATGCTATTTCTGGTTTATAGATGGGACAAATATCTATATGAAATGATGTATATATAAGATATATTTATATATATATATATATATATATATATATATATATAAGTAGATACATAGCTACATATATAAATACATAGATACACATATATATAAGATATATATAGATATGTATATAGATACAATATAGTATATGTATATAGATACATATATAGATACATATATATGTATATGATATATATAGATATAATATGTATATGATATATATATATAGATATATATATATATAGATATAATATGATATATATAGATATATATAAATTACATATATATATACATATATAGTATACATATATACATAGATATATAGATAATATATAGATACATATATATGTATATGATATATATATATATATATATATATAGATATAATATGTATATGATATATATAGATATATATAGATATAATATGATATATATAGATATATATAGATTACATATATATATATATATATATATATATATATAGATTACATATATACATAGATATATAGATAATATATAGATACATATATATGTATATGATATATATATATATATATATATATAGATATAATATGTATATGATATATATATATATATATATATATATATATATATAGATATAATATGTATATGATATATATAGATATATATAGATTACATATATATATATATATATATAGTATACATAGATATATATAGATATAATATGTATATGATATATATATATATATATATATATATATATATATATATATATATATATATATCTATGTATACTATATATATATATATATATGTATATGATATGTATAGATATAATATGATATATATACATAGATATATAGATAATATATAGTATACATATATAGATATAAATGAACCAGGATAAGAAGGATGAGGCGTCAAACGTTTATGAGGAATTTTATTGATAGTAGGAATCTATTACAGAGCACACAAGCTTACAGAATAGCAAAGAAAACAAACACTCCAAAAGAAAGCGTACATAATAGAGAGGACCTGGCCTCTATTTATACTACAAAGGTCGACATTGATCGACTGGCAGATGCAAGTAAGGTGACCGGCAGCTGTGAGGGAGATTCCTTAACAGGACAGCAACGTGAGTGCTCGTCGCTATCAGCTTTTCACTTTATCTTCTTTAATTCTCCTCCGTCCACGTTATAGTCTTTATTGAAAGAAGTGAGTGGTAGGGTCCACCATTGTCGGCCAACAATTAAAGAGATTCTCTTTATAAAAAGTGAAGTAAACAGTAATTGCCACCTGTATTCGGGCAATATTAAATTCTTACTGCAGACTTTCATTGTCACTTTCATTGTCTGATTGAGTAGTGACTCTTTTATGCATTCGTTTGAAGAAAGTTTCTTCATCCAAATTATCTTCATCCTCTTTACCAGATTTGGTAGAGCTAACAGACATATTATCTGTTTCAAAAATTGACTCAAATTGAGTTTGCATATAATGAAGACATTTTCTTTTTAACTCGTCCTCAGTAATTCGAGGATTTCTTCTTCGTAAAGATTCCTTTAACCTTTTTAAAGGACTGTCTTCAATAATCTCTTTTTTCAATTTTTCTTCAATAAGGATCTCATTATCCTTAATAGACTTTTGTACAATTTGTACCTTCTCTTTTTCATCAATTCTGTTCCACCATTTAATCATGAAATTTCTCTCTAGAACAGTCTTTGCAGAACTACAATCAATGCGCAATAAGAATTTCTTATTGAGTAAATCATCCTGAAATTTATGAATGCATTGAATAATAGAAAGAATTTCTTTCTTAATAGTAGAGTAATTACTCTGAGCAGTATTCCATTTTCCTGAATGATATCTTACTAACATTTCTTTGTTAGTAGTGGGATTCAATTGTTTCAGTATACCACCATAACCAATATTACTGGCATCAGTCTCAACAATTTTAAACCATTCAGCATTGGCTAAATGTAAACAAGGTAAATTCTTAACCTTTTGTTTTATTATTTTTACTGCCTCAGTATGAGCATTAGTCCAAGGCGTAGGATTTTTTCTCAATCTTTGATACAAAATTTTTGTATCATTAGCAATATTCTTATAAAATTCTGCAACATAATTGAGTGCACCAAGAAATCTTTGTAACTGCTTATTATCAGTTATTTCATCAGGGAATTTAGAAGCAAATTCAATACTTCTATCAATTAGATGTATTGTATTATTAGTAATATTATGTCCCAAAAATCTTATATCCTGTTGGAAAAGTTTCATTTTTGGAGCAGATATTACTAAACCATTTTTAATAGCTAAGTGTTTAAACATACTAAGATGTTTAAAGTGTTCTTCAATTGAATTAGAGAAGATTAATATATCATCAATATATGATAATATAAAATTAGAATGTTGAATGAATATTTCATTCATAATATTCTGAAATTCTGAAGGAGCATTCTTCAGACCAAAAGGCATTACATTCCATTCGTAATGTCCAAAAGGAACAGTAAAAGCGGTTTTATACCGATCCTTTTCATCAATTTGTATTTGCCAGTAACCTGATTTTAGGTCAAATTTAGAGTAAATTCTGGCTTTTACAATTCTATTTAGTAAATCCCTTTTATTAGGAATTGGATATCTAATCCATTTTAAAACCTTATTCAATGGCTTGTAATTAATTACAAGTCTAGGTACACCTCTTTCTTTCTCAGCATTATTATTTACATAAAATGCTGTACAGCTCCATGGGGAGTATGATTTTCTGATTAATTTTTTATCCAATAATTCTTGGATTTCTTTCTTGCATAATTCAAGATATTCTTGATTCATTTGACAAGGTCTAGCCTTTGTCGGAATATCCTTTTCATTAAAGGATTCTTCATATGGAAGAGAAACAATATGTTGTTTTCTGTTCCAAAAAGCATTTGGCAAATTACTACAAGTTTGTAGTTTGAAATCTTCTTCAACTTGTTTTATTTTATTTTGGATTTCAAATTGTTTTAGCTGCTGGGTTATTGTAACCTGAGCAAGTTCCTCTTTTAGGAAATTAACTTGATTTTCTTTCAAGCGAACATTGTTAAGAATTTTAACAATAGGATTAGTTATAAATTCAAAAGTTATTCTTTTGCCTTTATAACAGGTAGTAATACCTTCTTTTGTTATCTCATTGATTGGCATAAGTTTTTCTAAGAAAGGAGTTCCTAGAATAACATGCTGAGATATTTCCTTTACAACTATTAGATGTATAGGAATACAAATATCATTCTTACAAATATTCACATCGGTGATTTTGTAAGGAGTAGTTAATGCTTTATTATTAGCAGCACTAAGTGTCTGAGTAGTTCGTTCACAGTATTTTATAGGAACGATACCTTCTTTAACATAATTCAAATCTGCACCACTATCAACAAGTGCAATTAAATTATCAATATAATACTCGTTATTAACAAGCATATTGATTTTTATATACCATTTATGGGTAATGAAAAGATCCATCTTTTGAAGGAAATTGTTCCTATCAATTTCATCTTGATGTTCTTGTTCTTGTTCTACTAGATTCTCCCCCTCTTGTTCGTGCGAGTGTGAAGAACTAGCAGACGTGTTACTAGTAGTAACAGTTGTAGTTAGGTGTCTAGAAATATTTTCTAGTTCAAGCTTACCCAGACGTGTCTGAATATGTTGATCTTGAGTTTTCAACTGTTTTATTTCTATCTTCAAAGTCTTAATTTCAGACTGAAGATCCTGCATAGTAACAGGTTTAACTTGCCTACTCTTGTATCTTGAGAAGACTTCAGCCATATTGTAGGCTTCAGTAGGACTTTTAGGATTATTATCCTCTAATTTTTCCTGACCAATAAAGTCAATAATTTTATTCTTAATATTAGGACTAATTTGATCCCGTAACAAAGCTTCAATTATATCCTTTTTCTCATCTAGAGTTAAGGTATTAATTGATAAGCCATTCATTTCTACTATAGATTTATAGTGGTCAACATTCTTTTCTGTAACACATTCGTTACATTGACAATTTTTTCCGCATTCATTATCAGAATTGTCTGATGATTCATCATTGGATGAACTACTCTCTTCATAATCAGAATTAATCATTAACTTATAAAGAGTATTTCTTAACTCTTCATCTTCGATTTCTTCAATTTTCTTTTTCGTGTAACATTTGTTAGCATAATGGCCTAATTTACCACATTTATAACATTTAATAACTTTCTTAGAAGATTTCTTCTTTCGAAAGTTTCTACCATCTTTATTGTTGGTAGTATCTTTTCTTTTAGAAGAGTATTTCCTTCTTCTATAAGGTTTCTTATTGTATTCCTTATAGTCATTGACTTTCTTTTTCCCCTTATTAGGAGATTTAGGAACATCCATAGCAAACTGGTCACAAAATTCTCCCAATTGCTTTCTCTCAGAGATTCTCTGAGTCTTTAATTGATGTCTTAGCTTTAAATCATTACATAAAGCTAAACCTTCTTCGATACACTTATTGATCAAGCTACCATAAGTGTAACTATTATAGGGAATTACCCCATTATTCTGACTTCTTAATCCTTGCCTAATTCTTTCAGCAAAAAGATTTGGAAGTCCATCAATAAATTTTGATTTCCAGTGAGCATCATTAGCATCACCTAGTAACATTACTCTATTCAAGAAGGTATCTTTATACCATCTAAAGTGAGTCAGAGTTGGACATCTCAAATTCTGAAGAAGAGTTCTTATTCGTTCTCCGTGATCAGAAATGCCACCAGTAAAGTGTTCTAAAATTGTGATCATTAAGGTATAGACTGCATCAGTCTTAGTGACCTGAGTATTATCTTCAGAATTTGTCTCAGTTTTAACGGCATTAATTATTTCTTGCCGTTGAGATTCAGTAAGGCAATTATTCCACCAACCTCTAAGAATTCCTGTGAAACCACAAGTAATGAATTGTGCAGTTTCTTTATCATTATTGCCAGTAGCTTTAGCAACATTAGAGTACATCATCATTCGATGTAACTGATCATGAATTTGTTTATCAGTAAGACCATCTATGTTCCATTCATAGATATCTCCACCACTGTAGTGGTTTTGTATTATTGAATCATTTTCTTCAAATAATACATCAGTTGGAGTAGGTCTTTGATAATAATATTTCATTAGATTCGGCTTATTATATTTAACAGCCTGAATCTGAGGATTATTAATGGGTTTAGTTTCAACAAAAGATTGTTGAATAGCATCAATTTGCTCAATATTAATATCATCATCATCTTCTTCAAGATCATTGATCTCAGAAGACGAATCCTTCATTTCCGAACTATTAAGCACTTGAATTTGCTTTTGCTTTTCAGATTGCTGAAGCATTTCTTTAGCCAATTGTTGCTTTGCATGAGCAATTAAGTTTCTCAATTCAATTTCTTCAGCATTAATTGTCTGAATATTAGTTCTTTTAAACTGAGCTATTAGCTCTTTAATATCTTCTTTAGTTACTTCAGGGTTCTTTCGAACCTTAAAGTCTTTTACCTCAGGAGGAGGTTTAATAGGGATATTAGAAGTTTCCCTTAAAGAAGATTTTCCAGATTTAATGGAAAAATCTAATCTTTTTATTACATCAATTTGATGCAAGACCTTTTCTAAGTCTGTTTCGATTCGAGTCAATTGTTGACCCATAACTTGAATGGAAACATTAGTGTAATTATTTTGCTTAATTACCTTTTGTAATTCTTTGATAATTACTTCTTTGCTATCAATTGTTTTAGCAAAAGAAGAAGCATCAATTTTTTTCGGCATATTTTTTACCGTGAGTTTAATTAACTCAGAAGGAGGATACATTGATCTCACAACTCCTTTACTTGTACCTTCATCAGTACTCCAAGTCTTATAATATTCTTCTAACACATTTAGTTGTGTTAATTCCTTTGTAACATGGTCTTGGATAAACCAGTCAGTAAAAGGTATAAGACATTTTGATCTTTCAAGATGATTGTAATATTCATCTTTTAATTCATATCTCCTTGTAAGAGAGAAGGTTTTTTCAAACCATTTTCGGAAATTAATATCTTCATAGTACATTCTATTGAGAATGTCCCGAACTATTTTATTGGTTGTAAAAACCATTAAAAAGTAGAGAATGCCATTTCCGACATTGTCGGTGAGCTCAATTTGCTCTTCTCTTTGTAGAGAGGATGTGCTATTGCATCATCAGAAATTTGTATCTTATTTATTTCTTCTTTATTAGAAGAAGTAGATCCAACTGTAGATGGTAAAGGTATTGGTAAAGGTTTTCTACTACTACTTGATATAGAAAGCCTTGATATTTCATGTGGAGTGAATCTAACTTCCACCTCACCATCGTGAGTTTGAATGATTTGATCAATTTCAGTATCCACAATAGGTTGTGGTAATACAGCTTGACTAAGCACCCATTCTTTAGGGAAATTTATTTCATCCCATCTAATTATACGGTTAGTAGCTACATTTGATGTCAACAAATTAGTTTCTATCAAAGTAGTCTTTCCAGGCTTAGTAATATGCTTAGCCTTTGGGGCAATGGTATTCATTACCTTATAATGAACTCTATAGATTATTGCTATAGTTTCAGATCCAGGAAGAAAATTGTAACCATTTGTCTTTATATTTAAAGTAACCGCATCATAAAGATGATGATCAGTTAAAGACAAGGTTAAATTTGGATAAACATTAAAATATACTGGGCCATGGCAAAGACTAGTTTGCATAACTCCCATTAAGGATTGGCTCCAGTCTAAACATCTAGCATCTCTTAAAGATGTCATTATTGAAGCATTTAACCCTGGTAAAGTTAAAGGTTTAAACGCTATTTGAATTAGTCCAATATGGACATAATTGTAAGCATCTCTAACATGCCCAATATCTTCTTCACTTATTAATTTAAGCGAGTGTTCTGTATTATTTACAGAGACAGTTCGTTTCATTGTTTTAATGGCAATGGACGATTTAAAGTCAAAAGTACCTATTTGGTAAATTTCTTTTGGCTTTACATTTGGAATTGTCCATTTGTTTAGTTCCTCCATTTCAGAAGGATACTCAACATTTTGAGCATTCTTTAGAGATTTGCCCTTATTAAGAGCTCTCTTATTGGTTCCAATTGCTAAGGGTTTTTCCATAGCAAATATGAGGTTCTACTTCTTTGCATAACATGTAATTGTATAGTTGTTTGAAGGAAGATTGTTATGGTTCATACTATGTTTAAAGCTGTTGTGTTACTCAACCATGAATTATGTTAGAATCTATCTTAGTGATGTGTCTTCTACCTAATGGAACGACATCAAAGTCGCGTAGCCTGTTTATGCCGTGATGGCTGTGTTTTGGCATAAATCGTTGACAGTCGTGTTAGGTCTTTACTATCGTCTAGGATAGATGACAACTACTTTGTTAGTTAGGTAAAACTTCAGACAATTAATGCTGAAGAAATTGAATTGAGAAACTTAATTGCTCATGCAAAGCAACAATTGGCTAAAGAAATGCTTCAGCAATCTGAAAAGCAAAAGCAAATTCAAGTGCTTAATAGTTCGGAAATGAAGGATTCGTCTTCTGAGATCAATGATCTTGAAGAAGATGATGATGATATTAATATTGAGCAAATTGATGCTATTCAACAATCTTTTGTTGAAACTAAACCCATTAATAATCCTCAGATTCAGGCTGTTAAATATAATAAGCCGAATCTAATGAAATATTATTATCAAAGACCTACTCCAACTGATGTATTATTTGAAGAAAATGATTCAATAATACAAAACCACTACAGTGGTGGAGATATCTATGAATGGAACATAGATGGTCTTACTGATAAACAAATTCATGATCAGTTACATCGAATGATGATGTACTCTAATGTTGCTAAAGCTACTGGCAATAATGATAAAGAAACTGCACAATTCATTACTTGTGGTTTCACAGGAATTCTTAGAGGTTGGTGGAATAATTGCCTTACTGAATCTCAACGGCAAGAAATAATTAATGCCGTTAAAACTGAGACAAATTCTGAAGATAATACTCAGGTCACTAAGACTGATGCAGTCTATACCTTAATGATCACAATTTTAGAACACTTTACTGGTGGCATTTCTGATCACGGAGAACGAATAAGAACTCTTCTTCAGAATTTGAGATGTCCAACTCTGACTCACTTTAGATGGTATAAAGATACCTTCTTGAATAGAGTAATGTTACTAGGTGATGCTCACTGGAAATCAAAATTTATTGATGGACTTCCAAATCTTTTTGCTGAAAGAATTAGGCAAGGATTAAGAAGTCAGAATAATGGGGTAATTCCCTATAATAGTTACACTTATGGTAGCTTGATCAATAA